>LR738710.1:278509429-278572002 GCA_902687465.1 Secale cereale
AACAATAGAACATCGCATTGCAAAATTGAACCAAGTAGTTAACTAAACACCACAACAAATGAACCAAACATTAACTGAGCACCACATTGCATAATATAACATACTCCTAATAGAAGGTCGGAGAGTTAAACAAACCAAACATGCTTAACAACTTGGAAATATAGCAATTGTATTTGTTTCTCATTTATTTAGTGCAACCAAATTCGATTTATTTCTCACATGGTATACAATAACAGAATGCACCCACAACAATTGAACATCGCATTCCAGAGTTGAACCAAATAGTTAAATAAACACCACAAAAAATGAACCAAATATTAACTGAGCACCACATTGCACAATATAACATACTCCTAATAAAATATCAGACATTTAACCAAACCAATCATGCTTGACAACTTGGAAAATTTAACCCGGAAGAATTGAATATGACATTTGCAGAATTGAACTAAAAAGTTAAATAAACACCACATTGCACGACATATAGAACATATACACTAGAGCAGAAGATTGCATGGTAAAAGTAGACATCACAATTCACTAGAATTTGTTAAGGAAAGGCTGTAGCTAGCAAACTGAACATGACTCCTTATAGTAAGCTAATAAGACAGGCTACTCCTCATTGTTAAAGATATCGATGACGATTGGCTCCTTGGACATGGAAGAGGGTGAGGACTCCACATCGTGGGTGCCCTCGTCATAGTGGTGAGTTGCCTGAGCCACTCCGGGCACCAACCTGATGGCTCTCGAGATGAGGTAACCACGTGCACGCTGAGAAAACACCTTGTAGTCTTCGTCGAAGGCACCGAGGGTGGCCTCGATAAAACACCACGAACAGTCATTTAAAGCAACCAACCATGTTGCGGCGTCGGCGTGCGAGGCGTCGACGGTGGCCTCGACAACAAGGTGCACCTCCAAGATCTGGAGCTCGGCACAAATGGTAGCCATTGCGACCTCATCCGCGCGTGCGACCGCGATTTTCTTCTCCGCTGCGAAATTCTCCTTGAGATCCTTGCTATACTGCGTGCACCATGGCTTAAGGCGGCACTTATTCGTTGGAGGGGTCGGTGATTTGGGTGGAAGGTCTCGCGCCGGTGGTCGGGGCATGTGGGATGTGGAAGGAAGAGGAGGATGGGGGTCAGGTGTGGATTACCTGCTTGGATAGGCGAGGCCGAGCAGTGTGAAGGAGGGTCGCCGGCGAGGAAGTGGCAATGCACGCAAGGTGTGAAGGTTTCAACTTGGAAAGGAAGGCGGAAAAGGGGGAAATGTGGCTTTTGGCAAGGGGGAGGGGCGGGGAGGTAGATATTTCTGCGGAAGCCAAAAAATTGGAATCCCTACAGCAAAAAAACTGATGCGCAAAGTGTCATCACACACGGTCCCTTATTTAAAGCGGGCTATGGACTGTAGCTGTCGCACCATCTCACGTAAGCCGCATGCGTACTATACTCCGACGATGCTCCAAGATATTTTGTGCTGCATCACACACGGTTGGTGATAATAAAATGTGTGGGATCTACTTGATTTTTCGTCTTGATTTGAATTACATAATGGGGTCACAGCGGAAATGGACAGTGATTGAATTGCTAGACCTTTTATATGAAGTGAACATGCAACTGTATGTGTGTCATAAAAAATTGGAATTATTCAGGGTTTGTTCGGAAATTTTATACATTAAATTGGTTTTCTAGCCATTTCAGGTGCAGAATTCAAATTTAAAGCACATTCACATGCTCCGGTGCACCAACATGGGTTGTAAAATCATATATGTGTCCATGGGTTTATGCTTATGTCCCATGCAAGAAATGAGGATGAATTTCGAACACCATGACACCGTGGCTCTCCAGCAAATGTTGAAGTACTTGCTTTTGTAATTCTAGTAAATCCAAAACCCGTCTGAAATTCATGAACCTTGGTCTGCTATCATGGAGTGGCATCAACATTCTAGGGTAAAAAATATTGTCCCATTTGGGGCAGGATATGGTATAAACTTCTCACGAATCAGAGCTTCTCACAAGAAAGCCTCATGGTTCCACTAGGGAAACGTGCCACCTTTGTGGACAAAACGATATATGTCGCCTCTTCTTACTTTCAATTTTTTCCTGGTATCAACATATAACAACAGGAGTGTCGTGTTAAATTTTGGATTTTTTCGGGGATCGTTCGGACATTTTTATATGTTGATTGAGTTTAATTCAAAATTGAACTACATGCACATGCTCTAGTCCATAAAAACGGATTGCAAAATCAAATGTTTGTCATTGCTTGCAAGATTAGGACACATTCAAGCAATGAGAACGAATGTCAAACACCTTGACACTGTCGCTCGGCCGCTAACATTGAGATACATGCTTTTAAAATTCTACTAAATCGAAAACTCGTCTGAAATTCATGAAACTTGACATGATATGATGGAACGGCACCTACATGCCGTTGTAAAAATATGGTCCCATTTGGGGGCAGGTGTGGGTATAAGCCTCTCACAAACCAAAGTATCTCTCACAAAAAGCCTATTGGTTTTGGTAGGCTACATGCTGTTGGGGAACGTAGTATTTTAAAATTTTCCTACGATCACGCAAGATCTATCTACCAGATGCATAGCAACGAGAGGGAAGAGTGTGTCTACGTACCCTCGTAGACCGGAAGCGGAAGCGTCAAGTGACGCGGTTGATGTAGTCGAACTTCTTCGCGATTCAACCGATCAAGCACCGAACGTACGGCACCTCCGCGTTCAGCACACGTTCAGCTTGATGACATCCCACGAGCTCTTGATCCAGTTGCGCTTCACGGGAGAGTTTCTTCAGCACGACGGCGTGGTGACGGATATGATGTATTTACCGGCGCAGGGCTTCGCTTAAGCACTGCAACGGTATGACCGAGGTGTGTTTCTATGGAGGGGGGCACCGCACACGGCTGGAACAATTCAACTTGTGTGTCTTTGGGTGCCCCCCTGCCCCCGTATATAAAGGAGCAAGGGAGGAGGGACGGCCGGCCTCCTATGGTGGGGCTAGGGCAATCCTACTAGGAATAGGATTGCAATCCTATTCCTAGTAGGAGTCCACCAAGAAGGAAGAGAGGGAAAGGAAAAGAGGGAGAGGTGGAGCGCCCCCAATCCTAGTCCAACTAGGATCCCTAGGTGGGGCGCCGGCCAGCCTCTGTGGGCTGCCTCTTTCCTTTTCTCAAGGCCCACTATGGACCATCCCCCCTCGTAGGGGGTTCCGGTAACCCCCTCCGGCAATCCAGTTAAATCCGAAACTTTTCCGGAACACTTCCGGTGTCCGAATATAGTCGTCCAATATTTCAATCTTTATGTCTCGGACATTCCGAGACTCCTCGTCATGTCCATGATCTCATCCGGGACTTCGAACTACCTTCGGTACATCAAAACTCATAAACTCATAATACCGATCGTCATCAAACGTTAAGCGTGCGGACCCTACGGGTTCGAGAACTAGGTAGACATGACCGAGACTCATCTCCGGTCAATAACCAATAGCGGAACCTGGATGTTCATATTGGCTCCTACATATTCTACGAAGATCTTTTATCGGTCAAAACCGCATAACAACATACGTTGTTCCTTTTGTCATCGGTATGTTACTTGCCCGAGATTCGATCGTCGGTATCTCCATACCTAGTTCAATCTCGTTACCGGCAAGTCTCTTTACTCGTTCCGTAACACATCATCTCGTGACTAACTCATTAGTCTTTTGCTTGCAAGGCTTATTGTGATGTGTGTTACCGAGAGGGCCCAGAGATACCTCTCCGACACTTGGAGTGACAAATCCTAATCTTGATATATGCCAACACCACGAATACTTTCGGAGACACCTGTAGAGCATCTTTATGATCACCCAGTTACGTTGTCACGTTTGATAGAACACAAGGTGACCCTACGGTATTCGGGAGTTGCATAATCTCATAGTCATAGGAACATGTATAAGTCATGAAGAAAGCAATAGCAGTAAACTAAACGATCATAGTGTTATGCTAACGGATGGGTCTTGTCCATCACATCATTCTCCTAATGATGTGATCCCGTTGATCAAATGACAACTCATGTCTATGGTTAGGAAACATAACCATCTTTGATCAATGAGTTAGTCTAGTAGAGGCATACTAGGGACACTTTTTTTGTCTATGTATTCACACATGTACTAAGTTTCCGGTTAATACAATTCTAGCATGAATAATAAACATTTATCATGATATAAGGAAATATAAATAACAACTTTATTATTGCCTCTAGGGCATATTTCCTTCAGTCTCCCACTTGCACTAGAGTCAATAATCTAGCTCACATCGCCATGTGATTTAATACCGATAGTTCACATCGTCATGTGAATAACACCCATAGTTCACATCACCATGTGACCAACACCCAAAGGGTTTACTAGAGTCAATAATCTAGTTCACATCGCTATGTGATTAATACCCAAGAGTAATAAGGTGTGATCATGTTTTGCTTGTGAGAGAAGTTTAGTCAACGGGTCTGTCACATTCAGATCCGTATGTACTTCGCAAATTTCTATGTCTACAATGCTCTGCATGGAGCTACTCTAGCTAATTGCTCCCACTTTCAATACGCATCCAGATTGATACTTAGAGTCATCTGGATTTAGTGTCAAAGCTTGCATCGGCGTAACCCTTTACGACGAACTCTTTATCACCTCCATAATCGAGAAACATTTCCATAGTCATCCAATTACTAAGGATAATTTTGACCGCTGTACAGTGATCTACTCCTGGATCACTATTGTACCTCCCTGTCAAACTCATGGAAAGGTACACAACGTGTTTTGTACACAGCATGGCATACTTTATAGAACCTATGGCTGAGGCATAGGGAATGACTTTCATCCTCTCTATATTTTTCTGCTGTGGTCTGGCTTTGAGTCTTACTCAACTTCACACCTTACAAGTCAGGCAAGAACTCCTTCTTTGACTGATCCATTTTGAACTACTTCAAAATCTTATCAAGGTATGTACTCATTGAAAGTCTTATCAAGCGTCTTGATCTATCTCTATAGATCTTGATACCCAATATGTAAGCAGCTTCACCAAGATCTTTCTTTGAAAAACTCCTTTCAAACACTCCTTTATGCTTTCCAGAAAATTCTACATCATTTCCGATCGACAATATGTCATTCACATATACTTATCAGAAAGGTTGTAGTGCTCCCACTCACTTCTTGTAAATACAGGCTTCACCGTAAGTCTGTATAAATCTATATGCTTTGATCAACTTATCAAAGCGTATATTCCAACTCCGAGATGCTTGCACCAGTCCATAGATGGATCGCTGGAGTTTGCACATTTTGTTAGCACCTTTAGGATTGACAAAACCTTCTGGTTGCATCATATACAAGTCTTCTTTAATAAATCCATTAAAGAATGCAGTTTTGTTATCCATTTGCCAGATTTCATAAAATGCGGCAATTACTAACATGATTCGGACAGACTTAAGCATCACTACGGGTGAGAAAGTCTCATCGTAGTCAACTCCTTGAACTTGTCGAAACCCTTTCGCAACAAGTCGAGCTTTGTAAACAGTAACATTACCGTTTGCGTCGGTCTTCCTCTTGAAGATCCATTTATTTTCGATGGCTTGCCGATCATCGGGCAAGTCAACCAAAGTCCATACTTTGTTCTAATACATGGATCCCATCTCAGATTTCATGGTCTCAAGCCATTTTGCGGAATCTGGGCTCATCATCGCTTGCTCATAGTTCATAGGTTCATCATGGTCTAGTAACATGACTTCCAGAACTAGGTTGCCGTACCACTCTGGTGCGGAATGAACTCTGGTCGATCTACGAAGTTCAGCAGAAACTTGATCTGAAGTTTCATGATCATCATCATTAGCTTCCTCACTAATTGGTGTAGGAATCACTGGAACGAGTTTCTGTGATGTACTACCTTTCCAATTCGGGAGAAGGTACAATTACCTCATCAAGTTCTACTTTCCTCCCACTCACTTCTTTCGAGAGAAACCCCTTCTCTAGAAAGGATCCACTCTTTGCAACAAAGACATTGGCCTTAGGATCTGTGATAGAAGGTGTACCCAACAATTTCTTTTTTTTGGGTATCCTATGAAGATTTACTTCTCCGATTTGGGTTCGAGCTTATCATGTTGAAACTTTTTCACATAAGCATCGCAGTGCCAAACTTAAAGAAATGACAGCTTAGGTTTCTCGTCAAACCACAGTTCATACGATGTCATCTCCACGGATTTAGATGGTGCCCTATTTAACGTGAATGTAGCTGTCTCTAATGCATAACCCCAAAACCAATAGTAGTAGATCGGTAAGAGACATCATCGATCGCACCATATCTAATAAAGTACGGTTATGATGTTCGGACACACCATTACACTATGGTGTTCCAGATGGCATGAGTAGTGAAACTATTTCACATTGTTTTTACTGAAGGCCAAACTCGCTAACTCAAATATTTTACCTCTACGATCATATCGTAGAAACTCTTATTTTCTTGTTACGATGATTCTCCACTTCACTCTGAAATTCTTTGAACTTTTTCAAATGTTTCAGACTTGTGCTTCATTAAGTAGATATACCCATATCTGCTCAAATCATCAGTGAAGGTCAGAAAATAACGATACCCGCCGCGAGCTTCAACACTCATTGGTCCACATACATCTGTATGTATGATCTCCAACAAATCTGTTGCTCGCTCCATAGTTCCGGAGAACGGAGTTTTAGTCATCTTGCCCATGAGGCATGGTTCGCAAGCACCAAGTGATTCATAATCAAGTGATTCCAAAAGTCCATCACTATGGAGTTTCTTCATGCGCTTTACACCAATATGACCTAAACGGCAGTGCCACAAATAAGTTGCACTATCATTATTAACCTTGCATCTTTTGGCTTCAATATTACGAATATGTGTATCACCACGATCGAGATCCAACAAACCATTTTCATTGGGTGTATGACCATAGAAGGTTTTATTCATGTAAACAGAACAACAATTATTCTCTAACTTATATGAATAACCGTATTGCAATAAACATGATCAAATCATATTCATGCTCAACACATAATAACATTCATTTAGGTTCAACACTAATCCCGAAAGTATAGGGAGTGTGCGATGATGATCATATCAATCTTGGAACTACTTCTAATACACATCGTCACTTCATCCTTTAACTAGTTTCTGTTCATTATGCAACTCCCATTTCGAGTTACTACTCTTTAGCAACTGAACCAATATCAAATACCGAGGGGTTGCTATGAACACTAGTAAAATACACATCAATAATCTGTATATCAAATATACCTTTGTTCACTTTGCCATCCTTCTTATCCGCCAAATATCTAGGGCAGTTCCACTTCTAGTGACCATTTCCTTTGCAGTAGAAGCACTTGTTTCAGGCTTGAGTTTAGCTTTGGGTTTCTTCACGGGAGTGACAACTTGCTTGTCATTCTTCTTGAAGTTCCCCTTCTATCCCTTTGCCCTTTACTTGAAACAAGTGGTCTGGTTAACCATCAACACTTGATGCTCTTTCTTGATTTCTACCTTCGCCGATTTCAGCATCGTGAAGAGCTCGGGAATTACTTTCGTCATCCCTTGCATATTATAGTTCATCACGAAGTTCTACTAACTTGGTGATAGTGTCTAGAGAACTTTGTCAATTACTATCTTATCTGGAAGATTAACTCCCACTTGATTCAAGCAATTGTACTACCCAGACAATCTGAGCACATGCTCACTGGTTGAGCTATTCTCCTCCATCTTGTAGGCAAAGTACTGTCAGAGGTCTTATACCTCTCGACACGGGTATGAGTATGAAATACTAATTTCAACTCTTGGAACATCTCATATGCTCCGTGGCGTTTCAAAACGTTTTTGAAGTCCCGGTTATAAGCCGTAAAGCACGGTGCACTAAACTATCAAGTAGTCATCATATCGAGCTTTTGTCAAAACGTTCATAACGTCTACATCTGCTCCTGCAATAGGTCTGTCACCTAGCGGTGCATCAAGGACATAATTCTTCTGTGCAGCAATGAGGATAATCCTCAGATCACGGAACAATTCCGCATCATTGCTACTAACATCTTTCAACTTGGTTTTCTCTAGGAACATATGAAAAATAAACGGGGAGCAACATCGCGAGCTATTGATCTACAACATAGATATGCTAATACTACCAGGACTAACTTCATGATAAATTGAAGTTCAATTTAATCATATTACTTAAGAACTCCCACTTAGATAGACATCCCTCCGGTCATCTAAATGATCACGTGATCCAAATCAACTAAACCATGTCCGATCATCACGTGAGATGGAGTAGTTTCAATGGTGAACATCTTATGTTGATCATATCTACTATATGATTCACGCTCGACCTTTCGGTATCCAGTGTTCCGAGGCCATATCTGCATATGCTAGGCTCGTCAAGTTTAACCCGAGTATTCTGCGTGTGCAAAACTGGCTTACACCGTTGTATCTGAACGTATAGCTTATCACACCCGATCATCACGTGGTGTCTCAGCACGACGAACTTTCGCAACGGTGCATACTCAGGGAGAACACTTATATCTTGAAATTTAGTAAGGGATCATCTTATAATGCTACCGTCGTTCTAAGCAAAAATAAGAAGCATAATAAGATAAAAATCACATGCAATCAAAATATGTGACATGATATGGCCATCATCATCTTGTGCTTTTGATCTCCATCTCCAAAGCACCTTCATGATCACCTTCGTCACCGGCGCGACACCTTGATCTCCATCGTAGCATCGTTGTCGTCTCGCCAACTATTGCTTCTACGACTATCGCTACTGCTTAGTGATAAAGTAAAGCAATTACATGGCGATTGCATTTCATACAATAAAGCGACAACCATATGGCTCCTGCCAGTTGCCGATAACATTACAAAACATGATCATCTCATACAAAACCGTATAACTCATCATGTCTTGACCATATCACATCACAACATGCCCTGCAAAAACAAGTTAGACGTCCTCTACTTTGTTGTTGCAAGTTTTACGTGGCTGCTACGGGCTTAGCAAGAACCGTTCTTACCTACGCATACAAAACCACAACGATGTTTCATCAAGTATGTGCTGTTTTAACCTTCACAAGGACCGGGTGCAGCCACACTTGTTTCAGCTAAAGTGAGAGAGACAGACACCCGCCAGTCACCTTTAAGCAACGAGTGCTCCTAACGATGAAACCAGTCTCGCGTAAGCGTACGCGTAATGTCGGTCCGGGCCGCTTCATCTCACAATACCGCCGAAGCAAAATATGACATGCTGGTAAGCAGTATGACTAGTATCGCCCACAACTCATTGTGTTCTACTCGTGCATATCATCTACGCATAGACCTGGCTCATGATGCCACTGTTGGGGAACGTAGTATTTTAAAATTTTCCTACGATCACGCAAGATCTATCTACCAGATGCATAGCAACGAGAGGGAAGAGTGTGTCTACGTACCCTCGTAGACCGGAAGCGGAAGCGTCAAGTGACGCGGTTGATGTAGTCGAACTTCTTCGCGATTCAACCGATCAAGCACCGAACGTACGGCACCTCCGCGTTCAGCACACGTTCAGCTTGATGACGTCCCACGAGCTCTTGATCCAGTTGAGCTTCACGGGAGAGTTTCGTCAGCACGACGGCGTGGTGACGGATATGATGTATTTACCGGCGCAGGGCTTCACTTAAGCACTGCAACAGTATGACCGAGGTGTGTTTCTGTGGAGGCGGGCACCGCACACGGCTGGAACAAATCAACTTGTGTGTCTTTGGGTGCCCCCTACCCCCGTATATAAAGGAGCAAGGGGGAGGGCCGGCCGGCCTCCTATGGTGCGGCTAGGGCAATCCTACTAGGAATAGGATTGCAATCCTATTCCTAGTAGGAGTCCACCAAGAAGGAAGAGAGGGAGAGGAAAAGAGGGAGAGGTGGCGCCCCCCCAATCCTAGTCCAACTAGGATCCCTAGGTGGGGCGCCGGCCAGCCTCTATGGGCTGCCTCTCTCCTTTCCTCAAGGCCCACTATGGACCATCCCCCCTCGTAGGGGGTTCCGATAACCCCCTCCGGCAATCCAGTTAAATCCGAAACTTTTCCGGAACACTTCCGGTGTCCGAATATAGTCGTCCAATATATCAATCTTTATGTCTCAGACATTCCGAGACTCCTCGTCATGTCCGTGATCTCATCCGGGACTCCGAACTACCTTCGGTACATCAAAACTCATAAACTCATAATACCGATCGTCATCAAACGTTAAGCGTGCGGACCCTACGGGTTCGAGAACTATGTAGACATGACCGAGACTCATCTCCGGTCAATAACCAATAGCGGAACCTGGATGTTCATATTGGCTCCTAAATATTCTACGAAGATCTTTTATCGGTCAAAACCGCATAACAACATACGTTGTTCCTTTTGTCATCGGTATGTTACTTGCCCGAGATTCGATCGTCGGTATCTCCATACCTAGTTCAATCTCGTTACCGGCAAGTCTCTTTACTCGTTCCGTAACACATCATCTCGTGACTAACTCATTAGTCTTTTGCTTGCAAGGCTTATTATGATGTGTGTTACCGAGAGGGCCCAGAGATACCTCTCCGACACTTGGAGTGACAAATCCTAATCTTGATCTATGCCAACACCACGAATACTTTCGGAGACACCTGTAGAGCATCTTTATGATCACCCAGTTACGTTGTGACGTTTGATAGCACACAAGGTGATCCTACGGTATTCGGGAGTTGCATAATTTCATAGTCATAGGAACATGTATAAGTCATGAAGAAAGCAATAGCAGTAAACTAAACGATCGTAGTGCTATGCTAACGGATGGGTCTTGTCCATCACATCATTCTCCTAATGATGTGATCCCGTTGATCAAACGACAACTCATGTCTATGGTTAGGAAACATAACCATCTTTGATCAATGAGCTAGTCTAGTAGAGGCATACTAGGGACACTCTGTTTTGTCTATGTATTCACACATGTACTAAGTTTCCGGTTAATACAATTCTAGCATGAATAATAAACATTTATCATGATATAAGGAAATATAAATAACAACTTTATTATTGCCTCTAGGGCATATTTCCTTCACATGCCACCTTGGGGACGAAACGATATATGTTTTCTATGCATTCATGTGTATAATTCAAATTTCAACTACAGGCACATGCTCTAATGTATATAAATTAGTTAAAAATTCAAATATGTGTCCCTGGTTGCATGCTTAGGTCCCATGCAAGAAATTGGTATGAATGTCAAACACCCTTCCACCATCACTCGGCCGCAAACATTGAGATACATGGTCTTTAAATTCTAGTAAATCGAAAGTTCGTCTGAAATTCATGAAACTTGGCATGCTATTATGGAGCAGCATCAACATGTCGTGGTAATTTTTTTGTCCCATTTGGGGCAGGTTTGGGGATATGCTTCTCACAAACCAGAGGTTCTCACAACAAGCCTCGTGGTTTCGGTAGGGAACGTCCAACCTTTGGGGACGAAATGATATCCATTGCCTCTTATTGCTTTCAAATTTTTTATTGTGTCAACGTAGAACAACACGAGTATTCTGTCAATTTATGCGATTTTTCGGGGTTCATTTGGACATTTTTATTCATTAATTGAGTTTTCAATGCATTTATGTGCATAATTCAAATTTGAACTACATGCACATGCTTTGATGCATATAGATTGGTTGAAAATTCAAATATGTGTCCTTGGTTGCATTCTTAGGTCCCATGCAAGAAATGGGAATGAATATCAAACACCCAGCCACCGTCACTCGGCCGCAAACATTGAGATACCTGGTTCTTTAATTCTAGTAAATCCAAAGCTTGTCTGAAATTCATGAAACTTGGCATGCTATCATGGAGCGGCATCAACATGTCATGGTAATTTTTTTGTCCCATTTGGGGCAGGTTTGGGGATATGCTTCTCACAAACCAGAGCTTCTCACAACAAGCCTGATGCTTTTGGTAGGGAGCATCCCACCTTATGGGGACGAAACGATATCCGCTGCCTCTTATTGCTTTCAGTTTTTTTTTGTCGTGTCAACATAGAACAACAGGAGTGTTGTATCAATTTTTCAGATTTTTTGGGGTTTGTTTGGACATTTTTGTGCATTAATTGAATTTTCAATAGTTTTATGTGCATAATTGAAATTTGAACTACATGCACATTCTCTAATGCATATAAATTGGTTGAAAATTCAAATATGTGTCCTTGGTTGCATGATTAGGTACCATGCAAGAAATGGGAATGAATGTCAAACACCCTGCCACCGTCACTCGGCCACAAATATTGAGATACCTGGTTTTTAAATTCTAGTAATTCCAAAACTCATCTGAAATTCATGAAACTTGGTATGCTATCATGGAACGGCATCAACATGCCGTTGTAAAATTTTTGTCCCATTTGGGGCAGGTTTGGGTATAAGTTTCTCACAAACCAGAGTTTCTCACAACTAACCTCATGGTTTCGGTAGGGAACATCCCACCTTTGGGGATGAAACAATATTCGCTGCCTCTTATTGCTTTCAAAAAAATCTAGTGTCAACATAGACCAACAGGAGTGTTCTGTTAAATTTTGGAATTTTTTGGGGTTCGTTTGGACATTTTTATACATTAACTGGGTTTTCTAGGTATTTTATGTGCATAATTCAAATTTGAACTACATTCACATGCTCCAGTGCATATAAATTGGTTGGAAAATCAAATTTGTGTCCTTGGGTGCATGCTCAGGTCCCATGCAAGAAATGTGAGTGAATTTCAAGCACAAGGGCACCGTTGATTGCCGGCAAAACGATGAGATACTTTGTTTTTAAATTATAGTAAATCCAAAACTCGTTTGAAATTCATGAAACTTGGTATGCTATCATGGAATGGCACCCGACATGTTGTGGTATTTTTCGTGTCCATTATGAGAGAAGGCGCACTCGAATAACACCCAACAAAGGCATTTTGAAAAAATAGCTGCCAGTTTAATATCTCAAACGTTTGTATAATTCAAATCGTGTGCGTTCTATTAACCATTCACGTGATGCCACGTGTCTTCGTTTTACTGGCTATAAGAGGTGTCATGCGGACATCTGCTTGACTGAATGAGAGGTGTGTGTCAGGCCCAAGATGCGATTCTATCCCGATCACGTGACACTTACGTGATTGGGGCACAACCGCATTTCGGGCGCTTAGCAAGATGGATATCATTACATCGTACCATTACATACATACATGGGGGATACAACAATACATACAAGTCACATGAATACAACAACATCAATACAAGGCATCCGACTACGGATGCAAACATTAAAAGCACAATGACATCCATCTGCTATCCCAGGCTGCCGACCAGGAACCTAACCCAAGACTGAAGAAGAAGAAGAAGAAGAAGAAGAAAGAACTCCAACACAAAGGACATTGCTCTCACGTCAAGTCATCGGAAACCTGCACCTGCAACTGTTGTTGTAGTATCTGTGAGCCACGAGGACCCAGCAATCCCATAACCATGGGTAACAAGACTAGCAAAGCTTAAAGGGTAGGAAGAGGTAAAGAGGTGAGGTTTGCAGCAGCGGCTAAGCAATATGTATGGTGGCTAACTTATGAGTACAAGAATAAGATGAGCATCTACGCAAACGGTCGCAAACTAATAGTGATCGCTAAAGATCCTGAACTACCTATGACTCAAACATAACCCCACCGCGTTCTCTTCTCAAAGTGAAAAGAGACAGTCACGGTTACTCACACAGTTGTGTGTTTTACTTCGGATCCTCTGTCAAGTTTTCTACAACCGGACATTAACAAATTCCAATCTGCCACATAACCGCGGGCACGGCTTTCGAAAGATCATAACCCTGCAGGGGTGTCCCAACTTAGCCCATCACAAGCTCTCACGATCAGCAGAAGTAATAATGATATTACCCCTTATCTTAGGGACAATCCGATCAGGCTCGGAATCCCGATGCACAAGACATTTTGACAATGGTAAAACAAGTCCAGCAAGACCTCCGGGTGTGTCGACACCCTGATAGTAGCCGCGCGTATCTCGTCTCAGGCCACGACCGGATGGGCGATGCTACAGGTAAAACCAGCCCTCGAGTTTCCCCTAGGTGGCCCTGCAGGACCCCCGTTTGGGACCAACACCATCAGCACCGCCCCCCTGCTATGTAGAAATGAATCTCGAGGGCGCGACCCCTATGCAAAGTTCATTATTTAATTAAGTTGTTATTATGAGGCAAATTAAAACCAATGTTGGGCCTTGCTGGAGGAGTTTTATTCAAAGACGAACTGTCAAGGGGTCCCCATATACCCAACCGTGTAAGGAACGCAAAATCAAGGAACATATTTCCGGTTTATCGGCTCCTAAGGTGGCATGAGGGAAACAAAACACCGAGAAAAAGGCCAAGCCTTCCACCCATGCCCAGTATATAGGTGTGTTAATAATAATAATAGATATTGTGATATTCCTAAAACATCAAGTTCCAACATGGAATGATCTTCATCTTCACCTGCAACTAGCAACGCTATAAGAGGGGCTGAGCAAGCGGGTAACATGGCCAAACAATGGCTTTCTAGGAAGGTGTCAAAGGTTAGACGTTTCATGGCAACAAGGAGAGGGGCTGACAATAAAGATGGGTAGCGTGACACATAACGATAGCATCGAGACAACTAAGCATGGCATTGATAGTAAAGGTATCCAAGGTGATGGTCATCTTGCCTGAGATCCCGCAAGGAAGAAGAACGGATCCATGAAGAAGACGAAGAAGAAGCCTCGAAGATGAACCACAGGTAGACGACGAATCCTCACGATCGCAACGGAAAAGAACTAGCGAGAACAAAGCACACAACACGGTAAACACACAACACAAGGCATGACAAGATGCTCAACCAAGTATGATGCAAGACAAGTCTATATATGATGCAATACATGGCAAGGTTGGAAGCACTCAAAAACAACATCACCCAACAAGTTTAAATGAGGGCGGAGTCAACATATAATAAAACCGGTAAGTCCTCATATGCATAATTTGAAATTAGTCCAGATCTGAACAAACCTTAAGTTAAAGTTATTTAACAGCAGGTTAACATGCACCATGATGATCTACACGAAATTTTAGTCAAGTTTCATATAAAGTTTGTTTAATTGGGAACTACGGCCTAGAAGATATGAGCAAAACAAGTCAAACAAGTCAACGGTGCAAAATGCACCCAAACATCAAGCAAACAGACTCCAAACATGAAAACAACATGATTTTATGCTTCTACATGCAAAATCACACAAGTTTCATATAGGTCACACTCAAAACGGAGCAACGGTTCAACACATACACATGAAACAAGATATAACAACAAGCTGAAGTTAACAGCCACATAGCAAATTTAAAGCAAGATATATATAAGCTACAGCACCCAAACATGATAACAAGAGGCATGGATGTGAAATAGACATGATACTTAACAAGCATGAACTTAGAACACACCAAAAAGCTTGTTGGAACACATTTAAATAAGCATGGCAAGTTGCAATAAAATTATCCAGACTTAGCCAAAATCTAGGAAGGCAAAAACATCATCACGATGCTGCCTTAGGAGGCACAAAATAACAAGCATATCAACTCTACTAAGTATATAAAGATCATGGACATGTAGTAGACATAACATACATCAAACAACTCCATTGGAGCAACTCAATAGTAGGCATGGATCAATAGCAACAAGCTTCACCAAATTGAACATGCTGATACAATCCTGACAGGTAAAATTTATGGCAACTTGAGAGCAAGAAATAAATAAGCTACAGCAGGCCATATGAGCAAACAAGGGCATGGATGGATAGACAATAGCATGGACAACAAGACATGATCATTGGCCACTCCAAAACAAGCATGGATTTGAGTGGGGCATCAAGCAAACATAGCATCAGGATATAACAGATTCCAGACTTACTAGTTTTTTCACTAAGTATAAAACAGCAACAATGGCATGGCATGTTTACAAGCTTGTTTAAGTCACCTCAAGGCATATCATGGAAAGTAGATTGCACCACAGCAAAGACCATATGATTGTGCTTCTAAAACATATAGACATGTGGCATGAAGACAAACACATCCATAGCAATGGGCAAGTGAAATCAGCATCTCATAACAAGTTTCAGCACTTAACAGCCAAATGCACTTTTGCAACAGAGATTAACATGGCAATATGGCACCTAACATGAATGCTACAGCAACCATCATGTAGAGCACTTAACAATGAACATTTTGACATATCATATGCTCCATTTGGATAAACATGCACAAATTTACAAGCATCACAAGCATGCAACAAAACTATAGTTAACAGCAGTTTTAAACTTATAGCACTTTTGCAACAGAGATTAGGGCATCAAGATGATCTCAAACAAGCATGGCACAATGGAACAAAATGAAGAGCATATCACCACGATCATTTTGACATATCATTTGCATCATTTGGATATACACACAACAAGTTACAGCCACTCAAAGATGCCAACAAATTATGACAGAAAAAAGGACTTAGCCATATTTCTAAAACGAAACTGAGCGCAACATAGTTACGGGGCGCCCGGGGCGGGGAATAGGTGGGCTTACACATTTGGGCTCGGCCCAAGAAGAAGAAGTGAGGCAGGCCGGTTGGGATCGGCGGCTCGGCCGTGGTCTCCGGCTGGGACTGGGCCACGAAGCGGCCGGGGCTGCGGATCTGGGGCCGGGCAGAGCTGGGCCTGTGGGGGCGCGCGAGCAAGATGGGCTGGCGACTGGGGAGGCCCAGGAGCAGGGCCCGGAGGTGTCGTCCTCCACCCGCCTGTGGACGACGTGCGGCACAGCCGCAGGAACCAGCGCCGGCGAGGGACCTGACCGGAGGACGGGGCAGGGAGGCCGGCGGCGAGGGAAAACCGGCGGAGGCGGCGGATCCGGCCTCGGGGGCGCCGGATCTTGCGAGGAGCGGGGGTGGGCGCCGCCTGGGGTGGAGCTCCGGCGGCGGTCCTCGGAGAGACGGCGGCGGCGGTCTGGAGCACTGGTGGTGGTGACGTGCGGTGTCGGAGGGAGGAGCAGATGGCGGGGGTCTGGCGGCCGGGGCGAGGCGAGGCCGGCGGCGGGCTGCGGTGCTCCGGTGAGATGCCACTGGGACGGCGACCGAGCGGGCGCGCTCGGCACTGCGGCAGCGGCGGACGGGCTTGTCGGGCCCGCAATGGGCTCGGCGGGCCGTGGGCGGTGGGAGGTGGCGGCGCCCACGTGGCGCCTCGCGAGTGGCTGTGGGCGGCGGCGGAGCTGATGTGGGGTCACGCGGTTGGACGGAGTGAGGTGGCTGGAGGCGGTGGACATGTCCGGCGGGAGTGCCGACATGTCCGGCTGCGCGGTGGGAGAATTTCGGGGCTAGGGTTTCATCTGCGAGAATTTCGGGGTGAGGCACATATTTATAGGTAGAGGGAGCTAGGAGTGTCCAAATGAGGAGCGGTTCGCAGCCATGCGATCGTGATCGAACGACCAAGAGCATGGAGGGGTTAGAATGGGCTTGGGGGCTGTGTGAAAGGGGTGCTGGGCCAAAAGAGAAAAAGGCTTCCGACGGTTAACACGGTTAACCGTTGGGCTATCAAACGAATTCCGAACGCGACGAAACTTGACAGGCGGTCTACCTATGCTATAATAAGACCACACGCCAAGTTTCAACCCATTCCGAGAACATTTTCTGCCCACTCACAAAATAAATATCCGGAGGTGCCGCGGGCACGTGCAAGTGTTTCTGGGCTCAGAACGGACAACGGAAAGGACGAGGGGTTTTCGGCCGGATGCAAGTTTTGAAAACATGCTGATGCAACACACATGATGACCTGGCAAGATGCAACACGCAAGCAGATGACATGGCAACATCGACGAATAATTGGCTGACACCTGGCGCACCGGTCTCGGGGTGTCACAGTGTGCGAGCAGAGTCCGGTGTGCAGGCTGACCGAGAGGCATGCACGTAGTCCTCCAATGCGCAGGCTCACTGGGAAGCGTGCGAGTTGTACGCTGCGCGAGCTCACTGGGAAGCGAGCCCTTTGACTTTCATGGACGCTCGCCTTCCTCTCCATTAATGGCGCCCGAGCCGCTGTTGAATACGGGTAGCCTTACGGTTCGCCTCCCATTCCCCTCCCTCCTACAGACCTCCACCAATGCCATGACACAGAATGATCATCTACCACTAGTCTTTAAGTTTGGTGAAGTCGACTCTGAGCCGGAGGAGATAGAAAATAAGTAGGAATGGGGCCTCATGGACATGGCCCTGAACGAGCTGACCGCGGCGGTTGCTGCCCCCGCTCCCGTCCTAGCTCCCATCCCCGCGCCCGCGCCAGCGACCATCCCCGTAGCATTGACGGGCTGGTCTCCGAGCACTATCGCAGAGCTGGAAGCCGCGGGCGTCAGCGAGGTCTTCGCGGACCCGCGCGAGCTCAAGTACATGCTAGCGCCAGGGACCGTGACCGTGCGTGCCCCTCCACCCACCGTGGCGCCGGTACCCATGCGTTTGGCTGCACCCGCCGCGCCCGTGCCCGTGCCCGTGCACGCCCCATCACCTACTACAGCGCTGGTCCTTGATACGTCTTCAACGTATCTATAATTTTTGATTGTTCCATGCTATTATTTATGATGTTTTGGATGTTTAATGGTCTTTGTTATACAATTTTATATTATTTTTGGGACTAACCTATTAACCCAAAGACCCAGTCCAGATTGCCATTTCTTGCATATTTCAGGGTTTTACAGAAAAGGAACATCAAACGAAGTCCAAACGGAATGAAACCTTTGGGAGAGATATTTTTGGAGCGATATCTTCACGGGAGACTTGAGAACCACATAATAGGGCACACATGGCGTCCACGAGGGTGGGGGCGCGCCCCCTACCTCGTGGGCCCCACGTTGGTCCCCCGATGCCCTCCTTCCTCCTATATATATCCATGTACCCCGAAAACATCGGAAGAGGAGAGAAAACCCTAATTGCACTGCCGCAACCTTCTGTTCCCGTGAGATCCCATCTTGGGGCCTGTTCCGGAGCTCCGCCGGAGGGGGGATCTTCCACGGAGTGCTTCTACATCAACACCATCACCTCACCATGAGTTATGAGTAGTTTACCATAGACCTTCGGGTCCATAGTTAGTACCTAGATGGCTTCTTCTCTCTCTCTTTGTATCTCAATACCAAGTTCTCCTCGGTCTTCGAGGAGATCTATTCGATGTAATCTCTTTTTGCGGTGTGTTTGTCGAGATCCGATGAATTGTGGGTTTATGATCAAGATTATCTATGATAAATAGTTGGTTCTTTTCTGAATTATTTTATGTATGATTATAATATCCTTGCAAGTCTCTTTTAATTATTGGTTTGGCTTGGCCTACTAGATCTATAGTTCTTGCAATGGGAGAAGTGATTGGCTTTGGGTTCAATCTTGCGGTGTCCTTTCCTAGTGACAGTAGGGGCAGCAAAGCACGTATTGTATTGTTGCCATCAAGGATAAAAATATGGGGTTTATATCATATTGCTTGAGTTTATCCCTCTACATCATGTCATCTTGCTTAAGGCGTTACTCTGTTCTTATGAACTTAATACTCTAGATGCATGCTGGATAGCGGTCGATGTGTGGAGTAATAGTAGTAGATGCAGAATCGTTTCGGTCTACTTGTCACAGACGTGATGCCTATATATAATGATCATGCCTAGATATTCTCATAATTATTCGCTTTTCTATCAATTACTCGATAGTAATTCGTTCACCCACCGTAGAATTCTGCTATCATGAGAGAAGCCACTAGTGAAACCTATGCCCCCCCGGGTCTATTCTCAACACATCAATCTACAATCTACTTTACTTCACCGTTTTTACTTTTTGTTCTGATATCCAAAAATACCAAAAATATCAAACTATCATATCTATCAGATCTCACTTTCGTAAGTGACCGTAAAGGGATTGACAACCCCTTATCAAGTTGGCTGCGAAGTTCTTATTTGTTTGTGCAGGTGCGAGGGACTCACGCGTGGTCTCCTACTGGATTGATACCTTAGTTCTCAAAAACTGAGGGAAATACTTACGCTACCATGCTACATCACCCTTTTCTCTTCGAGGGAATACAACGCAAGCTCGAGAAGTAGCAGTCACTGTGCATTTGGCTGCACCCGCCGCGCCCGTGCGCACGCCCCCGTCAGCGGCATGGGACGCTGCCGTCGACCGCTGCCTCTCAGCGGCGCCAGTTGCCGTCCTCCCGTGCCCCACCCGTCGAACGTGCGACAACATGATGTTTGATTTACAAGTGAAGAACATTTTGTTCTACCTTGAATACTTCAACAACGGCGTCCGGGAGGACGACAACGACAACGACGGCGCGGCATGCCGCCTCCGCCGCCGCCGAAAATAGTTGTTTGGGTTTAATACTGTATCTCGAATTCTCGATCATATGAGTATAAATTTGCAGTGTGACTGATTGAAAGATATGGTTTGAACGAACTTGTGTTTTTCTATCTTAATGTACAGACTTATCAAACGATTTTCTTTTGAAAATAACGTCAATGGTTTTTAAATATAAACACTCATCGCAAACGTTTTAGTTAGAACACTCGTATGCAAACCGACATCTTCCCCAGGAAGCCAAGGGAAAATGTGCCGAGAGGGATTTGTGCAGCTCTTGATCGCAAACGTTTTAGATAAAACACCGGTATGCAAAGTGAGAGCTATGGAAAATTCGTAGTGGAGGATTTGTGCATTCCTTCAATGCAAACGGTTATTTTGGATGACCCATGTGCAACCACGTAGAAACATTTGGGTAAGATTTGCATCTGTCATATTGGGTATGTTGCCATTCGTCAAACTGGAAAGATTGATATTTTTTTATCTAGTAACATTGCCATTTCTCAACCTTGTAACACTGCGATTTGTCAAAATATGCACCTAAACATTACTAGCACTATCTAATTTTTGCAACTAAAATCACTACCACTATTCATATGGACACCAATACAAAGTGGCATTGTACTTTTTTTGTTATCCAACTAGAAAAATAATATACGTGCCGCCACACAACCCGTGTGCCGTGCGAGCAGGCGTGAGTTGATGGGACACATATGCAAAAGTACCATTCATTACATACAAAAAATCATCAGCACACAACGACAACAAGGATACATGTCGGATTATAGATTATTTCCAACAAAACATCGTAGTAAAGTAAAGTTTTTCTCACACAAAAAATAACAAAGCGATGAAATGAACTTCAGCTCAACCAATCCTCCGCGTTGGAAACACTTGCTTTGAACCATAATTGATTCTCTGGGAAGATCTAGCTATTGTCAATCTCGAGACCAACGCAGGACTGATTATCTAGGCTGAAGCGGCCTATATCAGGACGCATATTGTGATAGCCAGGGGAGGGAACCATAGCAATGTTCATGTTATATATAGAGATGCTTCTCATAAATGGTAGTAACGTTGTGTCAACATTAGCTGGATCGCCTTTCACCATCATTGGATAGTTTTGTCCAAGGAAGAGCGATTTTTCTGAAATACTATCAATACTAAACTAGGGAGAAGGAGCTGTTGGCGCTAGTACACTAGTATCCATCCGGAATACCCTGCAATGGATGTTGGAATAGGTCTGGATAGTGCGACCATGGGAGACAACACCTGCTTCGATAGTAACATCAACAGTGCCCTGTATACATAGAAGAAGAGGTGATCCATCGGAATATGTTTCCAGGCGCCACTGAGTATATAGGTCATGCGCGTCCTCATGCTCGTGATCATCACCATCGTCATCTCCCCCTTGGTTATAAAAAATTCAAGTAAAGGTGGTGGAATGTTCATAGGACCTTGGAAACACAAGAATGTTAAATAGTAAAGGGAAATTAGGTAACCTGCATGCATGTGGATGAAACAGTTATAATTATGGTGGAAGACAAATGTACCAAAACCATAAGGATTCCATGCAAAAACAATGCCACGAGTGGTGGCAGCAAACACAAGACCCTTGTATTGAATTGCATCACTGTACTCATTCATGTACACAATTTTTTTTGAGCAATATCCATCGATCCGTGAAAGTAGAGACGGCAACAAGCTTGTCGAAGATTTAACAACATCATAGTTCTTGTAATCCCAAGAGCAGTTGGGAACTCAAAAAATTACTATCTTCCATAGACGACAGTCATCATGATCGTATCTCAACGTACGTAGACTATATGTGTGTTGAACCTCATGGCAGTTTGTGGTTTTCAGAAGTGGAACCGGGTGACGAGTGTACACATTCAAAAGTCCCAACTCGCAGTTGTTCCCAATATAAACAAGCCAATCTCCATTTGTGCATGCCCATTCCTTACCCTTAAGCGATGGCATCTTAATATCACACATTATCAAACAGCATCAAATTGCACAAGGCAAGGCTTCCATCGTCCTCGCGACAGCGAGCAGGGTCAAGACGAATAAGATAGGGGAGATCAAACCACTTCTGAACCCTTGGGTTCTTTGTAATTATCCTATTTGTTGAGTCGAGAATGGTCTTGTATGAACCTGCCATGCTAGTCGAGGTGATGATGTCGCACTGATCAATGAATTCCTCCACCTCGTCATCTTTCAGATCGGGGCAAGAATAACGGGGTTGTTTCCTGCAAGTTCCCTCCATGGACAAGACGATCGAATAATGGCAGAAGGAATGGTGAAGACAAATGGAGGGAGGAAGAGCGTGTGACAGCAGTTCCAAGTCGAGAGGGAATGGCGAAGATGCGATGGACGGTTGCCACGGTACAAGAAGAGGCTATTGGGGAGCGAACGGTTCCCACAGAGGTCACACACTGACGACTAGGCTGAGTGAACCGCATGGCGTATATCGCACACACCTTGATTTGGCTGACCGTTTCTTTTGTGTTGACTAATCACAAATCCAAGTGAACCGTATGTTGTATATCGCACACACCTTCATCTGACTACCCGTTTCTTTTGTTCCGCCTCATCGCAAACAGGTAATGGAACTGAACCATATGCCCACACGCAACTAAAATCTGAACCATGTTTGATGCATCCGCCATCGCAAACGTTTTGCACCTTTTGACGGTTTTTTTACACCACCGTTTGCGATTATTGCATCGCACACAGTTTTGTCAAAGGGTCTCTGATCGTAGTGTCGCGTTAGCAGCATCCCGTAGTGGTGTTTATTCATAACCTCACATGGGACAATGTTCTAATAATTATGATCATCATAATTTAATTTACTTACAACTCGATATTACAACTCGATACTCGAACAAAAATATGACTCTATACGAGTGA
This sequence comes from Secale cereale, assembly GCA_902687465.1. Lineage (NCBI taxonomy): Eukaryota > Viridiplantae > Streptophyta > Magnoliopsida > Poales > Poaceae > Secale > Secale cereale. The sequence goes on from LR738710.1 coordinate 278,532,739, forward strand.
CTCCGGCAGTGTACCGGGGTGTGCAATGATCTAGCATAGCAATGACATCAAAAAATGGATGAGCCATGAAAACATCATGCTACCTATCTTACGATCATGCAAAACAATATGACAATGATGGTGCGTGTCATAATAAGTTGAACGTTGGAGTTACATGGCAATATATCCCAAAATGGCTATGGAAATGCCATAATAGGTAGATATTGTGGTTGTTTTGTTGAAGGGTATAAGGTGGGTTGATGCACCGATGAGAGTTTCGCGGTAAACTACTCATGCTATGGACCCATAAGTCTATGGTAAACTACGCATGCTTCATTGGAAGGGAAATGGTGTTTATGTATAAACCTTCTGTGGTCGAATCCCCCTCCGACAGAGTACCGGAAAAGGCCTCCAGATGGGATCTCACGAGGCCAGAGACCTACGGCGGCAGAAAAGTGTTTTCATGGATGCTTTTGAGGGTTTTGGAATATTTGTGAATACATAGGAGAAAAAGCTAGGCCAAAGGGGTCACGAGGGGCCCACAAGGTAGGGGGGACGTGTACACCCCCCTAGGGCGCGCCCTCCACCCTTGTCACCGCCTTGTGGCTCTTATGACTTGTACTCCAAGTCATCATCGTAAAGTTTCACTCCGTTTGGACTCCGTTTAGTATTCCTTTTCTCTGAAACTCAAAACAAGGAAAAATAGAAACTGGCACTGGGCCATAGGTTAATAGATTAGTCCCAAAGATAATATAAAATAGCATATTAATGCATATAAAACATCCAAAACAGATAATATAATACCAGGGAACAATAAAAAATTATAGATACGTTGGAGACGTATCATAAACTAAGCAGAATGTGTTTGAACTAATTAGAAGCAATGCAAGCTAGACACCATATGAATGATGAAACCAATATAACTCTACCAAATAAAAGGGTGGCCTCATAAGGGTATTTAAACAAATTAGAAGCAATACATGTCAACACCGAACATGCTAGAATTCATATGCAATATGCTGCGAATAAAGGTGTCTCAGCGTAAGTGATTGATGTAGGATAACGAAGAGCGGTAGTTTCATGTAAGAACATGGTCAATGGATAGATGTAAGTATGTACCCAAAATAGTAAGGCATGTCATATTCACAGGAATAATGTGTAAACTAAGTAGATGTAGTTTACCCTAATTAGAAGCAATACAAGCTAGACACCATATGCAACATGCAACCACATATCACAATGCAAAGTTAGAGCAAGCACATGTGATGGTGGTGTAGGGGAAATGAGGTCTTCAACTACAGCGCTACATAGAATATCTTCATTCAGACTTGTTGTTTCTTGAGAATCATGTGGGGAGGATGAAAGTGCACTCTTTATAAGAGTAGCGCGTCTCATACTAACCCATGTGCGTGACTGTCTCATCATAAGTGATAGATGTAGGACACACAAGAACAGTAGTTTGATGTAAGAACATGGTGTGATCGGCAGATGTAGTATGTACAAAAAACAGGAAGCTGTCTCATATTCACATGTATAATACATAAGCTAAGGAGACACAATTTAAAAAATTAGAAGCAATACAAGCTGGGCACCATATGCAACATTTAACCAGGTATCATACTATCATGTTAAAGCAAGCACCTAGGGTTGTGGAGTAGGGGAGATGAGATTTAGAACTTGCACTGTAGTAGGAGTAGCTAGAGAATCTACAGAGATCATCTATTTCGTTTGCTCCAGAGGACTACCATCATCCCATGCATTCCTCCTTTTAGATTTTGCCTTGTCAAGTCAAACCCACAAGAAAAAAGGAATGAAATTCGCTCTTCCAAATGCATGATACTAATGAACACAACTTTTATATAAGGCAACCGCTTTGTAGGAGGATGGAATATGTACGAAAAATTCTAAGCAGAAGGCATTTTAATAAATTATAAGCAATGCAAGCTAGATGCCATATGAAAGATCCAACCAATATCACTGTACCAAGTTAAAAGTGTCTCACCATAAGTGGCATTTCAACTAAATAGAGGCAGTACATTCCTTAACTGATATGCAAGATGCAACCAATATCACACTGTCAATTTGAAGGTGATTGATGCGGGATACACAAGAAAAGTAGTTTGATGTAAGAACATGGTTAATAAAGAGATGTAGTATGTACCAAAAATAGGAAGGCATGTCATATTCACTTGTATAATGTGTTAACTAAGCAGATGTAGTTTACACTAATTAGGAGCAATACAAGGTAGACACAATATGCAACATGCAACCACATATCACACTGCCAAGTAAGAGCAAGCACCTGCGATGGTGGGGTAGGGGAAATGTGGTCATCAACTACAGAGCTACGTTGACTATCTTCATCTAGCCTTTTTGACTTTTTGTTTCTATAGAATCATGTGGGGAAGATGACACTGGACTCTTCAAAGGAATAACGCGTCTCACAGTAACCCACTGGCGTGATTGTCTCGTCATAAGTGATTGATGAGGGATACACAGGAGCATTAGTCTGATGTAAGAACATGGTTAATAAACAGATGTAGTATGTATCAAAAACAGGAAGGCATATCTTTATCAAAGGTATACTCTGTAAAAGTAAGCAGATGCAATTTAACCACATTGGAAGCAATACAAGGTAGATACCATATGCAACATGCAATCAAATATGACAGCGCGAAGTTAAAGCAACCACCTGGGATGGTGGTTCATGGCGAACGAGATCATCATCTATAGAGCTACGTTTACTGTCTCCATCTGTTGACACTACACCCTTTAGAATGTTGAAACGCTTATTGCTTATCCTCAAATTAGACTGGAGCGACTTTTTTCTTTTCTTTTGTGTATTTATCAACAGAGCGTCAGAGTCCAAAATACCCATGCATAAGAAAACAATTGTGTGAGTATGGGTGAAGTGTGTGCACAAGTAGTACACTGTAAAAGTACCAGATATCAAGTGTGTGAGAAGTAAATGATGGGAGACATATTATAGCTCTACAATATGTATGGCACACAAAATTAGATTATAGGATTTTGAAATATGAGAACATGGATGATTTGGAAATGTAGGTACTCCTCCAGCACACCACCAGATGTGTTCCTATGTAAATAGCAGTCAACTGAAAACAAATAGGATGGCCCATTTTTTCTACACCATCCGATATACAAAGAACGGGCAGATGGCCTTCATCTACCTCCAGCAAGTCAGTGTTGACGATCTTCCTCGAAATTCCAGCGACCATCGACTCAGTCCCATGCCTCCGCCCTCCCCTCGACCTCACCGCACCACTGTGCTACACAACGCCTCCCGGCCATCCCTTCAAGCCCCGCCGACCACCATATAGGACACAAGCAGCTTGAGCGCCCCACACCCCTATGATAGATACCGATGCACTGCTTCCCCATGGAACGGGCGGACTAGGTGCTCTACGCACCTAAGCGGGTGCTTCTTCTTTTAATTGCGAATCATCTGATCGTGAATTGAAATCCAGGAGGGTGACTGACCTCTAGGTAAGGTGAAATAGTAAATGGAAGAAAACCTTGTGCATTAAGTATCACGAAGAAGGTGCATTAAGAAGCGCTCAACTAGCTTGTTTCGTGGGATGAATACGATGTGTGAGCAGAGACGTAAGATTTGCATGAATAAGGGAAGAGGATTACCTCTTTCTTCTCGTAGTGATGTATCCTCCTTCTGTTTTGCGGATGATCTTCTTGTGGTTCGCTGGAAACAAGAAGTTGTGGAGGACGGGGGAGCCTTGGACGTACCCATGGCCAAGTTGTTGAGTGTGTTGCGGTTGCTGTCTGTCGGTGGCGAGGAACCATATCCGAGACAGTGAAAGACGATGTAGCGGGAACAGCTTCGGTGCAGTGGACAGTTGTGACAGTGGAGCGGCAGTGGTGAGGCGCAGGACGGCGTTGTCTAAGTGGTTCTGGTACGGCTCACGTTGGCCGGCGTCAGCATAGTGGTGGCAGATCTGCCTTGGCTTCAGCTGCTAAGTAATTGAGGGTGTTGCGGTTGCGGTTGTGTTGGACGACGACGTCGGGGTACCGGCTCCTGCGTGATGGAGGAGGGCGGCGGTGGATTTCGCGCGGTGGGGTGGAGGATGGAGGAGAGGCTGGGGTTTCACTGCCGGTGCACATGGCGTTTTGGCGCCCATGGTGTACGAATAGGGAAACAGAGGGAGGAGGAACTAAGGGGGGCAATGTTTCGGTTTGGGGCACGCTTGTTTGAAATTTGGGGAAAGTTAAAAACTTTCTCCCCATCTAAAATTTCAGACATTTTGCAGGTCGGGGTAGGACAGTAATCTCAGGTGTCCCAAATAGTTGGCGGGATAGGTTTCGGTCGAGCGCATGGGTGTTTAGGCACCCACGGTATATGAATGCTTTTCGGAGGTGGTTGACTGGCGTCTTGGTGAAGTTAGAAACCTAACCCAGTTTAGACCTTTGGACATCGGGTCGATAGGCTACATGGGTCAGAGTCAGGATAGTAATTTCCTACCACCAAACATTAGTCTCGCGCACTTTCGGGCGACCAGAGGCTTATCTGGTGCTTCATTTAGTATTTGGGAGCAGAAACATTAACGTTTACAGTTCTCTTGAATTGAACTTTCAGGATTTGTCAAACTTCAAAAAATTTGACTCTTGAAAATCGTAAAACAACACTTATGTTGGAATGGAGGGGTTACATTTGAATATACATTGTACACGAGTATATATAAAAAATTATGCATCTTAGCTCAATTCATGCATGCTTCGAGATATAATCTCCTTGGTTGCAAAAAAATAGTTAAACATGCGTATGAATATATAGCATGTTCAAACGCACAACAAAGATTGATGCCCCCTTTTAGATAAGATTTACAAATGCCATTATCTTGATTTCAAATATTTGCACTTCCTATGAATTCGAATCTTCAAAACCACCTTTATGTTGAATTGACCATGCATTCTATCGTAGCTAGCAATTTGGAATGTATCCACGTATGTGACAAATGTATAGAGTGCCTAAAACTATCAACACGGAGCGCACTAATTAATGTTTATATATACATTGCAAAAGTCATGCATTGTCTGGATTTCAAACCACTCTCACCCTATGGATCAATAATATGGTATAAACCCATACACATGCTCGAATTCAATAGAGTATGGGTGTCTGATAGACCAATGTTCGTTCATACGCAAATTGCAAAATTCATGATCTCATCCAAAAATATTAATGCAATTTATATTTTCATTTAATGCGTATAACCTTATTTTATGCGTAGATGCGCTATGCCTCGGTCCGTCCTCATACACACGCTATATATCTCTCTATCTGACGCATAAGTGCACACACTTTATATACATCGGCATTAATTTCTCTCTCACACATGCTCACACTCTCTCCCGGGGTGTCTCAAGCACACATTTTCTGCATATCTCTCTCTCTCTTACTACTATGTACGAGTCCTTTCACTAATCTTAGTTGGAAAACACTATTTCTCTCACATTCATATATACACATGCACGGTCTCTGTTGGCCCTCTACATGCACATACATGTGCACACGTGTCTCCCACACACACATTATCTTTAGGCCTCTCTCGCACACATTGCCCAGCCACACCTCTGTCTTACTAGTTGGCGGATATGATTCCATCAGATCATTCGGTAAGATAACCCTGACTGTTAGGCTAGATGGTAATACGAAGCAAAGTTTTTCCCATGTCTAGGCCCTTGTAATTGAGGAAAAAGCAAACTCCTGGTATTATATATTTGTGATAGGGGTGTGTCCAAAGTACACGTGAATACCACGCATTGTGTGTGTGTATACTATCGACGAACTAGCCCCCAGGCCTATATAACATACTCGGGGCCTAGAGTTTAAATCATATATAGCCGGCTTATCATTAATGGGGATGAAGTCCTCCACAACTCTGGTTGGTTTGTCTTGTATGTTGCGTCCTTCATGGGCTTCGTATAACGCGTCTCGGTCCAACCTATGTGTGGCGCAGGATGGAACCGACCCAGCAGTCCTCACATTGACCCACCACAACTAGAAATGATGTGCCCACCGCACCCCACACACAATCGGCCACTAAGAAATTAATCATATAAAATAGTACAAAGTTATACATGAAAGTTAACTGCATGGTTGATCCAATAATAGTCACGGGAAGGAGGAAACGAAGGGCATATCTCTCTTTGTCTCCACCACACACCACCTCTCTCTACACCACTTTCACGTACGCACACAAACTATCTGTCGGCCCTCTAAAAGTATGCCTCGGACACATTCACGCGTGACAATCCCTATATTTCAAGCGAAAGCACTATACGGGCACTGGACTTTAGAATATGCTCATTGTGGTCAATGTATACATTCTTGTGGTGATCATATGGTATCTATCTCACCATACGTCTCTGTATTTTCTTGATGACACTGACGGTCATTGTATTTGATGCGCGCTCCATATTGTGTTGACGACACCTACGGTCGTTCTATTTGAAGCAAAAGCATGATATGGTCACCTTACTTCACAATAAGCTCATTACGATCACTATATACATTTTGTGGTGCTAACGAACCAGTGGTCGGATGGCTAGGAGGACAACGGTATCCCCAGCCCACCAGGGTTAAACTCCCGGTGCTCGCATTTCTCTTGGATTAATTTTAGTATTTCCGGTGATGTGCGTTCAGTGGGAGGAGACGTCCCCCTCAACTACGAGGTGCCTATGGTGACTTCGTAAAATCTCAAGATGATATGCTAGCTCACTCTCTCAAAGGTGCCCATAGGGGTTGGGTGTGCGTGTGTCCGCTTGTAGCGATGAGTGTTTGCACGTATATATGAGCGCTTGCATCTGTAATGTGTTAAAAAATACATGTCGTGATTATACCGCCACTAGCTCATCGTACAACTCCATAATTTGTTGATGACACGATCAATTAACCGCTCAAACGTTCCACGTGGCGCAACTAGTGTTGCACCATCAATGCACATAACTGTGGGGTCCACCTATCAACGCGTATATCAAAGAAAGAAATTGTAGCTTGCGTCTGTACTGTGTTAATAAGATACATTTTGTGGTGATCATACAGTCACTGCCACACCATACTGCTCCGTAATTTGTTTATGACACGATCAATTAACCAGTCAAATGGTCCACGTTCATCAACGCACATTACCATAAGGCCCACCTATCAGCGCGTATATGAAAGACATAAATGGTAATAAATTAGTGGTCAATGGGGATTCGAAGTCCTTGGACCTCTTGTTGGCAGCCCGTGCGCGCTAACCACAATGAAAAAGGTTTCCTTGTGATGATATGATGAGCCGTCAGTTTTAATTGCATGCATGCACGAGCCACTGTGGTGAACACAAACACATCACACATGCGCACAAACACACCTGCATGCATGCATGCATGCAATACTCACACGTACACATGCACGCATGCAACACTCACACGAACACATGCACACATGCAGGCTATGGCACCCTGGCTCAGAGAGACCGGAACACCCCGTATTCCAGCCCAGAGATCATGTCTTCTGGAATAGGACACTGCTTGGCATAGAACAAATCAGCTCTTTATTACAAGTACTCGGGGATACATCGGCACGGCAACACTACGCCTGCCACGGTTGCTCTATACTAGCAGCAGAACAACACATAGCAGCGGAATAACTTCTAGCAGCAGAACAACAACAACGACGATGGACCCCACTCCGCAGGGACTCTGGCTCGAATGTTTATCCTAGCTCGCAAACTAAAGATCCTTGGCAAACAAGCGAGCAGACAAGGCATGACCTACAAACTGGCATGACAAGCTAGGTCAGTATATTGAATGTACTTGCAAGCTCACATCAACCAAAGAAATCAAGACAAACAACAACATGGCAATTACAGGTTACTTAGCAAGGATGAATAATATATAGCTAGAGCAACATGGCATGGACATGGTGAACAAGATAGCACTAGAACAATACCAGATGAGCATGGCATGAACATTATACTAGCATGCAACATGTTAACAATATCACGAACCAACTTACTCTGTTCGGGGTTACCTCATAACCACCACATGAATCACTTACATCACGGTCATCACACGATCACCTGATCAAGGATCAAATCAAGCTTGGTATTAACAATATCGTAGTAATCATTACATGACCACAAGGAGCTTGATCTTTACCCTTGATTATCGTATAATACCATAAACCTCTACCATCTTCGGTATCCTCGATACCACTGTGATCCTCTCATGATCACATAAGAATCAACCACTTTTTTCATCATCGAACCGGGGTTGTCATTAAACAGGTTATTGTTTCTTTTGACCCATAGTCTAACCTACTACGAACTGGGCCCATATCTGCGGGCACGACTATTGATAGATTATACACACTCTGCAGAGCTTAGCACATTGTACCCACACCATGGAACGCAAGACCTTGTGCTCCCATTCGGGTGGACCAACGGCGTTCCGATAAAACCGATCTATTGCCCTGACACTCTCCGACCACTCAGAAAAACTCCCCTTTGAACTAAGTCATGGGTGGCCACGATGTCACCTCGTGACACCCAATGGCCAACTTCGTGGCAAAACATAAACGGTCCCAAACAAGGACATAAGCGTGCAAACAACTTGGTCACACAAGGCTATCACCGCCTACCGGGCCAGGGCAGCGCGTGTGCATAACCTTCCCTAGTTGGAGGCACCAGCGAGAGGCATGACAATAGACCACATTAGGGCCAATGTGGTTGCACTGGTCAATTCGATTTTGATGGCAGAATGACTCACCCAACAGGTGTTCAAGTTTGATTAATGTCCAGTTAAAGTTGAATGCAAAAGATGTTGAGTCATAATATGATGAAATAATAATGCACATGAGCATGATATTAACATAAACATGGAGGAGTAACATAACCATATGAATCACTAGCATCAATAATAATGCAACACTTAGACTACTAGATGCAGATGAACATGGCATCATGAACATATCACTAGTACAACGAGGTGCTATACAAACGGTTTTTAACCCATTTCCGCCACGGCAATTGGAACCGTCGCCTAATGAGTGACTATGATAGGGGGGTCCTTCGCACACAACCCGGAAACTATTGGGATATGCCCTCCTAGCACACATGCTTGGCAAAATGAGGTCATGTGTGACCGGCGAGCGATAAAATACGGATATACATACAGTAGTGCTAAAAAATTCAACTATCGAGGCGAAATCATTTCCGATCAAAAGTTCATCCCACACAGTAAGTCCCCGCTAACGGTTTCCGTTCGTATATACAACCCACACAGTCGCTCCAAGAAAAAACCAATTAGGAGACTAATTATCCTATTATTAATAATCCATTTATTAATCTAATTAAGAATTCATATTAAGAACACCATATATTTCATTTTCATAACTGAAATACATCAGAGTACAACATCATATAGCTTCAACACTCAGCTACCCCATTGCACAACTACACCAGCACCAAGTTTCACATGCAACATCTTTAACCTTTAGCAATTAGCATCATAGACGGTACATAGAGAGGTGTATCTCATCTGGAAAACTGCTGAAGGAGAAGATGAATATTGAGCCTTCATTGATGTTGAAGGTCTTTGCAACCTTAGGCCAGTGCCTGTGGATGATTGACCGTCCTCCTTCGCCCCTTTCACGAACACTTCAATATTGAACCGTGGGTGTTGTATGAATACCTTCCGCGCCTCCTGGTCATACAGGTGGTGTGAGAGGTAATCATCAGTGAACTGCTTTGGAAAGGCCTGAACACAAGGATGTTCATAAATATCTTCTCTATATTGGAAATGGGGCAAAGGAATAAAAAGGCAAGGTATAATAGTTAGTACCATCCTGTAGTGAACTGATGTCTTGTTCATTCTGCAGACAAAGATCTTGTTGTATTTTGTCGCTAATTTCATTATCCTAACAATCTTTCTGAGTTTCTTTACTTGACTAATATTCATGGACAACTCATTTCCCCATATGCAAAAAGGGTCGAACAGTGGGTCAAAACCTCTGACAGCAGGACCTACATGTGCAAGACCAAATTGTTAAAAACCTAAATATTAGAATGGTTCTTGCAATTGCACAATAATGTGCTATTATAAAAAGGACCATGCATGTGCAAACCTCGATTGTAAACTTCAGCGCTTCCCATTGTTTCCCAGTAACACATATAAGGTAGTTAGTGAACAGGTTAAGTGAGGGTTCGCATACTATTAGTAAAATATGCTGATGCAAAATAAGCACATTGCAGATTCATCAGATTAGTTCAAGCCACATGGAAAGCCCATTTATCCAATCCAAGCATGATTAAGAACTAGGAAATCTAGCAATTGTATATGTTTCTCGTGTATTAAGTGCTGCCAAATTCGATTATTCCTCACATGCACAACAATACAAAATTCTACCCACGACAATTGGACATCGCATTGTAGAATTGAACCAACCAGTTAAATAAACACCACAACAAATGAACCCAACATTAACTGAGCACCACATTGCACAATATAACATACTCCTAATAGAAGATCAAACAGTTGACCAAACCAAGCAATTTTATTTGTTTCTCATGTATTTAGTATAGCCAAATTCGATTTATTTCTAACATGGTATACAATAATAGAACGCGCCCACAACAATTGAACATCGCATTGCAGAATTGAACCAAACAGTTAACTAAACACCACAACAAATGAACCAAACATTAACTGAGCAGCACATTGCACAATGTATAACATACTAGAAGATCAGACAATTAACCAAACCAAGCATGCTTAAGAACATGGAAATAGAGCAATTGTATTTGTTTCTCATGTATTTCGTAAAGAAAATTTTGATTTATTTCTCACATGGAATACAATACAACATTGCACCCTGAAGAATCGAACATCACATTTGCATAATTGAACCAAACAACTAAACACAACTACTAATTAACCAAAAAGTTAATGAGTGAGCACCACATTGCACGACATATAGAACATACACACTAGAGTAACATATTGCATGGTAAAGTAGATAGAACAATTCACTAGAATTTTAAGGAAAGGCAGTATCTAAGAAACTGAACATGGGTCCTTATAGTGAGCTAATAAGACAAGCTACTCCTCATAGTCGGATATATTGATGATGATTGGCTCCTTGGACAAGGACGAGAGCGGGGCCTCCGCATCATGGGTGACCTAGTCGTAGTGGTGAGTTGCCTGAGCCGCTCCGGGCACCAACCTGCTGGCTCTCAAGTTGACGTAAGCACGTGCATGCTGAGAAAACACCTCATAGTCTTCGTTGAAGCCACCAAGGGTGGCCTGGATAAAATGCCATGAAATGTCATTTCAAGCAGCCAACCGTGTCATGGCATTGGCGCACGAGGCGTCGATAGTGGCCTCGATGGCGAGGTGCTCCTCCAAGATTTGGGGATCAGCATGAATGGCAGCCATCGTGACCTCATCCGCGTGTGTGACAGCGATATGCTTCTCTGCTGCCAAATGCTCCTTGAGCTCCTAGCTTTACTGTGTGCACCATGGATTAGGGCGGTGCTTATTTGGTGGAGGGGTCAATGATTTGGGTGGATGGTGTCGTGCCGGCGGTCGGGCCATGTGGGATGTGGAAGGAGGAGGAGGATGGGGTCGGGTGTGGATTACCTTCCTGGATAGACGAGGCCGAGTAGCATGAAGGAGGGTCGGCGGCGAGGAGGCAGCACAACAAGCAAGGAGTGAAGGTTTCAACTTGGAAAGGAAGGCGGACATAGGGGAAATGTGACTTTTGGTAAGGGGGAGGGGGCGGGGAGGTAGATATTTTGCTGAAAGTCAAAAAATTTGAACCGGTTCAGTGAAAAACTGGCGCGCAAAGTGTCATCAGACATGGTCCCGTATTTAGCACTGTGTATGATATGTGAACATCACAAATGATTCAGATAGCTTAACCCGTGTGTGATGACTTCGAACGTTAAAATTTTTGGTTCAAATTTCCCTGGTTACAGTGGTCATCCACGTCATTGCATAATTTGCATATACAAAGGAGACTATAACACACCCACATGTCTTAATAAAGCAATTTTTGCAATTAAATAGAGCTAGCTGACCTAAACATTACACTAACAATTTAAAGACCAGCGCTCTTAATAAAACAAAACAAAGAGTACTACTACGAGTGGTGCTCCTCGATCTCCGCTGCCTCCTCCATGTCCAGCTCGCGCCCACAATCTCCTGAGGGAAGGAGCTCCATGGCATCCATCACACCATACTCGACAAGCATCTCTCCATCCGCATCCGCCATATCTTTGGAATAGGCCGCCAAAAGCTTGGCGTGGGCCGTCGCGATCTTGGCTTGGGCGTTCTCCGTCGTGGCAATGTATGTCGCGCAGGAACAAATGGCTACTCGAACGCTCTCGGCGATTACCAAGTCTTCGGCCGTGGGTTGCCGAACGTTGTCAGAGAAACTTCGTTAGATTTATGAGGTGACCTGCCATGACCTGGGCATGGGTAGCCTTGACGTGGTCGTGGGCAGCCTCTGACAGGGATAAGGCCGCCGCTGCAGAATGGACAACTACTATGCCGCTCTCGCTAGTTGCTATCCCCGAGGCAGATATTGTTGCCGCCACCTGAGAAGCAACATCGACCATTTGGGCTGCCTTGGCCGCCCGGTCGCAGATTACGGATGCACTCACGAAGCTTGTTAGCACGCGCCTGGCGGCTGCAGTCACGCTCTTGGTAGAGTGGGCCACCGAAGTTTCCCTCAGGAAACGGGTCCACGTCCCCATCTTTCACCGGTGCGATGGAACAGTGAAATGATATTTGGGGAGCGAGCTAGTGTGCTTGACACGCCCGCTGTGGACTGTAGCCGAAGCACCATCTCGCATAAGCTGTATGCGTACTATACACCGACGGTGCTCCAGGATATTTTGTACTGCATCTCACACAGTTGGTGATAATAAACTGTGTGCGGTCTACTGTATTTTTTGTCTTGATTTGAATTACATAATGGGGTCACAACTGCAAAGGATGTTGTTTTTATTGCTAGAAGTTTTATCTAAAGTGAACATGCAACTATAGGTGTGTCGTCAAAAAATAGGAATTATTCAGGGTTCGTTTGAACATTTTCATAGAATAACTTGGTTTTCTAGGCATTTCAGGTGCACAATTCAAAATTAAAGTACATGCACATGCTCCGGTGCACCAAAATGGGTTGTAAAATGATATATGTGTCCATGGTTTGATGCTTATGTCCCATTCAAGAAATGGGATGAATTAAAAAACACCATCGCACCGTGGCTCTTCGGCAAACGTTGAGGTGCTAGCTTTTGTAATTCTAGTAAATACAAAACTCGTCTGAAATTCATGAACCTTGGCATGCTATCATGGAACGGCTCAACATGCTGGGTTAAAAAAATATTATCCCATTTGGGCAGGTTATGGTGTAAGCTTCTCGCAAGCCAGAGCTTCTTTGACAACAAGCCCGATGGTTTCGGTAGGGAATGTGCCACCTTGGGGGACGAAATGATATTTGTTGCCTCTTCTTACTTTTAATTTTTTTCTCGTGTCAACATAGAACAACAGGAGTGTTGTGCAATTTTTTGGTTTTTTCGATGTTCGCTTGGATATTTTTATACATTAACTGAGTTTTCTATGCATTCATGTGCATAATTCAAATTTGAACTACATGTACCTGGTCTAGTGCATATAAACGGGATGAAAAATCAAATGTGTGTCCTTGGTTGCAAACTTAGGTCCCATGCAAGAAATGGGAATGAATGTCAAACACCTTTGCCACCGTCACTCGGCCGCTAATATTGAGATACATGGTTTTAAAATTCTAGTAAATCAAAAACTCATCTTGATTTCGTGAAACTTGACATACTATCATGGAACGGCATCAACATACAGTGGTAAAAATATTATCCCATTTGTGGTAGGTTGGGGTATAAGCTTCTCACAAACTAAAGCTTCTCGCAACAAGCCTCCCGGTTACTGTAGGGAACGTTTCACCTTTTGGACAAAACGATACGTTGCCTCTTCTTGATTTCAATTTTTTCTCTAGTGTCAACATACAAGAACAGGAGTGTTGTGTTAAATTTTTGGATTTTTTGGGGTTCGTTCGGACATCTTTGAACTTTAATTGAGTTTTCAATGCATTTATGTGAATAATTCAAATTTGAGCAACATGCACATGCTTTAATGCATATAAATTGGATGAAAATTCAAATATGTGTCCTTGGTTAAATACTTAGGTCCCATGCAAGAAATGGGAATGAATGTCAAACACCCTGCCACCGTCACTTGGCCGCAAACATTGAGATACCTAGTTTTTAAATTCTAGTAATAACAAACTCTTCTGAAATTCATGAAACTTGGCATGCTATCATGGAGCGGCATCAACATGCCGAGGTAAAAAAATTGTCCCATTTGGGGCAGGTTTGGGTAAAACCTTCTCACAAGCGAGAGCTTCTCACAACAAGCCTGATGGTTTCGGTAGGGAACGTGCCACCTTTGGGAAAAATATGATATCCATTGCCTCTTATTGCTTTCAAAAAAATTCTAGTGTCAACATAGAACAACAGGAGTTGTCAGGGATATGGTTAGTAGGTATAAACCGGATATTTTAAACCGGCTTAGTTATATCATACTTGGTTTTACTATTTTAGTAGAGATTACGGCCCATGAGATTTCAAGGCCCATGTATAGAAATACGGTTTGTAAACCGCCAAAGAGATGTAACTTGAGAGATAAGAAAGAAAGGGCAGAGACCGAGGCGGACACGATTATGAGCCGGCCTCGGGACTCTGTAAACCGGACCAGGCGTCACCTCTATATAAAGGGACGACCCGGTACCGGTTCAGGGACAAGCAACAATCAATCTGTCGAGACGCAGGCAAGCGAATCCGCTCCCTGTAAACCGACGCCCAAGCAATACCAAACCAACTAGACGTAGGCCTTTACCTTCTCGAAGGGGCCGAACTAGTATAAATCCTTTGCGTCCTTTGTGTGCCATGAACCCTTTCAAGCTAACCCGTGCGATGGTTCCATCATCAAGTCCGCTAAACCGGACATCTGCCGTGTTAATTCCACGACAGTTGGCGCCCACCGTGGGGCCTGCGCACGATGGTTTCAAGTTCTTGGAAGGCGGCTTCGAAGGGTTAAAGGGTTACGCAGTTGGCCGGATGACCAAGAGTCGTCGTGGCCGGATCTACATCGACGATGCGGGTTGGGGACCGGAGGCCGATTCGATTGAATACGGGTACCGGGTTCCCTTCGGCAGCATCCAAGTCTTCATCGGCAAAATTGGAGAACCAGGACCTGAGCCGGACACCTTCCCCAACATCGTCGAGTCGGCTCAGCGTGCGAGGTCGACCCGGATTCAGCCTGCCATGAAGCATGTGTTCGTTGGAGCGATTCACGGAGACCAAGCCGAGGACGGGTCGGAATCTGATGGTGCAACCGTCGTCTATTCAGATGACGAGTCTTCATCCGGGGAAACTGAATCTCTGTATCAGTTGCGGGATGGCCGGTCTGAGGGCGGGTCCGATGGAAACAGTATTCCGGACCCCTCCGGCCCGCCAAACCGGGTGGCGGTCTTCATGGCCGGTTCACAACCCCCGACGAACGGAACAACAGCGGAGGCTGGTGCAGGGGGAAGCGGTTCAAATCCCTCCATTACTGCAGTTCTATCCACCTTGATCGAGGAGTTCACAGCTAAGGCAGTGGAGGTCGTAGCTCCAGCAGACAAGGCGCAACATGATGCAGTGCTTCTTCAGTTGAAGGCCCGGATCGATCAGTTAAAGGAGGATTTAAAGGCAGAAGGAGAGATGTTAGCCATAAGACAAGCAGAGTTGGATGATCAAGCTTTTCACTTAAGGATGGAACAGGCTTCTATGGAAGGAGTAAGAGGGCGAAAATATCGATCCCGCCTACCGCCGGGTTACGAATCTGCGAATTTGTTCAGAACACCTGGGGCTGGGGCCAGTAATAATCCGATCTTAAACCGGAGAAGCCCACCAGCTCGAGATGAGCCGGTTCAGCAACCCGCCGCAGAGCGGGAGCGACGGATTACATCGGCGCCTTATGTTCCTGTCCCCCCGGGACACTACTCAAACCCTGTGGATAATATCGCTGCAGTGGCAGCGCGGTTGGCCGCTTTACCTGTGGAAGAAACATCCCCGGTGGCGATAGAGGCGCGCAGGGCACAGAAGCTACTCAATACGGCGTTAATACAGCAGCAAGCGTACTCTCATAGCAGGGAAAGGTTACATTCAACACCACATCCCAACCGAAGTTACTCTAGACATTGGGAGGAGCCTGAAGTGTCTAGCAGTGAACGGAGGAGACATCAGCACAGGCAAGATAATCCGGCAAGGGCAGAGATGCCAGCCCCGGATCGAAACCGGCCTAGATCGGAGGCCAGGGAGGAAGTTCGTCAGTCGACGCCGGTTCACACAGGCACTACAGGGACAGGAGCGACAGCGAGCGGTTTTGGGATACAATGTCTCGTCCCCGCCCTGCGGAGCGTTAAGTTGCCCAAAGATTTCAAAGGACCTCGCAAGGTGCCTAATTACACAGCCGATTTACCGCCCGAAGCTTGGGTGGAAAGTTACGAGATGGCCATGGAGATGCTGGACGTGGATGAATCGGCTTGTGCCAAATATTTCACTATGATGCTTGAAGGCACGGCCCGGACTTGGCTAAAGGCACTACCTCTGAATTCTATCGGATCATGGGGGGAGCTGCGCAGTCAGTTCATCAAAAACTTTAAGGATACGTGCAAGCAACCTATGTCGGTGATAGATTTAGCAGCATGCGTGCAAGGAGAGCAGGAGTCTACAGCAGCTTGGGTACGCAGAGTGGCAGAGATCTTGCACTCCTCAAACGGCATTAATCCGAGCACAGCAATTGTAACATTGGAGAACAATTGCCGGTATGAATCTTTGAAATTAAAACTCGGACGGCTCAAACGGGAGTGCATTGACATGGGGACTTTGATGAGCGCCTTGGTGAAGTACGGAGATTCAGATAATACCAAGTATCCGGAACCAGAAGGAGATAAAGCGGGAAAGGCCAGCAAGACTGGCAAACCGGCGCCAGCAAATCCGATTACTTCAAGTTTTTTGGGAAAACGGAAACCGGAAAATAGCTCCGATTTTGTGGCTAATACACAAGTTCAAGGCGGTTTTCCGGTTAGTCAGCAAGGTCCTACTCGCCAAACCGGTGGAGGAAACCCGGGTTGGGAGCAGGATTTGGATCAACCCTGTCTAAAGCATAGCGGAAAAAGGGGGCCTGCACGGCACACTGCAAGAGAATGCCTGTACCCTATGATAGCAGGGAACGACCGTTTTAATCCTCTTAGCCGGCCCCCAAACGGCGGTTCAGGGCCCGGGTTTTATGGTCCGGGTTACCAAGGGAACAACTCCGGTTCAGGATATAGGGGCAACAGCGGTTATCAAGGGAACAACGGTGGTTATCAATCCCGGCCAGGCGGCCAAGGTAGTCAAGGAAACTACAATGGTCAAGGAAATCAATCACATTATCAAGGTGGTTATCATGGTCAGGGAAATCAATCGTATCATCAAAGTGGTTACAACAATCAGAGTAATCAGCAGCAGGGCCAAGGGAGTCACAATAACCAAGGAAATCAGCAGCAGCAGCGTCCGCAGCAACAACAGCAATCCGGATACCAGAGTAATCCGAAGGAGTTGAGCAGCGGTCAATATCATGTTTTCACCACGAGTTTATGCAAGAGAGACCAGAAGGTTTTAAAGCGAGCTGTTAATGCGGTAGAACCGGCGACGCCACAGTTTCTACGATGGTCAGAGCAGCCCATTGTTTGGAGCAGAGAGGACCACCCGTTACGGGTAGATAATCCGGGACATTTAGCCTTGGTGGTGGCGCCTCAGGTGGGAGGATACCGGTTCACGAAAGTCCTCATGGATGGAGGTAGCAGTATCAATATATTATATTACGAGACTTTTCGCCGTATGGGTCTGACAGATAAACAGTTAAGGACATCAAACACAGTGTTTCACGGGGTGGTCCCAGGTAAGTCAGCTTATCCAGTTGGTAAGATTGACTTAGAAGTTACCTTTGGGGATGAGCATGATTCCAGATCGGAGATGATCACCTTTGAAGTTGTCAAAATTAAAAGTCCGTATCATGCTTTGTTTGGGAGGACGGTTTATGCTAAATTTATGGCTAGGCCATGTTATGTTTATCTGCAGCTCAAGATGCCGGGTCATAAAGGCACAATTACGGTGCACGGCAGTCGTAAGATAGCAGTGGAATGTGAGGAAGGTGATGCAGCTTATGCAGAAGCGGTATGTGCCACGGAAGAGTTAAAATTTTATAAGGATAATGTTGATCCGGCAGATATGACTCCGCTGAAGAAGCCAACCACCGAGCAGGATCCGGCTTTGAAGTTCAAATCAGCGGAAGAGACTAAGCAGGTCGATTTTGTGCCTGGAGATTCGTCTAAGCAATTCACCATCAGTGCTAACCTAGATCCTAAATAGGAAAGCGCGCTCATCGAGTTCATCCGTGAGAACCGGGATATCTTTGCATGGAAACCTTCTGACATGCCAGGTATACCGAGGGAACTCGCTGAGCACAAGTTAAATATTGATCCAAAGTTTAAACCGGTAAAACAGTATCTGCGCCGCTTTAACGAAGAGAGGCGCAAGGCTATAGGAGAAGAAGTGGCCAGGCTTTTGGCGGCAGGGTTCATAGTGGAAGTGTTTCACCCGGAATGGTTGGCTAATCCGGTGCTAGTTCTAAAGAAGAATGGGAAGTGGAGGATGTGTGTGGACTACACAGACCTCAATAAAGCTTGCCCAATTGATCCTTTTGCTCTACCTCGCATTGATCAGATTATTGATGCTACAGCAGGGTGTGAGCGGCTGAGTTTTCTGGATGCGTATTCAGGTTATCACCAGATCAAAATGGCAGTTGAAGTAATACAGCAAAAGACAATTTGAAAATGCAAGTCTCAAGCACACAACCAAGTTGTATACTTGACACTTGGGGGCTAATGGCAGTTGAAGCAGTGCATCAGAGACAATTTTGAAATTACAAGTATCAACTACATAACCAAGTTATCTACCTGATACTTGGGGGCTAATGTATGGATCAGCAGTTCAAAACTACAAAGTTCCGGATTACCTTCAATAAAGAAGGTAAACCGGAACTTGGGGGCTGTTATAAGATAAAGAGGCGTTGCAAAAAGCAAAGTCAGAAGAGGAAAACTTACTTCATATTTTTCTCTCATCAGGTTTACTAGGCTGGCTTCATAGTCCCGGCTGCTGTGGAGCCGGTTCAAATATCCGGAATAAATATCTTGAGCACTCATACTCGACAGACTGGATATATCAGTACTCCACTTCCCCTTTTCCTGAGTCATCTTCTCCGCTTTAGCCGTATGTTTCGCTAAGACGGTGGGTTCGGCTGGCGCAACATAAGCAGTGCCAGTAACCACGACGTCAGGGGAAGTGGGTGCATTGGGAGGAGTAACTTCAACCTGAGCCGGATCAGGAGACGCCGGGTTAACTTGAGGAGAATTAACCCGGGTCGGACTTGGTGGGTCTTGGACATCTTCAGCAGCAGGAGTTTCAAGAGAAGGTTCTTGAACTGGAGCGGCAGGGGTACCTTCAGGAGGAACGGCTGTAGACGGCTCAATCACCGGTTCGTCAGCAGAAGGATCAACAGCAGACTTATTCGCCTTGGCCCTTTTGCTAGGTTTCGGTTTGCTGGAAGAGCAAGCAAAATAAGTTAGCATTATAAAGGAAAGGAGTGTTATAAACCGGAAAAGGTGAAGAGAATTACCCCGGGACGGTCTTCACAGGAGGAAGCTGTGTAGCGGTCGATTCGCCAGAAGAGGACAGTGGAGTTTCCTGATAGTCAGGGTCAGACGGTTTAAGTGGCTTTCGGATAAGTCCGGCCTTGGGGTGAAGAAGGGTCGGAGAGAGTATCACCTCAGTACGGCGCTTCCGAACCGGAGTTAATGAAATTCCAGAGGACTCCACTGCCAAGCCACTATGGCGAGTGGTCCGGCGCAAACCTTCGTGCTGTTGCTTCTTCAAAGTAAAATTAGGATCCAACTTAGCATAAGGGTGAGAAAATTGATATTTTCTGACAGTCCGACGACTTTTTTGAGGAGGAGGTTCTGAATCAGAAGAAATAAGGGTTACCTCAATCTCAGCCGGGTTATCACCTTCAAGTGGATCCTGTGAAAGGATATCATTAGATATGTTAACAAGTACATAAAAGCAAAACGTAAACCGGAGTAAGGCATACCTCGGAGTCCGGATCATCATCCTCAGAAGGAGAACCGGCATCAACGGCTGCTTTCCTTTTCTTGTTTGCAGGGGTTTTCCGGCGAGTCTGCTTTACAGTTTTTTCCTGAGGTTTTCTCCTCCAGAAGGGGTTGTCAGCCTAAATGAAAAAGCAAAGGCAAGTGAAAGACGGTTCAAAGATGACGGTTTATAAAGTATAAGTTAAAGACAAACTTACTTCAGGCAGCTTATTCTTCTTAAAATAGGGGGCCAAGCCAACTTTGGAGCAATCTGTTAAAGCAGGGTTGACGATCTTCTTGGCAGACTCTATCACTTCCGATTCAGAAAGCTGCTCCTTAGTAAACCTCTGAGGGTCTTCCGGTTTACCGGAGTACTTACACATCAGCTTAGGGCGCCGGCTTAAGGGAAGGATGCTCCAGGATAACCAGCAACGAAGGTAGTCAGTACCGATCAGGCCATTGGCCATGAAAGCCCTCAGTTTGGAAAGCTGTGGTGAAAACTGGATCCGTTCAGCAGCACTTAACCGTTGTGGCAAGGGGTGATTCGTCGGGATACGAGTTTCACGATAACCCGGCAAAGGATTTTCACCTTCGGGAGATGTATCTACACAGTAAAACCAGGACTTGTTCCAGTCCTTAGGGTGAGTGTGTAATGAGGCGTGAGGAAAAACTACATCCCTCCTTTTCTGAATGCTAATTCCGCCAAGCTCTTGGTGAGGCCCGCTGGTGAACTCAGTGCGCCGGTTTGCATGGAAGAAATCCCGGAATAAATCAACTGAAGGCTCCTCTTGCAGATATACTTCAGAAAATACTTGGAAATCGCAAATGTTGGAAACAGAGTTTGGTCCGATGTCCTGTGGGTGCAGCTGGAAGGTGGCAAGAACATCCCGGAAGAATCTTGAACCGGGGGGTGAGAAGCCTCTAGAGATATGGTCCAGAAATACGATAACCTCCCCGGATCTAGGAGTAGGAGGGCACTCGTTACCCGGAGCACGCCATTTTAGTTCAGCCCGAGGACCTAAGGTACCAATGCTCGACAGCTTGACTAAATCTTCCTCAGTCACGACAGAACGGACCAAATCGCACGAAACATACTGTTTAGCCATTTGAACAAAGTGCTGAAGAAGAGAAAGTGCAAAGACGGATTATGAACATACAATGATCGGGGATCTATTCATGATATACAATGATTGAAACGGAGAATTATTTGGCAAGATTAAACCGGCAATTATGAAACGAAGTTTATCATTTCCGGTTTAAATGGCAGTTGAAGAGGAACAGTTTAAATCGTTGCATCAGTTTATGTTATTTCCGGTTTATGGCACGACAATTTAAACCGGAACATACTTAGCGGATCTATCAAAGAGAAAAACAGGTTTCCAACACATTGCTAAGGAGGAATAGATCTGAGCATACTGAGATAGAAGAAACGAAAAATACACGGGAAAGTCTACAGAGGTCCAATTCGGAGCAGACGAGTTTACAGGATGTGCATAAAAAACGAGACCTAAGGCAGGCAACTACGGAAATAGAACAGCAAGATCTAAAGGGTAAGGCGCAAAAGTTAAATCCGCAGAACTGGTGCTAAAGGTTCTAATGGCGGAGTTCTAATGGCGGAGTTCTAATGGCGGAAGTTCTAATGGCGGAACAGATAAAATTATAGCATTATAAATGACAAGATCTAAGGTTAGTATTGAGCGGAAGGTTTATTGGCCAGGCCTAAAAGTTACGGATCCTACAGGAGGAACGAATCTACAAGAGCAAAAGGAAAGCTTTGCTAAAGAGCCCTAATGGCGGAAGGACTAGGAGGAGCACGGGCAGATGCAGATCGAAAGCAAGGAAAGAAAAACATACCTGAAAAATGGAGGGCGGCAACGGAGTTTCTTTGGACGAATCAGGTTGATGCAGCGGCCTGGGGAGCTCTTGATCCGACGAGACGATGGCGGCGCTCCGAGCTCGGGATCTAATGGAGTTCTTGCAGGTCAGGAAGCGGAAGGAGGAAGAAGACGCGAGAAGGAAGAATGAAAAGGGGCGGTAGTATTTATAGGCAGAGAGGCAGATGTGAAGCGACAGGTGCGGTAATCAAGGGAGCAAAATCGGATAAAGATCCCTTAAACGCCTCGATTCTCGGGATAACCATTAAAAACAAACTACAGTACAGCTTGCGGCGTAAAATGCGGAGATGATGTCATTGTCAGACTTTAATGATTTCGGAGGATGACGTCAGAGCCGGTTTACAAAAGATGAAGACAGAAGAAAATTACAGGAGACGACGGAGACTGATATGAACAAGTTCAAATCATTCTGGGGCCTAATGTCAGGGATATGGTTAGTAGGTATAAACCGGATATTTTAAACCGGCTTAGTTATATCATACTTGGTTTTACTATTTTAGTAGAGATTACGGCCCATGAGATTTCAAGGCCCATGTATAGAAATACGGTTTGTAAACCGCCAAAGAGATGTAACTTGAGAGATAAGAAAGAAAGGGCAGAGACCGAGGCGGACACGATTATGAGCCGGCCTCGGGACTCTGTAAACCGGACCAGGCGTCACCTCTATATAAAGGGACGACCCGGTACCGGTTCAGGGACAAGCAACAATCAATCTGTCGAGACGCAGGCAAGCGAATCCGCTCCCTGTAAACCGATGCCCAAGCAATACCAAACCAACTAGACGTAGGCCTTTACCTTCTCGAAGGGGCCGAACTAGTATAAATCCTTTGCGTCCTTTGTGTGCCATGAACCCTTTCAAGCTAACCCGTGCGATGGTTCCATCATCAAGTCCGCTAAACCGGACATCTGCCGTGTTAATTCCACGACAGGAGTGTTGTGTTAAATTTATGATTTTTTCGGGGTTCATTTGGACATTTTTATGCATTAGCTGGGTTTTCTTGGCATTTTATGTGGATAATTCAAATTTGAACTACATGCATATGTTCCAGTGCATATAAATTGGTTGAAAAAACAAATATGTGTCCTTGGGTGCATGCTTAGGTCTCATGCAAGAAATGGGTATGAATTTCAAACACAAGGGCACCGTTGATTGCCGACAAAACATTGAGATACTTTCTTTTTAAATTTTAGTAAATCCAAAACTCATTGAAATTCATAAAACTTGGGATGCTGTCATGGAATGGCACCCTACATGTTGTGGTATTTTTTTGTGTCCATTTTAAGAGAAGGCACACTCCAATAACAGCCAACAAAGGCATTTTGAAACAAATAGCTGCCACTCTAACATCACAACCGTTTTAGATAGAACACATGTATGTAAACCGACAGCTTCCCCAAGTAAGCCAAGGGAAAATGTGCCGAGCAGGATTTGTGCAGCTCTTCATCACAAACGTTTTAGATAGAACACTTGTATTCAAAGTGAGAGCTATGGTTTTCCGTGGTAAACTAACGGAAAATTCGCCGCGCAAGATTTGTGCATCTCTTCAACGCAAACGGTTCAGATTGAATAAGGTATGCAAAGCGAGACTTCGGTGCTAAGCCAAGAGAAAATTTGGCAAGCAGGATTTGTACCTCCCTTCAACGCAAACTATTTTTCGGGATGACCCGTGTGCAACCACGTACAGAAAATTTTGTAAGATTTGCATCTGGCATATTGGGTATATTGACATATTTCAAATTAGAAAGATTGACATTTGTTGATCTAGTAACATTGCCATTTGTCAATCCTTGTAACACTGCGATTTGTCAAAATATTGAGCTAAAAATCACTAGCACTGTCTAATTTTTTGAACTAAAATTAAGTAATTAAGCATATATTTTACTCATAGATTAAGCAGTCATTTTTAATTTATACAAACAGTTCAACTCGATAGCTGAACCTACCAAACTTTTCCCCAATTGGTGCCAACCACGTACTGAAATTGCTAGTTCAACTATATATACTAGCTAATTTTAAGTACGTTGTACAGTTCCTCCACAACTATAGTTAGATGAACCGAACAAAATAGGCCCTAAATACTACTACTACTATGGAGGGGCTTTGTACTACTTCCGGCAGCCTCTCCTCGGCCGAGCACGCTCAATAAGAGGAAGAGGACGAGGAGTCGACCAATGAGCAGGAAAACTGCAATAAGGTGCCTGTCACTTCTGCACCTTAAGCAACGCTCACCTCGAACGCCCTCTGCCGCTCCAAACGACCCCTCTTGAAGCGACCGGAATGCTCGTAGATCTCCTGATTCCTTGCCTGTGCGTCGGCGGGTGATGCGGCCACGGTTGCGGTAAGGCTGTTTGCATGCTCGACGAGGCGCTCCTCCTCCTCCCTCAGTAACTCGATGTAGTGTGCAAGGTCGCTGACAGAGGTGCGGGCCTCCACCTCCGCCTCCCTCCGTTGGGCAGTGATGGCAGAGCGGGTGGTGATCCCGGCGGTCGACGATCGGCTTGCGGCCACGGCGGCCACGACCAGCACCTCCCACCTTCGTGCCGTGGTGGCAGAGCAGGTGATGGCCATGGTGGCCGGCAGTGGGGTGGCGGCCACGATGGCCACCTCCCGCCTTCGGGCCATGACGGCATAGCGGGTGATGGCCCTAGCTTTCGACGGTGGTGTTGCGGCAACAACGGCTGGCAACAGCGGCCAAGGTGCAGCAGCGACGGAGTGTGTGGTGGGTGTTCCTCGCACACCCAACAGGGACGCCACACGCACTACAGTATGCCAGGGATTGCGCCGCCGCCGTTGGGTAGCCTCCCAGCTTGAGCTGTCCTCTGATGATGGCGAATGGCTGAGCGACGATGACGGACCGGTGTCATTGGTGATTGTGGGAGAAGCAGACGAGATAAGCTAGAGGGAGGGAGGGGAAAATGTGATGCAGGACTCGCTGGACGTGAGGGTTTATATAGTAGGCTGGTAAGCATTCGGATTTTGGGAGATATCATCGAGTTGGGTGGGAAGCTTCCGGGGGAACCTGCGCGGTTGTGCGCGAACGGGCTCACCACCATTTTGCCAAAAGAATGCCCCGGTGCGCTACTCAAGCTTGCGCTCGAAGCCGTCTGCGGCAGCGGGGTGACAAGAAGTGCGAGAGGAGGATGAAAGGACACGTCCACATACGATTAATACTTTTTTTTTGCAATTTAATTACCAACTATACCCCCGTCCTGGTTTATAAGTAGGATTTAACTAATAAAATGCGGACGCATGTCGCCAAATATTATATCATTGGATTCGGATTTGAACATAGTTTCCAATTATATAATTTTTGTAACACGCATTAACATTTTGTTGGTTAAATTTAAGGTTATATGCCAGCAAGCGTCTGCCCACAACACACACGGCTTATACCATCACAAACAACTCGGAAGGATCAACTGTATGCCACGTGTCGCACACACAACTCTAATCTAATTCGTGCTTGATGTCTCCGACATTGCTCACAGTTTGTCTTATTTTCCACGTATCACTGTGCCGGCCTCTCCTCGCGTCCCTTGGCAAGCTCTGCTCATCGTTAGGCGCCGCAGCGTGCTCTGCTTGCGTTCGTCGATGCGCTCAGCTTGTGGACAACTCTTCCTTGTGTGTTCAACTACTATATGCATATATATGGTTTCTCGCCGTTGAGATGACCGCGGAGCGCTCTGCTCGCGTCCCTACGCGCGCGATCTGCCAGCGGTTAGGCCCAAACATGATCACGGCGGGGCCCCCATATGCATGCGGTTGCGCTGCGCATTGCCACGTGATGCAGTTACGTGCGGCACGATGGAGTTACGCGCTGCAAATTAGAACTGCCATCTGGGTGTGCCGATATTCCAGGCTGTCCGGCTTCCCCTTATTTCCCGCGACCATTGGAACATTATTCTCTTCAACCTTTCGATCGCGCCCCACAACACAACAAGCACACCCACAATGACACATAGAGAGGGGATATCTAGCGGCGCTCCAATGGAGTTTGGCGAGCATAAAGTGGAGACCCACGGAAGGGAGACAGTTCTCTCGGTGGTGTACACCATCGACCCGACCATTGTGCACAACTACATCAACACCTTTGAGTGTAGTTGCTTGCTCGAGACAAGTATAAGGTGGCCAGCATTGACCTCCAGTACATCGACGGTCGTCTCAACATTGATCAAAAGGTTGCCGTCACCCAGTTGTCCGTGCGCCATCATGTCCTCTTCTACCACTACTGCATGGCCACAGAGCCTTCCAACCGTTTTGCTAGGTTTGTCAACAACACCGATTAGAAGTTTGATACGGTGGAAACCACCGACGATGTAAAAGCGCTCAAGGTTATGGGCTTGGCCTGCAAGAACCTTGTCGAAATCCGTGAGCACTACAAGGTCGGGGCAACACAAAGAAGGACTCCCCGGTTGAACTTGCCTCGGCCATCATTGGCCCATACTATGAAAAGATGAAGCTGGATGCCAACAGAACGCGTGTCGTATCCTGGCACGGGGCCTGGATGTGGCAACTGGATGAACCTCAACTCAGGTTCATGGCCAAGAACGTGTACACAGGCTACAAGATGCACAGGCGGATCGTTTACTTGAGGAAGTGCCTTGTCACCCAAATCCATGAGGCCAGATCGAGCCACAAGCAGAGCAAGCGTCACACGAAGTAGAAGATGATCAGATGATCGTTTATCCTAGTTAATCATGCATGTAATATATAGTTTACTTGTTGTGTGGAAATGGCATGTGTGTTGTAGACACCTACGTAATTATGCATGTAATAGTTTACATTGGTGTGAGCAAATGCCATGGTTTTAATAGCCACCTATGTAAGTGGATGTTTAATTTGGTTATGCAACCATGACCTTATAAGTGTGTGTATATATATGTCATTGTTATGTATGCAATCCCATCACACAACACACATGTCTTATTAGCAGCAATCGTTTGTGTTATTATCGGTTTTTGCACACATTTCTGATTACATATCTGTTTGCTGCGTATCACACACATCTTGTTATATTGAGCCATTTCTTTTCTCTTGTCTCAACCCAAACAGTTCATCCGAGTGAACCGGATGTCTATATCACACACAGCTTGATCTGGCTGACAGTTTCCTTTGTGTTGTCTAATCACAAACAGTTCATCCGAGCGAACCGTATGCTATATATCGCACACACCTTCATCTGGCTGCCTGTTTCTTTTGTTTCTCCTCATCGCAAACAATTAATTGAACTAAACTGTATGCCCTGCATCACACACGCAACTAAAATCTGAACCATGTATGATGCATCTGTCATCGCAAACATTTTGCACCTTTTTTGACGGTTTCTTTACACCACTGTTTGCGATTATTGCATCGCATACAGTTTCGTCGAAGGGTCTCTTGTCGTAGTGTCGTGTTAGCAGCATCCTGCAGTAGTGTATATAACACAGTTACTTTCATAACAGACGATAATAATGCATAGAACAACATCACTATCGCCAGGAACAACATGACATAAGAGAATAATACCAGCAAGTAGCACATACTAACAAGGTGCATAAGGGTATAGCATGAAGTTGAACAGGGATTCACAAGCATAACCCAAATAGCAATAGCAGTACTTAAAGGAGAAAACATTTATTAAATATTCAAGTGGAAACCATGGCTATTTCAAAGCCATCATGCAAGTAGCTGTCGTGGCTTGCCTAGGGTTGACGAATACTCTGAGGAGAAGTGGGTGAAGTCGCGGAACAATTCGGCGAACGGTTCACTCTCGGAGGGGGCTAGATAAGGCAAGGGTATAAAGGTCATATCCATAGTGGGACCACCTAGTGAAAATTATACCAACGGATCATTGAGACAGAGAAATGCGGTTTGGATTCACCTGGATCAGAGTTGTGGTTGCGGAGATACGACAGTTGGAAGATTAGGGACCAATTTATAAATATTCCTCCAAAAACAGGTCCTTGGGAGGAAAAGCAGAAAACGCATTTCAGTGAATATGCTTTCAGAACGGAGAAAACATACTATGTGCTGAAGAGGGAGGAAAATACGCTTTCCAGAACTGAAGGCGTATTTTCGAAAATACACTTCCACTAAAAAACTCACATACCTCTCTCAACTCCCAGAGGCTTACATGTGGGACCCACTTACCTCTCTCTCTCTCTCCTCTCGCTGGTCTTCTTCCAGCTCCCGACGAAAGTAGAGGAGGGACGAGGCGGAGGAGCAGCCGGCAAGGGGCCTAGCGCCTCCAGCCATCTCCAGCCGGCAATGGGAGGATGGACCTCGCCCATTCAGAGGCTTACGTGCACCGAGGAGGGGATGGGACGACGATGGCTTGTGGTACCAGAGAGCACGGGTGGCGGTGATCGAACAATGGGACGGCGGCCACAACAGCTCCGACAAGGGGTTGAGAGTATGGGAGGGTGCGCTGGCTTGTGAGCAAGAAGATTGTGGAGGATAGATGTGGAGGAGGGGCTCGGCTGGCTCAAATTTGAGCCGAGGCCGAGGTGGCAATGGAGGACGGCGGTGAACAGAGGAGGAGGTGGGGCAGCTCCGGTGGACCAGGAGGTCAGGGAGGGGGCTGTGAGCTGCGTAGCAGGTTGAGGGGTCTATATATAGCCAAGGGAGAGCTTCTAGAGAGCTCGTGAGCTCTCTAGCTCGCTACCAATGGAGGTGGGGGCACTGGTCAGGTCATGGGCACAGCTATTGGCGCTCAACGACGGCGAAATAGGAGCGGGGCAGAGAATAGGGCGATGCAGGAGTTCATGGGGAAGCTTTAGGAAAAGGATGGGCGTCGTGAGGAGGAGGAAGAGCGTGGCTACAGGGCACACGGTCAGCCAGAGTGCGAGATTTTGCCTGTCTACCCCGTGGTCACCGTGTGAACTAGCGCAAGCGGCGTGTTTTGGCCTACCGACCATGTCCAATAGATGGACCTTACTGCCCTTAGTTCAAAGGAAGAAATAACTCAGTCCAGCGGAAAAGAAGAGATTAGCACCTAGCTCCGAAGCAGATCAATAGCAAAGTGTTTGTTACCTGGTGTAGCTCACATGCTAGGAGATGGACTCAGAGCTTTGGCATGGCTTGATAACAAGATAAGGTGACCGTGTTGGAAAAATATCATCCCAAATGCAGGTCACTAGAGGGTACTTGCTGTATAAAGGGCTCTACTCGTCAGAATTGGAAAACATGAAGTAGCACTAACACAAATGCTTTGCATGAGCTAAAATTTGGTGTAGATGAGTTATTTGATGATATGAAGTTGCTGTAAAATTTTAGTGCCATTTGTAAGTACATAAATGCTACTTGCTTCACAGAGCTTCATCCTAAATTGCACAGGGAAAATGGCTAGATGAAAGGAGCCAAAACTTGGTGGAGAGAGTTAATATGGATATGAGAATGGCCTGGTAAATATTCAACTCAAATGAAACATTAAAATAAGTTTCTTAACAAACTGAAATTCTGACAAGAAACAAAGAATTGATGCTGAGCTCACATGGATGAATGTCATGAGCTAAATTTTGGAGGAGATCATATGAAGGATGTGGAAAAGTTTCAACTCATTTGAATATGCCTAGCTTGCCTCCTGCACAAAGTTCCTTTTTGGACAGAAACTTTGGAAAATAGCTGCTAAATATTTACTAGGCAAATGAAGTTGAAATTTGGCATGAGGCAATGATATGGACAGTAAAACGTGTCCAAAAAGTTTGGGGTCAAGAAAGCAAAGATAAATAGCACTTGCTTCACAAAGTGCCATTGAGGGCAGGATAGGAAAAGGAATATTGGTGAATTATTTTTGAACATGGCAAGGAAAAGTTTTTGCCATATTTGAGCAAGATACGACCCAAACAATTTATGAGAATTATTTGGGAATTTTGGGAGTGACAAAAATATATATGTTGCTTCACAACCTAGGGTAAATAGGATGATTCCTTTAATAGAAAAAGGAATATTCCCAATAAAATGAATATTGGAATTGGTCCAAGATGAGGAATCACAGGGTCTTGGTATTATTTATAGGATGACAAGCCACTATAGAACCTAGGAAGATATATTCTTCCCAAGTTTTCAGACCACATAGCCACAGAAAAAGAAATCAAAGCAATAATTCAAAGAAAATCAAAAGAAAAAAGAAAAAAGCCAAAATAAAGGGTGTCACAAACCTCCCCCCCTTAAGTAATCTCTTCCTCGAGATTTGGTTGCTCAGGGAACAAGTAAATATTCCGACTTAAGGAAATCGTTTCCAACATGGGTTTCTGTAATGCCTAGTATGCGACTATGTCTCCCACGTGTCGAGGCACGACTTAAAGACATAAGCGCATACTAGAGCGATCTCAAGTATGGTATCTTTGCACATCTCATGTAAAATTCAGGGATGAAATAGAAAAGATAGTTGGCTTACACTCGCCATGTCACACATTGAATACAATAACAATACATCATCCAAAAATCACAGAGTCCCTCTACGGACGAAAATCAAACAAGAAAGATACCATAAAGAACACAAGGCTGGATCGCCCCTAGTAGGAACCACTACTGATCGCCGAGATACGAAACATAGTAACGACCACGCTCTTCATCGAACTCCCACTGAAGTTCTGATCCATCTCCTGCATCGTACTTGGCTATACCTGCAACTGGTGTGTGTTGAATCTGTGAGCCACAGAGGACTCAGCAATCCCGTTCCCGGGTATCAAAACTAACAAAGCCTTTAGGTGAGGAAAGGCTATAAAAGTGTGTGCAGCAAGCTCTAAGCATCTAGCTTACGAGTTTAGAGGGACAAGAGAACAAGTGCCAACGGTCGCCAAAGATGATCAATAAGTGATCCTAGTTACTCACGATCAAACATAACCCCACCGTGTTCACTTCCCGAAGCCCTTCGGAAAGAGACCGTCACGGTTACTCATGTAGGTAGTGTATTCATGAACATGGTGTCAATTTATCTACAACCGGATATTAACAAATTCTCATCTGCCACATAACCGCGGGCACGGCTTTCGAAAGATCAAACCCTACAGGGGTGTCCCAACTTAGCCCATCACCAGCTCACGATCTGCCGAGTCCCAACTCCAAGGTGGGAAGACCCGAGTATTCTCGGAATCACGTGCTCAAGATATTCCGACAAAGGTAAAACTAATCCAGGAAGACCTCTCAGCGTGCCGACACCCTGATAGTAGCCGCGCTTATCTCTTCTCAGGCCACGGCCGGATGGGACAACCTACAGGTGTATACCAGCCCTTGAGTTTCCTCGAGGTGGCCCTGCAGTCCGCCCAGTTCGGATCAACACTCAAGACGAGCACTGGCCTGGGGGGTTGATTAATAAATCCTCGTGTTAATTACTCCCTCGGTAAGTTTTAGTTGTTAGGCAAATGTAAAACCAATGTTGGGCCTTGCTGGAAAAGCTTTAGCACTGAGCGAGTTATCAAGGGGGGCCCATAAACCCCAACCATGTTAGGGACGCAAAATCAAGGAACATAACACCGGTTTATCAGTTCCTAGGTGGCATGAGTGGAAAAAAACACCAAGCAAGAGGCTTAGCCTTCCACCCATTACCAATATACAGGTGATTTAGTTTAACAGATTATATATTGTGATATCCCAACAATAACTTCATCACGAAGCAAGAATCTTCAAATCTTCACCTGCAACTATCAAATTTATAAGAGGGGCTGAGCGATGCATACTTAGCCAAACAACGGTTTGATAGGAGGATGGTTAAAGAGTTTTATGGCAACAATAGGAGGGCTGACAAACAGACATAGGCATCGAGGCAATATCTAAAGAGCGAGACATCTAGCATAGGCAAAGATAGTAGTGATATCTAGGAATGGTCATCTTGCCTGAGATTCCGCAAGGAAGAAGAACAAGTCCATGAAGTAGTCGAACAAAACCTCACGACTCCGGAACGAAACCGAAGCTAACGAGAGAAGCATACCCGAAAGAAGCAAACAACAAGGTAAACACACAAGCATAAGCATGTAATGATGCACAAGCAAGTATGATGCATGTCCGGTTTAAATATACATGGCATGGCATGGCAGAGTGCACAAGCAACACTACAATTTAAACGGAGCTCAATATGCAATGAGTTGCAGATTGACAAAACAGCACATTATATTTATTTAGTTGACTCTCGTTTATTTACAAGACAAGATTAAATGTTTTTATTAAGCATGGCAAGAGGTGAAGCATGAGCAAATCTACACTATCTAGTCATTTTAAATGAGGCCGAAAATAACAACAACAATTGTGGAAACTCCCCATGTCATTTAGTAATTATTGAAGCAAACAACAATTTAAGCATTTAAAGGTTGTTATCATGATGCGGATGTCAAATGCAAGTTTTATGCAATTTTTATTAAAAGTTAACATGAAACCGTTAGGAAGCAATTTGTCACCGTGGTGAAAGAGAAGGTGCCACGTCGATGAATCCGAGATTGTTGCCACGGCAACATATCGGTTCCGGTAACTCGTTGCGAGACCGGTGCAAAAGAAGGATGACGGAAGCGTGTCAAGCAAGATGGTGGGGTGCTCCCGCTACCGGGTTCCCACGGGTTGGCGATAATGCAAAAGAGGGGGAACAAGCAAGCGACAACTCGGACACGAGGCACACGGGCACGGTGCAAACAAGTGGAACATCTCATACAACACACAACATTCGTTCACGGGTCAGTCGTCTCGGGGTTATACCTTCGAAGCGTGCATTTTGAAGCGGATCGAGTTTGTCGAGGGAAGTAGGCGTTCACGGGTCTTCGGCGACGGTAGTGGTACACGGTTCGAGTTCGTTCGGGTCATCGGTAGGGAACTTGACACCCACGGGTCGACGGTAGTGGAACTTGACGGTCGGTGAAAGTCGTGGTACTCGTTTCGTAGCCGTTCAAGTCATCGATAGAGGAACTTGGTGCATCGTCGTGGTACTTGGCGTCTTGACGATTCCGGTGACGGTGGTAGAGGTACATGACATGTCGACGTGTAGTCGTTCGGGCAAAGTGGTCTTGACGTCTCGATACGAGGAACTTGGTAGATCCGAAGCTAACAAAATAAAAAAACCATGCTCGGGCTCCACGGAGGCAGCAACAAGGAGGCAATGGACAAATGGCCGGCTTCGGCCTTGCGCAAGAAGGTGAGGAGGAGCTCCTGCTCCGGGAGGAAGAAGAGGCCATGGCGCAGCTGGATGGAGCTCCGACAGGGAACCAAGGCGGCCAGATCCGGGCGAGGACCTTGACTGGAGCGGCTGACTTTCTGTGGTCGGGGACGACGCGGCTCGCCGGTGACGAGGAGAGGTCGGCGGCGCTGGTGACGAGGGCGTTGAGGAGAAGGTCTTGGCGGTGACGGCGGCGGGCTCCTGGCCGGTGGAGGAGGCGAACGGCGGGTCGACGCGAGGGAGCGGCGACCCTGGCGCGCGGAAGGAGGAGGGACAATGAGGTGGCCTCGGCCTCCTGGCGCGACGGAGAAGGAGCAGGAGGAGGCCGCAGGTGGGCTGTTGAGGGGAGGAGGCACCGCAGGAGGGAGGAGGCGACGGAGTGGAGGTTGGGGCCGGCCATGGCGAGCGGGGCGGCGCCATTCGAGGCCGACCGTGGAGGCGAGCATGGGGGAAGGGGAGGGATCTGGAGGTGAGAGAGAGGTCGAGGGGATTGAGCGAGATGGGGTTCGGGCAGAGGAGGTGTGCGGCGCTGGGAGGGAGAAAGCGACGGGGAGAGAGGGAGAGGCAGCTGTGGTAGTATCAGGCTAGGGTTAAGGTTAGTTGGGCCGCAGGGGGGAGGTTCGGCCGGCCTGGCCAGAGGTGGGCTGCGCTGCGGGTGCTCTCCTCCTTCTATTTTCTAAACCAGAAAAAAAACAAAGAAGAAAAGGAGAAGAAAGGAAGAATACAGGGAGTTTGGGGAGGGCTGAGGCTGAGATAAAATAGCTTCGGAATACCAGGATTGAGCACAATTTGAATAAAATGCCCTGGCATTATTTAAAGTACAAAAACTAATTCAAGTTTGAACTTATTTCAAACTTGTGTCATTTTCGAATCTGGCCAACACATTTCCAACTGGGCTAAAATTGGAGGAGTGAGTCTTGGCATTGATTTGGATTTTTCGGAAAAATAGTGAACATTAATCTAAAACAGAAAATGCCACTATAACAACAATTGAAAGAATGAAGAGAATGGAGAAGTCTTTGTTGGATGGAAAAACTTGGTGCAAAAAAGATAGAAGAGTTTGGGCATGGGGTGTTGGAAGGATCAAAAGAGAAGAAGAGGAGGAGGAGGCAATGCACATGAACAAGTAAAAGAAAACAAGCACACAAAAAATATGGAGATGATGCGTGATGCGAGATGCAATGCAAAAATAATAATAGAGCAAGCACAAATGAAACACACGGGAAAAACCCGGAACATCTGGAAATCTTCTGGAGCGTCGGTCTTGGGGCATCACAACTCTCCCATAGTAACAGAGGATCTCGACCCGAGATCATGGAGATGGCACCGGATAGAAACGAAGAAGAAGAGGTAAAATAAAGTTGCTTCTTTGACAAACGAGTGAAACCACGAACTTGAGAGGTTGACCCAACTGAAAGAAGAATACAACGGAGATGAACGAAGATGAAAACACTCCATTAGAAAAAAGAGGAACAGGGTACATTATGAGAACCTTGTAGTTTGAAAGGCATGAAACACGAGCTCACGGATCATGGAAGAATTTAAACCACTCCGGTTGAATAAAGCTAGAGAAGGAATAAGAACGAAAGAATTTGGACAGCACTCTGACTGAAAATGGAAGGAATTTAGCATGATCTTGCCAAGATGGGATGATGCTTGACAAAATCTACAACAGACTGCCTCCGGAACAATTGAAAGAATGGCACGAGGGTAAGAAAGATTTCAGACAGCACTCCGGTTGAAAAGAGAGGCAAAACTTGATAAGATGAGATAACTAGAATGGCGGTCACCACAATCCTGTTAATGGACTGTAAAGGACAAGGGCATGATCTTGATATGACAAGATGATTGTTCAAAGAGAGAAATATCACAAAGCCTCCGGAACGAAAGAATGGATGCTAAATCATTGGAAAGAAAAGAACGGATAAGAACATGACAACTTCTCCCACGAATGAATATGAAAATCATACTTACGAAGAAGGGTTCAACGGAGTTGTTAGAATTTCAACAACGAAAAGAATAAGCTTGATGTGGGCTTATGGAAACATATCAAAACTTGAGGTGAAATTCTGCCACTAACTTAAACAATTGATTTGATTGAGAGCACCAAAGAGATGAAAATTTTCTTCCACCAAGATGATAAAGAGATAACTTGGATCTTTGATAAGCACCACAATAGCAACATTCCCAATGGAAGGCTTTAGGTGAAATCTATACCGAGATACTCCAACGAAGAAAATGAGTGGTTGGAAAGATCTCTTGAACAAAGGCAAATGATGGTTTTAAATATCTCATTCCTGGCAACTTGTGAATCATGAAACATGAAGGGAAATTGTCAAAAAATGAAATACCACCTTCTCAAACGATAAGGTAGAAAGAATTGCACTTCGGAATGCAAGAAGAAGAATACTTGAGCTCATTGATCAAGAATCTTGATGAAGACTTCGAGGATGAACTAAATCATGATGAACCACTAAGAAGAACTCCGGTAACAAAGGGATGAAAAGTGAAGGATGAAAAGAATAAGATTGAAGCCTTGCAATGAATTAGAAGGATCTTTGAAATGATGTAATTGAAATAATTTGGAGCTACGGAAACAAGATGAACAAATTGGAACTGAGAATATGATATGATAACAATGCTCCAAAAAAAGAGAATAATCACTTCGAGGAAATAAGAATTACTGTATGCTTATCATTCATCAAATAAAATTGATGACAAGCAACGGATTTGGCCTACTACTTATTCTCGTTGCAAAGAATTAAAGAGAGATCTCGCACAATCTTGAGAAAGTATTCAACGAATCACCGGTAGGATTTCGAAGGAACAAGTGAACTGACACAATAATAAAGGAAAAGGAATTTTGAACGAACCACCGTAAGAATTGAAAACGGGTGATCAAAGAGAATAATCCACCGAAAGGATAAGCACTTGAGGAAATTTAGATACAAGAGAACGAAGAGATCGCGGACTGATTAAAGAATACTTGGACAAAGCACCGGAAGAATTATGGAGACGGACGAAGAGGTATCAATAAGGAATAGTTGGAGGGCGAAGTTGAAAACTTAGAATGAAGAAATCTTCTGAAATGATGGCCTTCGGAGGATCACAATGGAAAGAATTCACGAAATGCTTCGGATGGCTATAAAAAGAATTCCTCACAAACGAAACAATAATGAGGATGGCATGAAGCTAGAACCATGAATCTTTAGAAGAACGGGTAAGATTTGAGAGAAACTCTTCTCCGGTCTTCAAAACTGTTGAGAATGAAAACGAGAAATGCCATGAAGAATTTCGAGATACTCCGGACGAATGAGAGAGAGAGAGAAGGTGGAGCTAAATATCAAAATAATTGAAAATAATCTTGGAGAAGGCATGTGACTGATGGAAATCATTCTTACGTCACACTTTGAAAAGAATTTCAGAATAACTCCGGAAAATTTAAAAGAGTCAGGTAAGATCCTGGGACAAGACGTGTGGGATAGGGCCCACTCAAAAGAAACATCGTTGACCAAGATTTCTTAAGAGATTTTCGGTGTATTGGGAACGACACCTATGGGATCACAAGAATCCTTACTACGGTTGCGGGGCATGGGGTTGAGAGAAGAGCGGATCAAACAGATAGCACACGGTTTCTTTATCCAGGTTCGGGCCGCGAGGATGCGTAAAACCCTACTCCTGCTTTGGTGGATTGTATATCTGTGTTCTCCAGCTAGCTATGGGGCGTGAGGAGCTCCAAAAAGCCGAATCCTCCTCCTGGTCGCCTCGAGCCTCCTTTTATAGAAAAAGGGGTTGCCACAATGGCACACAGGAGGTGGAAAGGGTACAATGATGCGAGGTTATCCCTCGCATTACATGAGAAGGCACATTTAATGCGTCTTGCTTAGGTGTCCTTGCTTTACCGGGGACGAGGGAGAGATCTGTCTCTTCCATCGCCGCCCCTTCTTGTTTCGACACGCGCCCTGGCCAGCGATGCCTGATATTCCATGTAGGCAGGCAGGCAGCTGAGGTGGCGCAATGGTGGGTCCTCACGAAGATCTGCATGCCGCCACACAGGTGCCTGCCCA
Source organism: Secale cereale (assembly GCA_902687465.1). Classification (NCBI taxonomy): domain Eukaryota; kingdom Viridiplantae; phylum Streptophyta; class Magnoliopsida; order Poales; family Poaceae; genus Secale; species Secale cereale. The sequence goes on from LR738710.1 coordinate 278,570,090, forward strand.
GCTAGTTGGGTCGGAAACTGCATAAGGCGGTGGAAGTTTAGTCGGTGTGGGCCTGATGGTGGCCCCGCGGATGTCCTTGGCAAGGGCCTTGCCGGGGCCCCGGCAAGGGTCTTGCCACGGCGCCTGCTGCTATCCCCGGAAAGGTGCTTGCCGGAGGTCTTGTGGTCTACCTTGGCTGGGATCCCGCCAAGGGTCGTCGTCTTCTTAGTGCGTACCTGATCTTGAATGTCTTCACAAAGATCTGCATGCCACTACGGGGATGTCTCCCGAATCCTTGCCCCATGGGGGCAGTGGACTCAAGGGTGACCCGCTCCGTAAGCGTGGAGCGAGTTGCCGCGGCAAGGGTCTTGTCGGGGCTACTGAAACTGGTTCCCGGCAAGGATCTTGTCGGGGGAACCTGCTTCGTCACTTTGCTCTTTGTGGTCTTGGCTTTGGGCTTCAGTCTTACCCTAGCATACCTCCCTGGCCTTGCTTGGTGCGGCGGTGCCCGTGGCTCAGACTGCTGGTGCACAGTCATAGGGGTACAAAAAGTGTACTCCCCTTTTTGTACACCGACAGGAGCCCCCGAGCCTAGGCCACACATAGCGCGACGCGTTGTTGGGCTAGGCCTAGAACGGTGCGTGGGCAGGCGGGACGGTTTTTACCGCGGTAAGATTTTCCGCGCGCTGCGCCTCCCACGATTCGCGCCCGTGGTGTGGTGTGGAGGGGTGTGCGTGACGTGGGTGGCATGCGTGGGGCAGTTCCCGCAAGCATGCATCAGATCGTAGTAAAGAGGCAGCTTCGCGCCTTCCCCATAAATGGGGGGAGGCGTGGAGGCGCGGCCCATTTACTGAATGGGGCCGAGGCGCGGTCCTCAAGGCATCCAGTCCCCACGATCACGGGGTGGGGAGAGGTCGCCTCACCCGTCCCCTCAGTTCTGCACGTCTGCCACGTGTCTCCCATGCGCTTGGGGTTGCAAACGGTGGAGGCGGGAAACCGGGCCATCGCTGGTTGGGGCGGCGGGTCGGTCCTGGCTCCCTGCGCCTTCCGTGTCTTGATTGGCCGAGCGGGGCGGTTGAGCCCCAGCCCCGTTCCTTTATAAAGAGCGGGAGGGGAGGGACGGCACCCCGCATTCTTCCATCTTGTTCCTCCTTCAGCTTCTGCTCCTCACTCCCATTTGTCATGGAGAGAGGAAATCCCGGTCCTTCAACGGTGGCGGCGAGGGTCGCCGCTCGACAATGCGTCCCTCCTTCTCTTGCGCCTGCGGTGGAAGAGCCGCCCGCGAGGGGAAGGTGGAGGGGGCGAGGCCGGGGCGCTCGGGGAAGAGGAGGACGGGGAGGCCCGCCGGCCTCGCCCCCGCCAACAGCTCCTCCTCCAACGGAGGGCCATGTTGGGGATGACCGTTGCGAGTTCTTCGTCAGGTTGCGGCGGCCGCCGCGCCGTCGCCTTCGTCTCCCGACTCCATTTGCGCGGGAGATGGAGCTAGATCTGCCGGAGTCATTGCGGCTGCATATGAGGGGCTGCGGGATCAGTGGCATGCGGGTCCACGTCGGCTTCCCTGTTCCTCATGTGATGTATCTTCGTTGGGGATGGAAGACGTTTGCTCGTATCCACAGCTTGACGGATGGGCTCACTCTCCATTTTAAGTTGATGGAGGGTGGCCTTCTTTCCGTCCAGGTCTTCGGGCACTTCGGGACTCGTGCAAGGTGCTGCGTGGAGAGCTCTTCTGTTGACGAAGATTCCTCCTCGAGCGAGAGTGACGAGGAGGACAGCGGCAGCGACGAGGAGGGCGGTAGGCGGCAGAATGACGGGTCCGACTAGGTGTCGGGCGCCCGCTCCTGGTGGCACCGGCGACCCCATCATCCGTGTCGCCGGCTCCTTGAACTTCTTGAAGTCGTCCCCTTGGGCGGCTGGCGTTGGGGGGGGGGGGGGGG
>LR738710.1:278572113-278602694 GCA_902687465.1 Secale cereale
GGGGGCGGCGGAAGAGGAATAGGGCGGACGACAAGGTCGTCATGTCGGAGTACGCAGGCACGAACGCCTTCGACGCATACTGACGTCCTGGCGCCTCGTCTTCGAGCTCTGCTTCCGGCACTGCCATCACCATCCAGCCTTAGGGCGGCCACCGAGATGTTCTCTCGGTGTCTTCTGCCACCCGTAGCTCGCGTAGGCACTCCTTTTTCCCTTCTCGCCTCCTTGACCTGCCTCCCGAGGAGAGGGACAAGAAAGGGATTACAGGGATCTTATCTCTTTGTAGTTTGTAAGCCTTCGGGCATCTGGTAAATTTGAAACTTGTAATCCCTTTGTTCATGTTTTTAATTCCCTATGGACTGTACCTGAGTGGAATGTTCTTAAGGAAAAAGGGATGTTTGCCGGGTCATTGGTTTGTGGGTGAAACCCACGACAAGGAATAAATCCTTGATATCTCTAAGATAAACATTTTCTCGCCCGGCAACAGGCCTCGCCATACCCCTACTTCGCTCGGCCTTTCTCACGCCTTTGGCGGAGGCGGGGATGAAGTGGGTTTAGGCTCCTTGTTTCATCCTTTCGCTACCGCGACTACGACCAAACTTGGTCCCAGAACGAGCCCTAGGGCCTTGAGTTATGGGAGCACGGTATTTTAAGGAAAGAAACAAGGTTTCACATACCTCAGTCCATAATGGAATGCATGATAAGGGATGAACAACTTATCTGAAGCTGCAGCCCCCGGCAACCCTGGTTTGCCGTGGGTGAATCTTTGCTCTTGCAGCCCCCGACAATACTAGCTTGCGGGGGCCTAGATGTTGGTCTGTTCCTTTTTCTTCTCCCCAAGTGGTTTCGGCAAGGATATCTGTGTGTCCTGTGAACCAAAGAAGATAATAGAAAGACAAAGGAATGAAAACTTGACCTCTAAGCTAGGGGTTAGCCGCCGCTAAGCACTATCAACCCTAACCAAGGACGAGACTCGACCTAGCATGCATGCTATAACTTAGGGCGCCAACGCTTCATTTATTTATGCTCAGGGTCTGCGCCTGGCTTTGTACAAAGGGTTACATGCCTTGCCAGCAAGGCTTGTACAAAAGGTGTCTTGCCGGGGGGCCCGGCAAGCCGCACCTTATGGGTAAAACTTGCGAAGATGCTCAATGTTCCAGGAATTGCTCACCGGAATGGCATTTTCGGTCTCCAGGCGGACTGCGCCAGGCCTGGTGACTCGTATTACCCGATAAGGGCCTTCCCACTTCGGCATCAACTTGTTGGTATTATTGGCCGATTGAACGCGCAGAAGAACAAGGTCGCCTTCCTCAAAGCTTCGGGCACGGACCTTGCGGCTATGGTAGCGGCGCAAGGCTTGCTGGTAGCGTGCTGCTCTCACAACCGCCCGAAGACGATCTTCCTCAAGGAGCGTTGCGTCATCTTGCCGCAGTTGCTCTTGCTCAAGCTCATCATAAGCGAGCACTCGAGGTGACCCGTATATGAGTTCAGTGGGGAGAACAGCTTTTGCCCCGTATACTAGGGCAAAGGGTGTCTGGTCGGTGGCTCGATTTGGCGTCGTTCTGATCGACCAAAGAACCGTCGGCAACTCATCAATCCAGCGCCTTCCACTCTTGTGTAGCCTGTCAAAGGTCTTTGTCCTTAAGCCTCGCAGTAGTTAAGCGTTTGCCCTCTCAGCTTGACCATTGCTTCGTGGGTGAGCAACGGAAGCGAAACATACCTTGCTGTCAAGGTCTTGTATAATGCATGAAGGTGCGGCTTGTGAACAGTGTGCCGTTATCGGTGATGACCCTGTTGGGTACACCAAAACGGCACACTAGTCCCTTGAAGAACTTGATGGCTGACTGAGCTGTGACCTTCCTCACTGCCTCCGCCTCTGGTGACTTTGTGAACTTGTCGATTACGACGTACAAGTACTCAAAGCCCCCGACAGCGCGGGGGAAAGGGCCCAGTATGTCGAGCCCCCAGACCGAGAAGGGCCAGGAGAGAGGAATGGTTTGAAGGGCTTGAGCTGGTTGATGAAGTTTCTTTGAATGGAACTGACACGCTTCACACCTAGTGACCAGTGTCGTCGCATCCTGGAGGGCAGTGGGCCAGAAGAAGCCTTGCCGAAATGCCTTGCCGGCAAGGGCTCTTGACCCTATGTGGGATCCACATATGCCTCCATGTATCTCTGCCAACAACCCCAGTCCTTCGTCTCGAGGGATACACTTCAATTTCACGCCGTTCAGTCTCTTTCTATACAGGACGTCATCGACGAACTGGTACATAGCTGATCGACGGGCTACTTTTTCCGCTTCTTCCTGCTCCTCAGGAAGTTCCCTAGTTTGGAGGAATCGGACGGTATGTTGTGCCCACGCTGGAGCCTGGGGCTCGACGGCGAGGACTAAAGGCATTTCCTCCGCTATAGGAGCGGTTGTCTCGACGGCAAGAGCTTGACGCTCGGCCGGAGCTAGCCATCCCATGGCGGGCTCAGTGTCCTCGGCAACATCCTTGCCGGCGGCTCTGGGGAGCTCAGCGGGAAAGTACTTGTCGGGCCCTGATTTCCTCCTCTTGTTCTGCTCTGTTGTTGGATCAACGGATGGCTGAGAAAGCTGAAGCACAAAGGTACCTGGTTCCACAGGTAACTTGAGGGCAGCGCGCTTTGACAGGTAATCGGCGATGTCGTTCTCTTCTCGTGGAACGTGCTCCGCCTGTATACCATCAAAGCGCTCTTCCAGCTTTCTCACTTCATCGACGTAGGACTTCATCAACGGGCTCTGGTAATCTTTGTTGACTTGTTTGACGACAAGCTAAAAATCGCCCCTGACAATGAGTTTCTTGATTCCGAGGTATGCCGTGATCCTAAGACCAGCAAGCAGCCCCTCGTATTCAGCAGTATTGTTCGTTGATACCTCCCTGGGGAAGTGGATCTGGACCACGTACTTGAGGTGCTCTCCGGTGGGCGCGACAAGCAGTACGCCAGCCCCGGCGCCCTCTAAGGAGAAAGCTCCATCAAAGTACATGATCCAGTCGCAACTCGCCTCTTTGTCGGGGAGAGCAGTTTCCTGGGCTTCTTCGTCAGGTGCCGCAGTCCATTCTGCAACGAACTCCGCCAGGACTCGGCTTTGAATCGTCTAGGTACTTTCAAACTTGAGGCCAAAGCTGGACAGCTCCAGTGCCCACTCTACAATTCTTCCCGTTGCATCTGCATTGTGCAATATCCGTTGCAGAGGGAGGCGAGTGACGACATTGATCTCGTGTGCCTGGAAGTAGTGACGCAGCTTCCTCGAGGCCATAAGAAGGCCGAAGAGTAATTTCTGCACACCGGAGTACCTTGATCTAGCCCCCTGCAAGAGGGAGCTAACAAAGTAGACCGGTGTTGCAACATTTTCTTCCTTAGCGGCACTCCAACCGGCTGTGTCGTCTCTGCACCAATGGCATCAGGCTCTGTCGCTGCTATCACCTCGTCATCAATTTCTCTCTGCGCCACTAGTGCGGCGCTGACCACCTGGATCGTTCCTGCCAGGTATAGCAGCAACGGTTCTTGTGGCCTAGGCGCAACTACTACTGGCGCAGAGGAAAGATACCTCTTCAAATCTTGCAATGCTGCTTCGGCTTCTGGCGTCCACTCCATTGGGCCCGCCTTTTTCAAAATCTTGAAAAAGGGGAGGGCGCGCTCGGCAGACTTGGAAATGAATCTGCTCATGGCGGAAATGCAACCAGCAAGCCGTCGCACATCCTTGACCCGTTTGGGTGCTTCAATCTATTCTATAGCTTTGATCTTGTCCGGATTGGCCACTATCCCACGCTGTGACACAAAGAACCCGAGAAGCTTGCCGGACGGACGCCGAAGACGCACTTCTCAGGGTTCAGCTTGAGATTGATCTTGCGTAGGTTTGCAAACGTCTCTTGTAGATTTAGTATGAGTGTTGCCCTGTTCTCGGTTTGACCACTATATCATCCATATAAGCCTCCATATTTCTATGGAGCTGGGGTTCAAAACCAATCTGGACTGCCCTTGCAAATGTTGAGCCAGCATTCTTCAACCGGAAAGGCATTCGTACGAAACAATACGTACCACATGGGGTGATGAATGTTGTCTTCTCTTCGTCTTCTCTTGACATTAAGATCTGGTGGTAGCCGGAGTAGGCATCGAGGAATGACAGCAGGTCACACCCAGCCGTGGAGTCAACAATCTGGTCGATGCGCGGCAACGGGAAGGGGTCTTTGGGACAAGCCTTATTGTTATCTGTGTAATCAATACACAGCCTCCACTTCCCATTTGCCTTGCGCACTACCACTGGATTGGCCAACCACGTTGGATGGAGCACTCCTCTTACCAAACCCGCTGCTTCCAGTTTCCGGATCTCCTCTGTGATGAACTCTTGTCGTTCCAAAGCCTGCTTCCTGACCTTCTGCTTGACGGGCCGCGCATGAGGACAGACAGCAAGGTGGTGCTCAATCACCTCCCTGGGAACGCCGGGGATGTCGGATGCTTGCCATGCAAACACATCGACATTTGCCCGCAGGAAGGTGACGAGCGCGTCTTCCTATTTGTCGTCAAGGGTGGAGCCTATGGTGAAAGCCCCTCCTGTGCCGTCCTCCTTGACAGAAATCTTCTTGGATCCCGGCGGTGTGGCCCTGGACTTCTTGTTTCTGCCGGTGGAGCTCTCTGGCACATCCTCGACGGGAGCGCGACACTCCGAAGAGGTGCGCTTGCCGGAGTGGGTGTCCGAGGTCTCACCGGTCTTCTTCTTCTGGGGGGCCCCAGTAGTAGGAGCAAGTGCCCTGGTGGCGGCAGCTACTGCAAATGCTTGTTGGTATAGTTGGTCAGTGCAAATAAGCGCATGTTTCTTATCGGAGGGGACGGTGATGATCGTCACAGGTCCTGACATCTTCAGGGTGTTGTAGGCATAGTGTGACGCTACCATGAACTTGGCCAGCGCTGGGCGGCCAAGGATCCCGTTGTAGGGCAAAGGGATCTTGGCGACATCGAACACGATCCTTTCTGTCCTGTAGTTCAGATCACTTCCAAAAGTCACGGGTAGCGTGACCTTCTCCTTTGGTTGACTTCTCCCCGGGCTGACCCCATGAAACGTGCCTGTCTCTTCGAGGTCTCCGTCAGGAATCTGCAGCTTCTCGATCACGGTGGGCGAGAGTAAGTTCAGACTGGCCCCGCCATCAACTAGCATCTTTGTCACCTTGAGTTGCGTATTGTCGGTGACACCAACAATGGCAAGCACCCGACCGGAGTAGTGCGATCAGGGTGATCCCCAGTGTCAAAAATGATAGGCGTGCTGGACCATTTCGGCAGCTTTTGGGCACCAGACAACGGCTCCGCCGTTGTAATCTCAAGAGCCCACTGTTTAAGTTGGCGGTGAGAAGTATGCAGCGAGGCGCCGACATCGACGCACATGGCCTCCGTGGCTTTCTGAAATTCTTGGTCGCCAGACTTGTCGTCCTCTTCGTGATCGTTGTCTTCTGGCTTTCTGTCACGGCCCCGGGCGGGCCTCTCCTGCTGTTTATCCTTGTCGCGACGGCCTGCTTGGCCGTCATGCTTTTTGCCGGACCCTTCAGCACCGTCCTGGCCCTTCTCCTTGTCCCGCCTCTCATATTTAGCCCTCTGCTTCTCAGCAAGGAGCTCAGCCTGTCGGCAGTCCTGGAGATCATGGCCTTTGGTGTGATGGATCTTGTAGTATCGCTTGCCGAAGTTTCCTGCATTCTCGGCAGCCACCAAGGCCCGGCAGGCGACACACCCGGCAATTTCCTTGCCGGGGTCATCCGCCTTGGTTTTCTTGGCGGAGCCGGCGTCATCAGATCCCTCGACAGCAAGCATGGCTTTACCTTTGCGCTTCCTGTTGCGGTGCCGGCCTTTCTTCGCCGGGACGACAGAATCCTCATATGAAGAGTCGGTTTCCGTGCCGGCATCTTCGTCGGGGTACTTCCTTCCCTCTTCGGCCCGGGCACATCTGTCAGCAAGAACATAGAGTTCCGCCACATCTTTCACCTTGGTCATTGCCAGTTCTTCATGCATCTTGCGGTTACGCACGTTCTGATGGAAAGCGCTGATGATGGCGGTAGGGTGAACATCAGGGATATTGTACTGTACCCGTCTGAACCTCTGTATATACTTGCGCAGACTCTCGCCTTCCTTCTGGGGAATGACGTGCAGGTCACTTGCTTGGCCATGGGCTTGGTGACCTCCAGTAAAGGCGCCAACAAACTCATGGCACAAATTCGACCAGGAGGAAATACAGTCTACCGGCAAGTGCATCAACCACGACATGGAGTTGGGTTTAAGAGCCAATGGAAAGTAATTCGCAAGCACCTTATCGTCGCGGGCTCCGGCAGCTTGCATCGTGATGGTGTAGATGCTGAGGAACTCCGACGGGTGGGTCTTGTCGTTGTACTTCTCGCCAACGTCAGGCTTGAAGGTGCGGTGAGTGGGCCACTGGAACTACCGCAGCTCACGGGTAAAAGCCGGACAGCCTACCTCGTAAGGTAGACCTCCAGGGCTCTCCGGTGCTAGGCAGTTCACAGCAGGCCCTGCTCGCCTGTCTGACTAGTGGCGCGCTCTGCGCCGGTGCTCGATGGTGGTTCGAGCGTCTTCATGAGCTCGCTCCTCAAGAACTTGACGCTGATCTCTGTGTGTCCATGGGTCGGATGACGCTATGGAGATGTCGTCACCCGCGACGTCTCGACGAGTCGACACACGCGGTACCGGGCGAGAAGGAGGCAAATGCACCGTGGCCACGGTGCTGCCGGTCCTCCCGCCACCGGTGCGTGGGACCCCATTGGAGCACCGACCTGGGGGCCTCCCTGGACTGGGTTCATCCTTGTTGGCGACCGTGACAAGGCTTCGGATGGTGGCTCTCCATTCGTCGAGTTTCCCCGTAATGGGAGGAAAGTCGAGGAGCAACTGCGCGCGCGCCAGGGCTTCTGCTGTGGTTAGCGGTAGAGAAACCTGCACGGACTGCGACGCGCTTCGACCCCCGACCATGTCAGGAGGAGCTCCATCACGATCCCACGGTCGCATGCCGTTTTCATCAGCGTTTCGGCGGGCGGGCAGGTCTTCTACGTCTCGGGAGTGGCGCTCGGGGCTCTTCCCGCGGCGACGCCCGGGATCTTCGGTGTGATGACGCCGTTTGTCATGTGCTGCTTGGGTGGAGCGCGCTGTTGGCGCCGGCGTGGGAATCCTGGAGGCCCTTGCGTCACCTTCGGGTGATGTGGCAGCGATCCTGGAAGGCCCCGCGCCACCCGCGGAGGGCCTGGCTCCATCTTTGGATTTGGCGGTGTGTGGCCCATTACCAGGCGCACAAACATCGCCACCTCCCGAACTCCGGCTGCTGGGAAGGTGTTGGTGTTTGCGAGCAGCGCCCCGGGTCCTTTCCGCGACCGGTCCGCTGCTCGCCTGCGTCGGGACAGGCTGTCCGGCTTCCGACTGACCAACCGCCACCGTCGTCTTCTTCTTAGGCGCCATGATGATGAAGAAGCGTCGAACTAACTGCAAAACCTGATTCTCACAACTGCAACGCCCCCTACCTGGCGCGCCAAAGATGTCGGTGTATTGGGAACAACACCTATGGGATCATAAGAATCCCTACTATGGTTGCGGGGCGCGGGGTTGAGAGAAGAGCGGATCAAACAGATAGCACACGGTTCGTTTATCCAGGTTCGGGCCGCGAGGATGCGTAAACCCCTACTCCTGCTTTGGTGGATTGTATATCTGTGTTCTCCAGCTAGCTATGGGGCGTGAGGAGCTCCAAAAAGCCGAATCCTCCTCCTGGTCGGCTCGGGCCTCCTTTTATAGAAAAAGGGGTTGCCACAGTGGCACACATGAGGTGGAAAGGGTACAGTGATGCGAGGTTATCCCTCGCATTACATGACAAGGCGCATTGAATGCGTCTTGCTTAGGTGTCCTTGCTTTATCGGGGACGGGGGAGAGATCTGTCTCGTCCGTCGCCACCCCTTCTTGTGTCTACACGTGCCCTGGCTAGCGATGCGTGAGATGCCATGCAGGCAGGCAGGCAGCTGAGGTGGCGCAATGGTGGGTCTTCACGAAGATCTGCATGCCGCCACGCAGGTGCCTGCCCAGCTATTTGGGTCGGCAGCTGCATAAGGCGGTGGAAGTTTAGTCTGCGTGGGCCTAATGGTGGCCCCGCGGATGTCCTTGGCAAGGGCCTTGCCGGGGCCCGGCAAGGGTCTTGCCGCAGCACCTGCTGCCATCCCTGGCAAGGTGCTTGCCGGAGGTCTTGTGCTCTTCCTTGGCTGGGATCCCGCCAAGGGTCGTCGTCTTCTTAGTGTGTACCTGATCTTGAATGTCTTCACAAAGATCTGCATGCCACTACGGGGATGTCTCCCGAATCCTTGCCCCATGGGGGCAGTGGACTCAAGGGTGAGCCGCTCCGTAGGCGTGGGGTGAGTTGTCGCGGCAAGGGTCTTCCCGGGGCTACTGAAACTGGCTCCCGACAAGGATCTTGTCGGGGGAACCTGCTTCGTCCCTTTGCTCTTCGTGGTCTTGGCTTTGGGCTTTAGTCTTACCCTGGCTTACCTCCCTGGCCTTGCTTGGTGCGGCGGTGCCCGTGGCTCAGACTGCCCGTGCACAGTCATAGGGGTACAAAAAGTGTACCCCCCTTTTTGTACACCGACAGAGATATTGCACCGGTTGAATTAAATTGCTTGAATTAAAATAGCTTGAACGGATTAAGAATTGAAACATGAATCTTCTGAGATACCTTGTACACTCCGGAGAAGAATTAGAGAGAGTTGAATAAATAAGAGAGACTTCGGATAAGAAATTCCAACATAAGAAAACATGTTAAACAAGAAGGAAGAGATACGATCAACACCAAGCTTGAATTAAATCCACCAGCAGAATTTGTGAACAAAAGAATGATGAACTTGAAGTTCCTGAGGATATTCCTGAGAATTCACGGGATAAATATTAAAGAAGATTGATGAAGAGGCATCACAAGAATATAAGGACACTTGATTACGGACTCAGGCTTCATGAAGAAAAGGGTGGGAGGGTGGGGAAAACAAAGACAACTTGGGATGAATGAAACAGGCACCTGTTGAGAAAAACCAAGACTTGGTCTTGCACAAATTGAAAGGATCAGGTTAACTTGAAGAGAAGCGCACCATTGAAAAGTATTTACATGACAATCTCGATGATTAAGAAGGATTAGCACTCCCATCGAAATATGATAACATCGATTAGGAAAGGTATGGAATCAACATTTTACATCGAAGCAACCCGGATACCACAATCAAAACAAAACAAATGATAGATATGTTGCAACATAATCTTCACAATATCATTCGAACAGAGAATTGAACGAATGAATCTTAATGGTACATCAACTTGTCGAGAAGCCACTTGGAGAACAAAATGATAGAATAAAAACAACAAGGTACAGATGGAACAAATACATAATAGAAGTTTTGTCCCACATGTTCGTGCTGAATGCCCCATGGCACGTGTTACAAAGGGTCTTGCAATCCCCGGATCAGCATAGCCAAGGATCCTTTAAGATGCAACTCCCAATTGGAATAGCACCCATTGAACCTCTGCACTCGATGTTGAACCCCAAACCTCATACTATGCACCCGTTGGAAGATTACCTACGAGCTACTTGAAACCGACCTATTAATTCCCAAAGCTTTCGGTTGTACAATCTGGTGTTGGGGATACAGGGGAAGCACCGCGCACTCAACTCTAAACCTACATCCCGTTGTATCCATCCGTCAACACATAACCAGTCATCCTCGCAAACTGTTTAGCTCGGACCTTCAAAACGCATCCGCTATACTAGGTCTGGCAATACTCCCGAACTATCCCACCAGTACTGGGTGACGTCGGGGTTATCTCACCACTAACCGCATAGAAGAGTTTTCGATGTCGGCCGTCTTAAGTATTCTAGAACCACTATGATACATTTGTGACGACAACACCTCGGAGCTCAACTCCCCGGGACACTGCCAAGACCCCTAAATGACAGGAGTGTAGGATCGAAAGTAGGTCTAGAGGGGGGGTGATTAGACTACTTGACAATATAAAAAATCTGCCTTTAGGTCATGCAAAGTTTTTGGCAGTTTCACAATTAAGATCAATTCAAGTAACACACTACACATGCAATTCTAGAGTAATAGCAGCGGAAAGTAAATTGCACATGTAAAAGAGAGGTGGAGAAGATCAAACGCAGTTTGGTGACACGAAGATTTTTGTCGTGGTTCCGATAGGTGGTGCTATCGTACATCCACGTTGATGGAGACTTCAACCCACGGAGGGTAACGGCTGCGCGAGTCCACGGAGGGCTCCACCCACGAAGGGTCCACGAAGAAGCAACCTTGTCTATTCCATCATGGCCTACGCCCACGGAGGACTAGCCTTACTCGGGGTAGATCTTCACGAAGTAGGCAATCTCCTTGCCCTTACAAACTTCTTGGTTCAACTCCACATCTCAAAGACGGAGGCTCCCAAGCGACACCTAACCAATCTAGGAGGCACCACCCCCCAAAAGGTAATAGACGGTGTTGATGATGATGAACTCCTTGCTCTTGTGCTTCAAATGATAATCTCCCCAACACTCAACTCTCCTCACTGATATGGCTATGGTGGAAGAAAGGTTTGAGTGGAAAGCAACTTGGGAAGGCTAGAAATCAAGTTTCATATGGTAGGAATGGAATGGCTTGATCTCAACACAAGGGTAGGTGGTTCACTTCTCAGAAAGTGTATGGTACAAGTGGTGGTACTTTCTGATGGCTCTCCTCACGAATGAAGAGGGGGTGGAGGGGTATATATAGCCTCCACACAAAATCCAACCGTTACACACACATTTGACCAATCTCGGTGAGACCGAAGTGAAAACTCGGTCAGACCGAAAGTTCAAATATAGTGAACGTTGGGATTTTCGGTGGGACCGAAAATACCATCTCGGTGTGTCCGAAGTGAGTCAAAGGTTGGAGCTTGCCATCTCGGTGGGACCGAAAACAACAACTCGGATATTCCGAAGTGATGTCAATTGGTTACAGAAGGTTGGCAGTCCATTTTCGGTGAGACCGAAACTCAAAATCGGATGGACCGAGAAATTAGGGTTTGGAGGAATAACTGAGGTGGTTCATCTCGGTGGGACTGAGTTTGCAGAATCGGTTTGTCCGAGATTACTTATGAGTGTGTTGAGTAGTGAAGAGTGCTGATAGTTGAGGGAGCTAGATCACCAAGCACTTGAGCAACTAGATCATTAACACAACCTCATCCCCTTTTAATAGTATTGGCTTTTCCTATGGACTCAATGTGATCTTTGATCACTAAACCAAAAAATAGAGTCTTGAGCTTTTGCCAATGCTTGTCTTAGCATTTTGAGGGGTCCACTTCTTCAGACATTTCCATACCCATATCATCGAACTTTTCTGAAATGATTCTCAAGTAAATATTAGTTCAATGATATATATGTTGTTATTAATTACCAAAACCACCCGGGGATTAGTTGCACTTTCAATCTCCCCCTTTTTGGTAATTGATGACAACATATAGATCAAAGCTTCGACAAAAGATATAATCAATGAATGATATCGTCGCTTTGAGAAGTATGTGATAAACAAGAGCTCCCCCTAAATTTGTGCATTATTTAAAATTTGCGTTTGAATGCAAATGCACAATCGATTAGGATTATGGGTCACTCTTCCATGTCACATACATCTTGGTGGAGCGCACAAAAAGATAAGAATGAATGACATGCACTCAATCACCAAGACAAGAGTAAATAGCCATACAATAAGGAATAGCATAGGATAAGCATTAAGCACACATTAAAGCATAGTATGACTAAGCACTCATTAAGGTAGCATCAAACTTAGTAGCAAGCACACTTAAAGTTTCAGGAACCAAAAGAAACCAATGTATCACAAAGAAAACCGGCAAAAGAACGAAAGACGAAAGAGCACTCTCTCTCTCTCGAAGCCCTATGATCTATAACAATTTCTCCCCCTTTGGCAACAAGTTACCAAAAAGTTCGAAAAGGTATAGAGCTAAGCGTCACTGCGGGCTCTGCTGGCGGCTCCCGTCTGGGTAGATGTCAGTGTAGAGATAGCTGCATCGGCGAAGACTTCTGCTGATGTCTGCGGTGGAGGAGTGGATGCTGGAGCTGGAGCAACTGCTGGAGCTGTAGCTGGTACTGAAGTGGTAGCCCTGGAGTCTGTCACTGGGATAGCTGCAGATCTGGATCCTCTGGGAACCTGAGCAGTCTGGCGATGAGAGTCCTGGACTAGATCATCCTGCATAAGCTCTGCTCTCTCCTGCCTTGTCTCCTCCATGTCTGCCTCAAGCTTGTTGACAGACACCTGAATCTCAGTCAGCTTCACGTCTAGAGCGTGGATCTTGTCCTCGACAATCCTCTCTAGGCTCTCCTGAGATTGCTCAATGCTGGCCAGGCGTTGTTCAATCCTTTGGGTAGCTTCAAGAATTTGTTCTCCAAAGCTCTTTGGCTTAGCTGCTGCTGCTGCTGCCTCTTTGTCAGCTTTAGCCTTCTTCGCAGCTTCGATTTTGGCCTGTCCTTCAACTGAGGTAGGATCCTCTTCATCCATCACAACTACGTTGTCCTCATGCTCTGGCTGCAGTGGCAAGTGCTTCCTATCCAACATGAATTTGCCCGTGCCAAACTTGGCGTTGATGAGCATCTGAATCTGCGGAGCAAACCCACACGACCTCTTCTGGTCAGCTGCAGTCCTCTTAATGGTCTCTACCATCAAGTCCATCACCTTGAAAGGTGCCTTCTCATCGAGAATGTGCAGCATGTTGATAGAATAGCCTCGAATCATCCGGTGGTCTCCAGACTTAGGCATCAATGTATGCCTCAGAATAGTGTTAGTGGTGGTCAGACCTGCCTGGAGATAGTACACTGAGCCAAGCTTCCATCCTTCCAAATCAGCAGCCGGGATCTCCTTTTACATGTTCTTCATGGAATCATGACTCTTCTTAGGAATCCCATAGACATCAATGTCGTCCTCTCTCTGCACTGGAGCGTTCAGAAGTTCTGCCCATTCTTCAACAGTCGAAGAAAACCTTTGACCTTCAGTCATCCAGGTGATCTTGCCATCAGGATAGAAGTGGGCTGTGGCGTAGAACTGCATGATCATCTCGTCATTCCAAGCTGTCAGCTCTTGACCCACAAAATCAGCAACTCCACATGCAGTAAAGCTCTCATGCACATGGGGAAAGAAGTCCCGGTGCTCTTCACTGTCAATATACTTCCAGTCAACATACCTGGTGTCAGCAACAATGGGCTTCTTATCCATCAGCACGGTCTCATAGAAATCTTGCTGCTCTCTGGTGTGGAATCTGGGGTCCACAGCAGTCCTTCTCCTTACAGCATATGGATCAGACTGTCTCCATAGCCTGAGACCTTTGTCCTTCCTTGCCTTCATGTCCTCAGCTTGAGGATGAGCATCATTGTGGAGTGGCAACTTGGGACGGAGCTTAAGCAACACATGCTCTTCATCTGATTCAGACGGTGGCATCTCACCTTTGTTCTTCTCAGAAGCTGGAATGCTTCTGGTTGTTCTCTTGGGCTTGGCTGGAGCTGCCTTGGCTTGAGCAGGCTTCTTGGGCTTAGAGGAGGCTTGAGCCCAAATAGCATCACCCATGAACTTAGCTTTCTGAGGAGGAGGCTGGGGTGCTTCTTCTTCTTCTTCTTCTGCAACATCAACTTGAGGTTCAGCATATACTACCCTCTTCCTTTTGGAAGTCTTCTTCACCTTGCTTGGAGCAGGCTCTTCCAAGTTGAGCTTCTTTGCAACTGCTGACTGCTTCACTTTGCTTGTGCCTTTCCTTGACTGCTGCCCTTAATGCTCTTTGGCAACCACATTCCTCTTTGGCTTGGAGGTAACTTCCTCAGCAACAAAGTCAGAGTCCTCATCATCAGAAGTTCTCTTCTTCCTGGTTCTGGTGGCTGCAGGAGGCAAACCACTAGGGGTGCTCCTCTCACCATCATCACTGGAGCTGCTAGCAGGACTTGTATCTGCCTCTGGAATTTCAGCAAACGGTGATTCAGACCTGTTCTGGCTGTCACTGACATCTGACATGGCTGAAAAACCTGTGAAAAGATAAGGTATAGGCAGAGTAGAAGAGTTATCACAACTGCAGAGGTTTTTGCAAAAAAATGAGTTCAAAACTTAGTTTTGAGTTTTCACAGAATGTATTTCGGTCAAACCGATTTCAAGTTTCGGTGTAACCGAAGTGCTCAACAGAAACCTACACACCACTTTCGGTCAGACCGAAATGGGTTTCGGTCCTACCGATAACTTAGGGTTTCACTGAAACTACGTTTCGGTCATTCCGATTGGCACAACTCGGTTAAACCGAATGATGCAGTGCAATGGCCAGAGGCCAAATCGGTCATTCCGAGTTTTAAAATCGGCTTCACCGAGATGCATTCCGTGGAAACCTAAACCTAAGAATTTTCCTCGAAACTAGAAGATCTGAACTAATGTATAGGGAACATCTCAAACGTGGATTGAATCATGGCAAGCCTATCGTGCAAGAATCGGAAGGGGAGCACGAAAAGGGATCGGGACACACCCTAACTTGGTGGTGTCCCTCTACGGCGGCAACGGTGGAGATGATTACCATTGACGGCGGCGGAGACCTGCGGCGAGGGCGCACAGGCGACGACGGCGACGATCCGTAGACCAGGGCGACGACAGCAGGGGTATTGGGGGCGAACGGTTTGAAGAATTGAATCGCGCGCAGCCCTCAGGTATATATAACCCCATGCTGTCGGTGGGACCGAGTTGAAAAACTCGGTGTCACCGAGATGTATAACTGCTGTGCAGTTACGCATATCGGTCAGACCGAGATTTTGAACTCGGTTTCACCGAGATGAAACCTAGATCAGTCTAAGCGTTTCGGTTGGACCGAGATTGAGAAGCCGGTCAGACCGAAATGGACTTAGAAGGTTTTGGAAGTCAGCCTTAGACGAATCGGTGGCTCCGAGTGCTCCTCACTCGGACTGTCCGAAAAAGACTTGTTCAAGGTTGTGATATGAGCATGAACAGAATCTGAGACAAGAAAGCATAGATAGCTAGGGAAAGGTGCTTAGGCATTCTTGTCCATCCATTTGGCCAGAAAAAGAAAACAAAACAATCAAAACAACAAATGGATGTCCTTGAATGGATGAAATCATGCATTCAACATGCTCACACAATAAGATAGCAACTGAAATATGTGTCAAACATGCACAACCAACACTCTAGCTACTAGCACACAATTTGTCGATGACTAGGTGATCTATATATGAGTATATTGACTTAGGAGTCAAATGAGAACATTTGATCATAGGTCATACTCATCGTTTAAGCACAAGTGGGGTTACCACTTTTACATAAAGCATTTATGTGTTCACATCATTTGGAGATGCTTTTGCTCAATTTTTAGAGCAAAAGCTCCCCCTAGATGTGAGAACCCCTTTTTAAAGGGTCAAACTAACCTTGGGTTGTCGTAGAAGACTTCATGTAGATGTTGAAGATGTGGATGCTCAATGTTGATGCAAATCATCAAGAGTTGGGAGCAATCCTTTGGATTAGGGCACTTTCAATACCTACATGGGTTAGTCCCACAAGGAACAAGCAAGAATATCCATAGACATAGAGTGAAGTACACAAAAGATGATGTCCATGAAGGCAATGATTACCTTGTCCCTTGACTTACCAACAAGAGGGTTTGTGACTCCATGAACTAGTGCATGATGTGGAAGTTGATTGCACAAGTTCTTGCCAAAATGAATATGAGTGAAGTTTGTTGGCGGAGTCACCCTCAAGAACCTACTAGTTCTTCTTCTTTGGGATCCACATCATCTTGATGGGAATCCTTGGTGTTGTAGTTGAGCTTGACGAAGTAGAACTTGATGTGTCCTTGGGAACCCACTTGACCATGGCTTGAGGTGCTTCAATGAATGCATCAATCTCCTCTTGAAGCTTGTCCTTGGCCTTTAGCTTGTGGTCTTGTGGTGGAAGGTCATCTTGAGCTTGTTCCACATTGGAAGAAGTAGGATCATACTTCTCCTTTTGTGAGACAAACTGTGGAGTAGGGTATTGACCTTCTTCCCACTCAACACCTTTGGCATTGAACTTTCGCTCAAAACCAATCCCTTGATTCTTCCGGTGTCTTCCTTGTTTGCGAACAATCTCCTCAAAGTTCTTGCTTCCGGCAAGACTCTTGTAGACACCTTTCTCTATGATTTCCTTCAATAAGCTATTTTCTTGCTCAAGTGTAACTTGGCTTGAAATATTGTTAGTGGAATCAAGAGAACTACTAGAAGTAACAACATTTGATTTAACATTGTTATTGTTACTACTAGAGGAAGAATTTTTCTTATGCTTGTCATGCTTAGTCTTAATAGGTGGTAAGAAATTAGACAAGAGAAGTCGTTTGGCAAGATATGAAGAACTCTTCTTTCGAAGATCGTCATTGATCGCTTTTAGAAACTCATGTTCTTGCTCTAGAGTGAGCTTCTCGAAGCGTAGCTTCTCATGAGATCTTAGGAGCTCTCTATGATCTTCTTGAGTTGTTTCATGAGCTAACTTAAGATTGTTTAGTTCTTTAGTTAGACGCTCAATCTCCTTCATAGCATTGTCATTCGACTCTTCTCGACTATAAAGATTACTAGCATTTTCATCATTACTAAGCTCACTAGATTTATCATGCAAGAGCTCATCTTCACCAAGCAAGTCATCCTCATCACTATCAAAGTCAATGAATTCAGGGTGTGTTACCTTGGGGCCTTTAGCCATGAAGCATCTTCCAATTCCCTCATTTGGTGAATCAAATAAGTCGTAGGAGTTGGAGTTGGAGGATACGAGTGCAAGTCCGGCAACACCTTCATCTTGACTATAGTCGGAGTCGGAGTGATAGCTTCCATCGGATTGATTGTCAGAGTCGGAGCCGGAGACCCATTCACCTACATGAGCTTGATGTCTTCTTCTTGTGTAGCTCCTTGATGACTTGTCTTTCCTCTCCGAATCCTTGCTTCTCCGAGAGGGTCTTCGTTCATAACGATCATCTCTACTCCTTCTCTCTCTCCGAGGTGACTCATCTCTTGCTCTTCTTCTTGGAGATTCTTCTCTTCTCTTGTGGGGAGCCGTACACTCGTTTGAGAAGTGTCCGGGTCTTCCACAATTGTAGCAGTTTCGATCACGACTAGAAGATCTCTTTTCATCATATGATCTAGACTTTGAGCTTCTTTCTTTGCCTCTATTCTTGTAGAACTTGTTGAAGTTCTTGACCATTAGGCTTATCTCTTCATTGGAAATTAGCTTGTCACTTGAGGTAGTAGGAGCATCACTTGTAGCTTTGTAAGCACCACTTGACTTGTTGTGAAGCTCTTCCTTATCCTTAAGTGTCATCTCATGAGCAACAATTCTTCCAATGACTTCAGTTGGCTTGAGAGTCTTGTAGTTTGGCATCATGTGGATCAAAGTGCACACGGTGTCATACTTTCCATCCAAAGCTCTGAGAATCTTCTTGATGATGAATCGGTCGGTCATTTCTTCGCTTCCTAAGCCAGCAATCTCATTTGTGATGAGAGCAAGCCTAGAGTACATTTCGGCGACTCCTTCACCATCCTTCATCTTGAACTTGTCAAGTTGACCTTGAAGAATATCTAGCTTTGATTCCTTCACAGATTCAGTACCTTCGTGCATTTCAACCAAAGTATCCCAAATCTCTTTAGCATTCTCAAGACGGCTGATTTTGTTGAACTCCTCGGGACACAAAGCATTGAAGAGAATGTCACAAGCTTGAGCATTGTTTTGCAACATCCGCAACTCTTCGGGTGTAGCTTCGCGATCCGGAACTTTTCCTTCTTCGAAGAAATCACCTTGCATACCAACACAGATAATGCCCCATGCGGCTGGGTTATGACCAAGAATATGCATTTTCATTTTATGCTTCCAACTAGCAAAATTTGTACCATCAAAGTAAGGACCTCTACGATAATTACCCTCACTAGACGCCATACTCTCCTAGGTTGTGAAACCAAGCTTATGGAGTCCAATGCAATGGAAACCAAAACAATGGAGACCAAAGCTCTGATACCACTTGTAGGATCGAAAGTAGGTCTAGAGGGGGGGTGATTAGACTACTTGACAATATAAAAAATCTGCCTTTAGGTCATGCAAAGTTTTTGGCAGTTTCACAATTAAGATCAATTCAAGTAACACCCTACACATGCAATTCTAGAGAAATAGCAGCGGAAAGTAAATTGCACATGTAAAAGAGAGGTGGAGAAGATCAAACGCAGTTTGGTGACACGAAGATTTTTGTCGTGGTTCCGATAGGTGGTGCTATCGTACATCCACGTTGATGGAGACTTCAACCCACGGAGGGTAACGGTTGCGCGAGTCCACGGAGGGCTCCACCCACGAAGGGTCCACGAAGAAGCAACCTTGTCTATTCCATCATGGCCTACACCCACGGAGGACTAGCCTTACTCGGGGTAGATCTTCACGAAGTAGGCGATCTCCTTGCCCTTACAAACTTCTTGGTTCAACTCCACATCTCAAAGACGGAGGCTCCCAAGCGACACCTAACCAATCTAGGAGGCACCACCCCCCAAAAGGTAATAGACGGTGTTGATGATGATGAACTCCTTGCTCTTGTGCTTCAAATGATAATCTCCCCAACACTCAACTCTCCTCACTGATATGGCTGTGGTGGAAGAAAGGTTTGAGTGGAAAGCAACTTGGGAAGGCTAGAAATCAAGTTTCATATGGTAGGAATGGAATGGCTTGATCTCAACACAAGGGTAGGTGGTTCACTTCTCAGAAAGTGTATGGTACAAGTGGTGGTACTTTCTGATGGCTCTCCTCACGAATGAAGAGGGGGTGGAGGGGTATATATAGCCTCTACACAAAATCCAACCGTTACACACACATTTGACCAATCTCGGTGAGACCGAAGTGAAAACTCGATCAGACCGAAAGTTCAAATATAGTGAACGTTGGGATTTTCGGTGGGACCGAAAATACCATCTCGGTGTGTCCGAAGTGAGTCAAAGGTTGGAGCTTGCCATCTCGGTGGGACCGAAAACAACAACTCGGATATTCCGAAGTGATGTCAATTGGTTACAGAAGGTTGGCAGTCCATTTTCGGTGAGACCGAAACTCAAAATCGGATGGACCGAGAAATTAGGGTTTGGAGGAATAACTGAGGTGGTTCATCTCGGTGGGACTGAGTTTGCAGAATCGGTTTGTCCGAGATTACTTATGAGTGTGTTGAGTAGTGAAGAGTGCTGATAGTTGAGGGAGCTAAATCACTAAGCACTTGAGCAACCAGATCATCAACACAACCTCATCCCCTTTTAATAGTATTGGCTTTTCCTATGGACTCAATGTGATCTTTGATCACTAAACCAAAAATAGAGTCTTGAGCTTTTGCCAATGCTTGTCTTAGCATTTTGAGGGGTCCACTTCTTCAGACATTTCCATACCCATATCATCGAACTTTTCTGAAATGATTCTCAAGTAAATATTAGTTCAATGATATATATGTTGTTATTAATTACCAAAACCACCCGGGGATTAGTTGCACTTTCAAGGAGGCATCGATAACAATGTTCTCGTCACAAAGATATCGGAACAATCCAAACAATACTAGCGTGATCCTAAAAAAATAGTGATTTTTTGAGAGTAGAGGAGATAGACCAACATCAGGAGTCCTCACCAGAGCGATGAAGGGATGAGGAGTAAAAAGAAATCCCACTCTCCGATATATATAGGACTCAAAACATTTTTGTGTGCGTGCCTAGACTCAATCATCAACGGTTCGATCAATCAGGGGGCTCCTAGGTCAGAGAAGGCTCTGTATACCAACTTGTAATGCCCAGTATGCGACTATGTATCCCACGTGCCGAGGCACGACTTAAACACATAAGCGCATACTAGAGTGATCTCAAGTATGGTATCTTTGCACATCTCATGTAAAATTCAGGAATGAAATAGAAAAGATAGTTGGCTTACACTCGCCACGTCACACATTGAATAAAGTAACAATACATCAACCAAAAATCATAGGGTCCCTCTACGGACGAAAAACAAACGAGAAAGATACCATAAAGAACACAAGGCCGGATCACCCCTAGTAGGAACCATTACTGATCGTCGGGATACAAAACATAGTAACGACCACGCTCTTCATTGAACTCCCACTGAACTTCTGATCCATCTCCTGCATCGTACTCGGCTGTACCTGCAACTGGTGTGTGTTGAATCTGTGAGCCACAGAGGACTCAGCAATCCCGTTCCGGGTATCAAAACTAACAAAGCCTTTATGTGAGGAAAGGCCATAAAAGTGTCTGCAGCAAGCTCTAAGCATCTAGCTTACGAGTTTAGAGCGAGAAGAGAACAAGTGCCAACGGTCACCAAAGATGATCAATAAGTGATCCTAGCTACTCACGATCAAACATAACCCCACCGTGTTCACTTCCCGAAGCCCTCCGGAAAGAGACCGTCACGGTTACTCACGCAGGTAGTGTATTCATGAACATGGTGTCAAGTTATCTACAACCGGATATTAACAAATTCCCATCTGCCACATAACCGCGGGCACGGCTTTCGAAAGATCAAACCCTGCAGGGGTGTCCCAACTTAGCCCATCACAAGCTCACGATCTGCGGTGTCGCAACTCCAAGGTGGGAAGACCCGAGTATTCTCGGAATCACATGCTCAAGATATTCCGAAAGAGGTAAAACTAATCCAGCAAGACCTCCCGGCGTGCCGACACCCTGATAGTAGCCGCGTGTATCTCGTTTCAGGCCACGACCGGATGGGACATCCTACAGATGTATACCAGCCCTTGAGTTTCCTCGAGGTGGACCTGCAGTCCGCCTAGTTCGGACCAACACTCAAGACGAGCACTGGCCCGGCGAGTTTCCTCGAGGTGGACCTGCAGTCCGCCTAGTTCGGACGAACGCTCAAGACCAACACTCCGACTGAGCGGGAGCGGCTTCTGCTTCTTCTCCCTTCTTTTCCTTCATGTTTTTTCTGTATCAAAGTTTCAAGTTGCCTTGAGGAGGCGTGTAATGGGTTGTGATGTATGTAAGAAGCAGGAACTCGTCCTCATGCTTTTGTTGCTTGAATGAAGTCACTTAGCTTTTATGCGTCCTGCCATCCTGAGGGGGAGTCCTCCCGACTCTGGCGTCATAAGCCCCTTCGGGTCGTGAGGAGGTGTCCGGGTTCGACTCGTACAGCCCCCGAGCGAGGGTCAATCGCTGAAATCTGCTAAGAGTGCTGAGCGCGGGTTAGAGCACCAAAGCCTGAGTGGCTCGGTAGGTTGCGCGGGCTGAGAAGCCCTGTGCCAGAGCCTGAGCAAGCTTGGGCAGGCGAGGTCACGGGGCCACGACGGACGAGGTCCGGTGACCGACCGTGCCCCAGCCCCGACGCGCGAGGCGCGCAAAGGAGAGCGAGTGGCATAGCTGAACTTAAGGCTGGTGAGAAAGATCCAAACACAAAACTTTCAACGAAGCGCGAGAACCACGATAACTTCATAGCATGGGGTAGATGAAGCGCTGATAGCCAAGGAAGTAGATAAGGCTGACAGCCAAACACCAAGCAAAAAGGAAAAAAGGTCGCGTCCGACCCCTACACTACGTCTTCTTCTGAGTGCGGAGCTAAGGACTGCCACTGGGGCGTGGGTGGTAGCCCCGTCCGAGGGCCCGTAGGCAATGCACAGGAGACTCCGAGGCGTGTACAGCCCCAACTCATTATTACGTGATAGTGTCACGGGTGGAGACCTTCACGGGCACGGAGCCTTGATTATGGATAGCACCTCCTGAGGTGTTCGATGTTCCAGGAATTCTTGATAGGTATCCCATCCTACGTCTCCAGGCGCACAACACCAGGCCTAGAGACACGGGTGATTCTGAACGGGCCCTCCCACATGGGCGAGAGCTTGTGCAGCGCTTCACGGGAGAGGACCCGCCTCAGGACCAAGTCACCAACTTCAAGTGTTCTTGTGCGGACGGTGCAGTAGTGGTACCGCCGCAGCGCCAGCTGGTAACACGCCGCCCTTAGGGCAGCCCGGCGGCGGCCCTTCTCGCGGAGCATGAGGTCCATCCGCCAGGCGGCGTCCTAGCATTCCTCATCGAAGGCCAAGACCCATGGGGAGCGATGCTTGACCTCATGAGGGAGGACCGCCTCCGCCCCATAGACGAGAAAGAAGGGAGTCTCCCCCATAGGTTTGGTGGCAGTGGTTCGGATTGACCACATCACGGACTGGAGTTCGTCGATCCAGCCCCTGCCACAAGCCTCGAGCTTTTTCTTGAAGCTGTGCGTCTTGAGGCCACGCAAGACTTCTGCGTTGGCACGCTCAGCCTGGCCGTTGCTCCTGGGGTGGGCCACCGAAGCGTAGCAGATCTGTGTTCCAAGGTTAGCAAAATATGACCTAAAGATATTGCTTGTGAACTGTGAACCGTTATCCGTGATGATGAGGTTGGGGACCCCGAATCGCCTCACGAGGCTTTGGTTGACCTTGACAGCTGACCCGACTGGGATTGCGTGAACAGGCTCCACTTCCGCCCACTTGGTGAATTTGTCGATGGCGACGTATAGGAAGCGGTAGCCCCCTGCGGCCCGAGGGAAAGGACCTAGGATGTCCAATCCCCAGACTGCGTAGGGCCAGGAGAGCGGAATTGTCTGGAGGCCTTGCGCCGGCTGGTGGATCTGCTTGGCGTGAAACTGGCACGCCTCACAGGCTCGCACGAGCTCCGTGGCGTCATTGAGCGCCGTGGGCCAATAGAAGCCGCTACGGAAGGCCTTGCCCACGAGGGTGCGGGATGATGAGTGATGACACAGTCCCCACCGTGGATATCAGCTAGCAGATCGCGCCCTTGCTTTCTTGAGATGCACCTTAGCGAGACGTCGTTGGGGCACCTCCTGTAGAGTTTACCATCTCGGATGCAGTAGACTGAGGCCTGTCGGACCACGCGTTCCGCGTCTTCTTCCTTGTCTGGTAGGGCATCGTGTTGTAGGTACATCTTGAGTTCTTGGGTCCAGCACCCCTCCTCGGGCTCCGCTGCGAGCAACAGGCGGGCTCCGAACGGTGGTCCGCAGGGTGGGGCACCGTCCGGGGGCGCTGTTGGGAGCCCCTGCCGAGGGGAGGACGGCTCGGGTACTGATGGTGCTACTGATGGCTTGAGTTGTCGCTCCTCGAAGACGCCTGGCCTTTGGGGCTCCCGCCTGGAGGTTCGCTTGGCGATGTTGTCTGCTTCTTTGTTGGTGCCTCGCGGCGCGTGCTGCACTTCCAGCCCTTGGAACCGCTTCTCCATCCTGCGCACTTCCTCCAGGTATGCCCCCATGTGCTCATCCTTGGGCTTGTACTTATTGTTGGAGAAATCCATGCGGAGTTGCGAATCGCCCCTAATGGTGAGACGCTTGACCCCTAGCGCATCGGTGGCCTTGAGCCCTACAATCAGGCCCTCGTACTCGGCAATGTTGTTGGAGACCTTCTCGCCCTGCTGGAAGCAGAGCTTCACATCGTAGTACAACTTATCCTGAGTGGGGGATACCAGCACGGCGCCAGCCCCCGTGCCGAGGCGTGAGAAGGCGCCGTCAAAGTACACCACCCATCCGTCTGGGGCTTCATTGCCGGGGGCCAGCGAATGGTCTTTGTTGCCCCCAGCTCGGGCTCATCAGTCCATTCCACCACGAAATCTGCCAAAGCTGCTCCTTTGATCACCCGCGTGGTGCTGAATTCCAGCTGGAATGCTTAAAGCTTGATGTTCCACTCGGTGACCCTCCCGACGACATTCGAACCCCGCAGCACCTTCTTGAGGGGGTACGATGAGACGACCTTGATGGGGTGACCTTGGAAGTAGTGGCGCAGCTTCCTAGAGGCGACGAGGAGCGCCAGAAGCAGCTTCTGGGGCATCGGGTAGCGCCAACGTGCGTCGCGCAGTACTGTGCTGATGAAGTATAGCGGGTGCTCCACGAGGGTCGGCGCAGCAGGGTCCGCCAGCGCCTCTGGAGCTTCAGGAGCCTCTTGCTGAGTGGCAGGGCCATCGGTGCCCGTGGTCGAGTCCGCCTCTGAGGCCATGTCAGGGGGCGGCGCGGGCCCTAAGGGTGCTGAGCCGCATGATGGCCTTGGGATCCGGAGCTTTTCCTCGTGCTCCACGACTAGTGCTGCGCTAGCGGAATGAGGCGTTGCGGCGAGGTAGAGCGTCATGGGCTCCAGGGGTCGTGGCGCTACCATGACCGGCGAGCTGGCGAGGTACTTCTTGAGGTCTTGGAAAGCGGCGTCGGCCTCCGGAGTCCACTCAAAGGGCCCATTCTTCTTCATGGGCTTGAAGAACGGGAGGGTGCGTTCACCGAGCTTAGAGATGAAGCACCCCAGGGATGTCACAAACCCGACGAGCTTCTGCATTTCCTTCAGGTTTGTGGGTGGCCTCATTTTCTCGATGGCCTTGATCTTCTCCGGGTTGGCCTCAATGCCTCGATGCGAAACAAGGAACCCTAGCAACTTGCCAGAGGGTACGCCGAACACGCACTTCTCCGGGTTGAGGCACAGCTTCACCTTGCGCAGGTTGGCGAATGTTTCTTCTAAGTCCTGGATGAGGGTCGCGGCCTCTTTGGTCTTGACCACTATGTCGTCGACGTAGGCCTCCGCATTCCTCCCGAGCTGAGGGCCGAGGGTGATGTGCATCATGCGCTGGAAGGTAGCGCTCACGTTCCTCAGCCCGAAGGGCATGTAGGTGTAGCAGTAGACCCCGCATGGGGTCAGGAACACCGTCTTCTCCACGTCTTCCACCGCCATCTTGATTTGGTGGTAGCCCGAGAATGCGTCAAGGAAGCAGAGCAGGTCGCACTCAGCCATCGAATCCACGATTTGGTCGATGCGCGGAAGAGGGAAGGGGTCTTGACGGCAGAACTTGTTGAGGCTCGTGAAGTCGACGCACATGTGTTCTTTGCCTCCTTTCTTCGGGACGATGATGGGGTTGGCCAGCCACTCCGGGTTCCGTACCTCCCGTACGATGCCAGCCTTCTACAGCTTCCTAACCTCCTAGACAATGAAGGCCTGCTTCTCCGGGGCTTGTCTACGTGCCTTCTGCTTGATGGGGCGCGCATTGGGACACACTGTGAGGTGATGTTCAATGACATGCCTTGGCACACCGACCAAATGTGCGGCCTTCCAGGCGAACACGTCCTTCTGCTCTGAGGAAGCCATCCAGCGCTGCCTCTTGTTCTGGATCCATGCCCGTGCCGATGGTGAAGGTGGCTCCTAAGCCTTCTGCATCGGCAGACACTTGCTTCGTCTCGGCGGGGTCCTGAGAAAAGAGCTGCTTCTTCTTGGCAGGCGCGGCCTCCGGAGGCTCCGGAGCCCCCTTCGCCGTTGGGTGAGCTGCGGTAGCGGCGGCCTTGTGCGCGTGCCCAAGGACCTGGAGGGCGGCCTTGGGGTCCCCTTTGAAGATGATGACACCGCTGCTCCCGGGCATCTTGACAGTGTTGTAGGCCGGGTGAGTTGCCGCCAGGAACTCTGCCAGGGCAGGGACCGAGGACGGCGTTGTACGGTAGGCGGATGGGCGCAACGTCAAAATCGATGAGCCTAGTCCGGTAGTTAGCCGGTGTATCGAAAGTGACCGGGAGGCGGATCTGGCCGAGCGGGAGGGCCGAGCCCACGGCCCCTGAGAAGGGCTTGGTGGGAAGGAGCTGCCTGTAGGACAGAGGCAGGTGACCGAAGGCTTCAGGAGAGAGGATGTTGAGGCCGGCGCCGCCGTCGATGAGGGGTCTTGTCACGGCCAGTGCCGGCCGCTTCGGGGGCGAGGTCGCCGAGGCCAAAGGTGATGGCAGGCCCCGGTCTGTCCTGCGCCTGCCAGGCCTCTCGCGGCTGGGCAGTAGCTCCAACCTGTCGAAAGTGCGACTTGGCGTGCCGAGAAGACGCCGGTGCTTGGGACCCACTGAGGATGCAGGCGACCCCACGGCAAGGCCGCCCCCGCAGCTGAAGCTCCACAGCTCGCAGCTGCGGGCCGTCCACGTGGTGCGGGTCTCGGCGGGCGGCCAGTACTGGGTCCGCCGCCGCCCCACCAAGAGCGCGATCAACGAGGCCAAAGGAAGCGGGAGTGGTGGTGCAGGCCGTCCTCTAGTGGCCTGGCCGGTAGAAGTGTCGTAGAAAAAGGAGGAGGGGAGCACATTGGTGGCGTGGTCCGCTGATGCTGCTGGGTCGGCGGGGGAGGAGCCAGCCCCCGCACGGCTGTGGCTGGCCGTAGCCATCGTAGAGGTGCCGCACCAGAGAGGGGAAGCAAGGTCGTCGGAGAGGCGAGATTTCAACACGCCCCCTATTAGGGGCGCCAAATGTCAGATTCAGGGCTCCGCAAAACCCGTTAAGTTCGAACATAGGGGCGTGAACGAAGATCTCTCCCACTCACGTCT
Source organism: Secale cereale (assembly GCA_902687465.1). Lineage (NCBI taxonomy): Eukaryota > Viridiplantae > Streptophyta > Magnoliopsida > Poales > Poaceae > Secale > Secale cereale. Next base: position 278,598,508 of record LR738710.1, read on the forward strand.
ACCTAGCGCCTCGCTCTCGTCTCGGTGGAAGGATTCAAGCAAACAACGAACAAACACACAAGAGTTTATCCAGGTTCGGGCCACCGCGAGGTGTAAGACCCTACTTCCTGCTTTGGTGGATTGGCTGCGGGTGAGCTAGAATATGAACTGGTACAAGGGTTCCTGAGTTCAGGAGGCGAGCTCAGGAGGGTCAGGAGGCTAGTGTTCTTGCTCCTTGTGTGGTGGCAATGTGTATGAGTCGATCCAACCTGCAGTGGGAATACTAGCTACTTATATAGGCGGCCACGGTCCTCTTCCCCCGAAATGTTTAGGCGGGAAGGGATTCCACAACGGCCATTTTTGAGCGGGAACACAAGGACGTTCCTACCCTGACAAAATTAGTCTTCACCTGCAAAAGGATCAAGCGATGACGCGGTGGTGGGCTCGACGATGACATCCTTCTTGTTCTCATTGCGGTCTTCGGTCTTGTTGCACCGATGAGGAAACCTTTGCCCCGCTCCTCGGGTACTTTCGGCTGCGCTAACCCCCTTGCACCGAAATGGTAACTGCGTCGCTAGCGGACGCTGGCACTCGCTGGCGTGGTGCGTCACTGCTGACATCACTGCCTCATCCTGAGGCAAGCTTGGCCTTGGATTCTCCGCCCCTGCGGAACGCCTTGCCGAGGCCGCTCCCAAGGAGGTCTTGGCGTCATTCTCCTCGCAAGGCCTGGCCCCTCGCGAGGGTGTTGAGCAGCTGGTTGAGTAGTTGGGTCGTACCAGGCCGCTTGTAGGAGGGCGTCGCGGCCCGCAGACAGGAAAGTCTGGGTACCCTGGTTCCCAGGATGCCAACAAGGAGGATGTGGCTCAAGTCCGAAAACACGATCTGTGTGAGGACCTGAACAGAAAAGCTAGCAAGACTAGGTCTATCTACGGACCTAGGGACCGGGCTCCCACACGGGACGGTGGCTATCAAGCCAATCGCGCCGGTAACATACCAGTTCGGGGTCAATACCGAACATCACAACCATCGGACATACGCCACGATATAGCAAAATACAGAGGAGCCGCACACCCTCTGTGCTTCACCGATGAGGTGCTGGATCATGATTTTCCATAAGGGTTTAAACCAATAAATATCGAAGCGTATGATGGAACAACGGATCCTGCCGTCTGGATAGAATACTTCATTTTTCACATCCACATGGCTCGAGGAGATGATCACCACGCCATTAAATATTTACCCCTCAAGCTGAAAGGACCAGCTCGGCACTAGCTAAACAGTCTCCCAGAGAACTCCATTGGGAGTTGGGAAGATCTTGAGGATGCTTTTCGGGCCAATTTTCAAGGGACCTATGTCCGGCCCCCAAACACTAATGATCTAAGTCACATCATCCATTAACCCAGGGAGTCAGCCCGCAAGCTTTGGAATCGGTTTCTCACTAAGAAGAACCAAATCGTCGACTGTCCGGACGCTGAAGCCTTAGCGGCATTCAAGCACAATGTCCGGGACGAATTGCTAGCCAGACACCTCGGATAGGAAAAGCCGAGGACAATGGCATCTCTAACTACACTCCTGACTCGCTTTTGCGTAGGTGAGGATAGCTGGTTAGCTCGTAGCACTACCAGCGACCCTGGAACATATGAATTCAGGGACGACAATGGAAAGCCACGATGTAACAAATACAAACGTTGAAACAATGCTGGAAGCCCAGAAGATACAACGGTTAATGCCGGATTCAGCAGCTCCAGACCCGGTCAACGGAAGAAGCCATTTAAAGGCAACAGACATGGTCCATCCAGTCTGGACAAAATATTAGATAGGCCCTGCCAAATCCATGGCACCCCCGAGAAACCTGCAAACCATATATACCAACCGTAATTGTTGGGTCTTCATGCAGGCCGGCAAGCTCAATGTCGAACACAAGGGGAAAGAGCCTCAGCGCAAAGACAAGAACGAACCTCGCCAGTCGAATACAAGGGGACAGAAGAAATTTGCACCGGAGGTCAAAACAGTGAACATAATATATGCCACTCATATCCCAAAGAGGGAGCGCAAGCGCGCACTCCGAGATGTCTACGCCGTTGAGCCTGTCGCCCCCAAATTCAACCCATGGTTGGCCTGTCCGATCACTTTTGATCGCAGGGATCATCCGACTAGTATTCATCATGGGGGTTTGGTTGCTCTAGTGCTCGACCCAATAATCGATGGATACCATCTAACCCGAGTCCTTATGGACGGCGATAGCAGTCTCAATCTGATATATCAGGACACTATCCGCAAGATGGGGATCGATCCATCAAGAATCAACCCAAGCAGCACGACCTTTAAAGGAGTGATACTGGGCGTAGAAGCCCGCTGCATGGGATCTATACCATTGGAGGTCGTATTCGGCTCTCCTGATAACTTTCAAAGCGAAGTATTAATCTTCGACATAGCTCCGTTCTGAAGTGGCTATGACGCTCTACTCGGAAGAACGGCCTTCGCCCGCTTTAATGCAGTCCAACATTATGCCTAATTAAAGCTTAAAATGCCTGGACCACGTGGCGTTATCACGGTCAATGGAAACATGGAGCGCTCCCTCCGCACGAAGGAGGACAATGGGGCCTTAGCATCCGAAGTCCAAAACGGCCTATTCAAGCTGGATAATTTACCAATAGCGGAGATAACTAACCGTGTCCGGCACACGCCTCGAGTACATAATTATGCCTTAAAAAATCCTGGGCGACGACCGGGGGCGCCGACATATAGTCCATAGTTCGGCTAGACCCTATTCGGACTCTAAACTTATCTTTTTTAGGTTCGAATAAATGAACAGACTTGTTATGGCCACACTGGATTAATTTTGCTTTTCCAGGTTTATTTTCTTTTCTTTTTTTCAGACGGCCATCATACTCCCCATTCAAGGACACATTATAGAGGAGGAAAAGGCGCAGACGTGCACCAGGGACCCGCACTAAGGTTTCTTTTTAGATTAAGAACCTGTGTAAACCTTTTTTTTCTCTTTCTTGTTATATACCTTTTTGGCATGTAAAATGTCCAAAGGTTTTCGGCATTGTCTATAAGTTTGCGGCTCGCCGTACCATAAAGGGATATTAATAGAGCAACTTGATTCGCATTATGTTCAAAGTTTTATTCACTCATCATAAACGTTCTCTTCCCATATCAGATTTTCATATGTGCCTTGCCAATAAGGATCTATTACCAGGGGCTGTATTCAGCCCGGTATATGTTAAAAAGACCGAACACCTATAAGAAGTGCTCATCGTCCTAGATGTTTGCCTTATATGCATCAGTTCCAAATCATGTCTTGGGTCAATAGTTGGGTTGCCCGGCTCCTGTGCTTACCCCTACGTTTCCGACTGTTCGGCTAGGCTGTAATGGGAGACTACTGCGATTGTACTTCTGACTCGTCCGGTCAAGTACCTCAGTAGAGAAAGCCGAAAACTGTCCGTCATGATAGGCGAGAACCTGGTCCGCAATCCGGCGAATTAGTTTTATACTACGATCGATAGAGATCTACCCCGTGTTATACGAAGGGTTGGTTTTCTCCCAGCCAGGTGCAATTGGATACCTTAAGCAAAGGAATATCATATCCGCACCAAGGGCTAGTACCTAGCCCCACATGTCAAGCTCCTACGACTAAGTGAAAGCAATAACGCCGCATAGTCTGATTGTCTGGTTCGCTCCGCACTACTAGGAAAAGGGCTATAGATGGGATTGTTACTAAAGATGCACCAGACATGCGGTGCGCCATTAGTATATACTAATGATGCACCATGTGTTGGTGCGCCATTAGTGTCCAAATACTAATGGCGCACCACAACAATGGTGCGCTATTAGTAACAATTTTTTTCATTTTATTTTCAAAACTACTAATGGTGCACAAGTGGATAGTGCGCCATTAGTAATTAAACTACTAATGGCGCACCACATCCACGGTGCGCCACTAGTAATTTTTTACAATTTTTTTTTATTTTTTTTCATTTTATTTTCAAAACTAGTAATGGCGCACCGTGGGAGTGGTGCGCCATTAGTAGTTAAACTTACTAATGTCGCACCACATCCACGGTGCGCCACTAGTAATTTTTTTTCAATTTTTTTTTCCAAACTAGTAATGGCGCACCATGGGAGTGGTGCGCCATTACTAGTTGAACTAGTAATGGCGCACCACTACCACGGTGCGCCATTACTAACTTGGCCATTACTGC
>LR738710.1:278602751-278654293 GCA_902687465.1 Secale cereale
CACCTTTTCCAGTTCAAAATAAATAAATAAAAGAAAATGATGGAAATGTCAAAAAAATAAAAGAAAATAAGTTTCCCATGTGATATGTGGTCTACTTGTTGGGAAAATTTACAAATATGATTTTTGACTTTATTTGCAAAATATCTCTGGAATTTAGTAAAACGGGCATAACCTTTACATACGAACTCGGATTAAAGAGCTTTTTATATGATAAATCATCTACTCGAAAAGTTACATCCGAATTTAACTAGGGGAACCCCGTTAAACATTTTCAAAATCCCCAAGAACCAAACAGAAAAAAATTTACGGGGCTTTTAAGATCTAGAGGCAAAAGAATTCAAAAAATTTAAAACTTACTAGTGGCGCACCGTTTGCTAGGTGCGCCACTAGTAACAGAAAAAAAATTCAAATTTTTTCAAAAAAAAAAATTTGATTTTTTTTCCAAAATATCATACGTAATATGACCGGGAAGTTTGAAATATATTTTCAAAATTTCATCATACTCATGAACATTAACAAACTCCTAGACATCAAGAAGGGTTAATAGGATTGATATGATAGATATATCAACAAGTGCCTGTGAAGTGAGCTGGTGCTGGGGTTGGATAGAACTACGAAGTTAAGCGTGCTCGGGCTGGAGTAGTGTGAGGATGGGTGACCTTATGGGAAGTTTGACCACAGAGTGCGATTTGACTTGAGATTAAGCAAATTGACCCCATATTAAGCCATAATGACTTGAGATTAAGAAAAAAAGAAAAAAAAATTAAAAATTTTGGAAAAAAATAATTGAAAAAAATTTACTAATGGCGCACTTCTATGTAGTGCGCCATTCGTATGCCAAAGCACATGGGTATACACATCGTATTCATACGCCTAAGTCTTTACATACGGATACATTCACTCGAAGATAACATCCTTCGAACACTGGCCTTCTACCAGGCGGGCATCGTCGATGACGTCCTTGAAGTACTTCTCCGGCTTGCGGTGCTCCTTGCCGGCGGGTGGACCAGAAGTGGCAATATGCCCCGCATTCATCTTCGCCTAGTGCACTTTGACACGAGTGAAGGCCATCCGAGCACCTTTTATGCAAGCCGAACGCGTCAATGCGTCGACCCGCGGACTCGCCTCGATGAGCCGCTTCACCAATCTGAAGTAACTACTTGGGATAGGATCAGCGGGCCATAGCCGGACTATTAAATCCTTCATGGCCGAACCCACCATGTTGTGCAGCTCGACCAACTGCTTCATCTAGTCATTGAGGGGCACCAGATGTTTTGGCGCATAGAACTACGACCAAAACAGCTTCTCCGTGTGTTCCCCTCCAGGGTTCGGTAGTACAGGGCGACGTCAGCACTGCTCCTTGGAAGATCAGCAAACACGCCTGGAGAACTCCATAACTGTGTCAGGCCAATGTACTTCTGCCCTACGAAGATGCTCTGTAATCGAAATGTCTTACCAGATGCTATCTGACGTGCGTGCTCAATTTCTTGACGGGCGCTGCGCGACTCGCCTCGCGCTTCTTGTGCAGTCTTCACTGCTACAGCAAGCTAGGATGCCTATTCCGAAGCTTTCTTCTGCAATGCCTCACATTTGAGAATGGCATCGTTGATCTAGACCTCGACTTCAGACACCCGAGACCGGTGCTTCTCGCACTCATCCTTTCAGTCCTCCAAATTTGCAGCCACTTTGTCAGCGGCTACCTTGTTCGCCTCGGCCTCCTTCTTGGCCTTGGCAATCTCGCCCTTGAGGGCCTCGAGCTAGGTGGCCCCAACTGTATTATACAGAATACCGTATAAGAGTTTACAAACATACTTAGTTAATTAGTCTTATTGACATCTTAAAATCCACATACCTTGCGTTTCATCTAAACGCTAGTTGACGCGGTCGAGGTCTGCGTTGGCCAACAAGAGCTTCCGGTTTAGTTTGGCAACTTCCGCATCTGGCACTGTTGCCGTAACTAGTGAAGCCTGCACAACAGTTCAACTCTGTAAGTATGCTATAACATGGATACTTCATTTGATTCTCTTCAGAATCAAACAACGCATCAGGGGCTACTGGTTATGTATGTGCATTAAAAATAATTAAGTTCTATAAAGAACATTACATTGCTTAACTCAAAGCCTGTTAACAGGTTGTTGAAGGCTTCATTCAGTCCGCCCTTGACGGACTGAATCTTCTTCATCACCGCACCCATCACGGTGTAGTGTTCTTCCACGATGGAAGCACTTTGCAGTGCCCCCTCCATAGAGTCCGGTGCCTCCAGATTAACTCCGGGCACCGCTGTATCGTCCTCCGCTTGGGGAGTCAGGTCTTTGGACCTCGGAGCCGCACTAGGCTCCGGGACAGGATTTGGTGGGGCCCCGGATTGTTTGGGCCCACATCTTCGGTCTCCATGGGGATTGTGTCCCGATGGTCGGCAGTCGCCGAGCTATTATCCTTGGCCGCCTTGTCACCTTCCCCGCCCCCGTCCCCTAGGGTGGCGGACACCCGCTAGGAAGACACTTTGTTGTCCCCGCCGATCACGGGCGATGAAGCCTGAGCTGGCGGGTCACTCTCCGCTCTCCGGGCGCTAGAGAGTTCCCCTCTGATAAGGAGGCATCGGGTTGTCCTCAGGGAAGCCTGTAGGTAAGCAGGAGAGAAATACTAAGTAAGTATCAAAAATACTGAATAAACAAAGGTGCAGTAGACAATCCAGACAAACTTACGATTCGGGTAGGGGTTTCTCCCTGGGCTTCACCATGAAGCTATGTTCAGATGAATCCGAACTAGCAGCAAGGGTCATCTTCCTCTTGGGTGCTGTCGTGCCTACTTTAGCAGGGGCCGCCCTCTTCTTCCCATGCCTTGCATAGGGGGCTCTTCTTCTTCTTCCTCTTCCTCCTCATCATCTTCCTCCACCTCGTCAGTGGAGAGGATGTTGATTTCCTCGGACTTCTTCTCCACAGGACGGGGGCTGTCTCCGGCACCCTTGCCCTTGTTCTTGGGCTTCTTGATCGGCGCCTTGTACGGCGCCGAGACCAGCATCGCCGCCAGTAGAGGCAATTCTGGGTCCTCGGGCAAAGGCGCCAGACACTTGATCCGGGTCGCCTTCTTCGTCCAGCAATGTATATCATGCAAAAACTCCAATTCCTGTTATCATTAAATAAGGGAAGGAATATGTGTTCAGCGAAGATTTCTATTACCTCTGGGGCAGAGAGTGCGGTGCTAAAGCCCACGTCTTCGGTTTCAGCCGGCCACTCCTTCCGGCTCTTAAAGAGATGCTTCCAAATCTCTTTGTGTGTAAAGCCGAAGAGATGCTTAAGTGGGTTGTCTCGTGCCGGATCAAACTCCCACAGGGAGGAGTCCCTGCTTTGGCAAGGGACAATAAGCTGGGTCAGCATTACCTGAACCACGGATGAGAGCAGGTGCCCCTTGGAGATCACGCCGGACACACGGCTCACGAGAGTCGTCACTTCTGTATGCGACCCCCAGTCCAGACCCTTTTTGGTCCATGAGATCAACCTCTCTGGTGGTCCAGATCTGAAAGCAGGCTCCACCGCCCATTTGGAGTCGCTGGGTTCGGTGATGTAGAACCACTCCTGCTGCCAGACATTATTCGTCTCCATGAATGAGCCCTTGGGCCAAGTTGCATTAGGGAGTTGGTTAATCATGGCGCCCCCAGACTCCGCGTGTTGTCCATCCACCACCTTGGGCTTCACGTTGAAGGTTTTGAGCCATAGGCCAAAGTGTGGAGATATGCGGAGGAAAGCTTCACGTACCACAATGAAAGCGGACATGTGAAGGATTGAGTTCGGGGCTAGATCATGGAAATCTAGCCTGTAGAAGAACAAAAAGACCCTGAACAAAGGGGTGGAGTGGAAACCCTAGCCCCCTGACAAAATGGGAAGTAAACACTACCCTCTCACCCGCCTTTGGGACGGGAATCACCTGACCCTTTGCAGGGACTCGGTGCGCGATGTTGGTGGCGAGATAGCCCGCGCTCCGTAGATCCTCCACGGTCCTTTCAGTGGCCGTGGAGCTTCCCACTTGCACCTGGCACCGGATCCAGCCATTGCTGGGAAGGGGAGTAGTGGTTGAGGAACGAGGAGCGGTGGGCGCAGAAGATGAGAATGTTGGGGCTAGGGAGATTGGAGATCTCGAGCTTGAGGAAGGTGTGGGGCTGATGAAAGGGATGGGTATGGGTGGCATAGATCATATTCACGGTTTTTACCTCTGGCAGAAATTTGTTCTGTCCCCCTAGTGTTTGGCTAGAGAGGTTCATCCTCGTCTTCACTTTGAGGGTCCTTTCCCCTTGTGTTCGACATTTAACTTGCCTGCCTGCTTGGAGACCCAACAGTTATGTTGGTATGATTTGCGGGTTAGTCAGGGGTGCCATGAATCTCGCAAGGCCTATCTAATATTTTGTCCAAGCTAGATGGACTATCACTGTTGCCTTTGAATGGATTCTTCCATTGACCGGGCCTGGAGCCACTGAATCCATCGTTCACTGCCGTGTCATCTGTGCTTCTAATATTGTTTCGACGCTTGTTTTTATTGCGCCATGGATTGCCATTGCCATCCCTGACTTCAGAGGTGCCAGGGTCGCTGGTGCTGTTGCTGCTATGAGCCAGCCAGCTGTCCTCGCCTGCGCAAAAGCGGGTCATGACTGTAGTTAGGGTTGTCATTTTTCTTGGCTTCTCTTGGCCGAGGTGTCTCGCCAGCCACTCATCTCGGAGACTGTGTTTAAATGCCGGTAAGGCCTCGACGTCCGGACAGTCAACAATTTGGTTCTTTTTAGTTAAGAACTGATTCCAAAGCTTGCGAACTGACTCCCCGGGTTGCTGGATTATGTGACTTAAATCGTCAGCATCCGGGGGCCGGACAAAAGTCCCTTGAAAGTTAGCCTGAAAAGCATCCTCAAGTTCTACCGAGCTTCCAATGGAGTTCTCTGGGAGGCTGTTTAACCAGTGCCGAGCTAGCCCTTTCAGCTTGAGAGGTAAGTATTTGATAGCGTGGAGGTCATCTCCGCGAGCCATGTGGATGTGAAGAATAAAGTCTTCTATCCATACAGCAGGGTCCGTTGTTCCATCATATGCCTCGATGTTTATGGGTTTAAACCCTTATGGACATTCATGATCCATCACCTCATTGGCGAAGCACAGAGGGTGTGTGGAACCCCTGTATTTCGCGATATCGTGGCGTAGTTCGGACAGTGCTTGAGTTCGGTTGGTTCCGAACTAGGTTGTGACCGGCCAGTTTGGCTTGATAGCCGTCGTCCCATGTGTGAGCACGTTCCCTTCATCCGTAAATTGATCTGGCCTGGCCAACCTTTTTATTCAGGTCCTGAGGTAGATCGCACTTATAGACCTGAGATGTTGTATCCTTTCCTTTACGGTGAGGAGGTGCAGGCTTGTGTATGGCGTTGCTGGCCGCTTTTTCTCGCCCTTAGATGTTGTATACTTCGACGGAATTCGCGCAAGGGCCTCGTCGTCGAATTAGGGCAGCAGCTTGTGCTTGGGATAGCTCTTTGTCTGGCGCTCACGGCCGTATCTTTCTTCAGCATCTAGCACGTCATTTCATCTGTCGTTGAGCATATCATGTTTGGCTCGAAGCCGCTGCTGCTACTTCTTCAGGCTCCTTGCCGTGGCAATGAGCTATTGTTGAAAATGTTCTGTTCAAGCAGTTCTTCTAGGACGATGAATCCTTCATCTCCCAGGCTGATGTCCTCTTTGGAGACAGGTTGATAATTGCGGTCATCCGCATTGCTGTGATTGGCCATCGGTTCTGGACTGTGTTCACCATCCTCCCGTTCGTCCTGCTCCACCGCTTGCTCCACGGGGTCATCGGCTTGTTCCGGATCGGCATCATCTTCAATGATAGTGTTACTCTCTTTCCTTTTATGGGATCGAGATCGACGTTTCTGACGGGCTTATCCTGCTATGGATTTGCATCGCCATCGTCTTCCTTCCCGTTGGGTGTATCCACCATATAGACATCACATGTAGAGGTAGCCATCCATCGCCCGGTTGCGTGCGGTTTTGTACTTAGATCGGCTTGGGCGACGTGGTCCATCCCATCGATGTCTTTAGAAGCGTAGTCTAGTACATCAGTTAAGTCTTTGACCGTGGCTATCAACTGGGTGGTGGGTGGGAAGCAGAATTCCCTGTCCTCAGCCCCCAGGTCAAACTAGGCATAGTTCGGCTAGGAGTCCTTCATTAGGGAGTGAGATTTTTGTAAGTCCAGTGCTTCATCTAAGGGCGAGTGCTGGACATGTGTTCGAACATCTGCGGGGCTGAGTTCAGTGACAACCGCTCGATCGAGCCCAAAAAGCGCAGATCCCGAAAGTTCGAAACTCGTGATCGGGACCGAGTCCAGTGCTCCAGCGACGGGGTGAGTCCCGCTCAATGCTGGATCTGTGAGCGGCCCAAGCGCCACTAATTCTGCGGTTTCCGTGGCGGGGTTGATCTTCCCGTCCTCGGATGAGGCAAACCGCTCCCAATCTAGGGCTAGAGCTATTATGGGTGTTGACCCCTGGACGAGGTCCAATGACAAATGTAAGTCATGTTCGTCGTGGAGACAGGGGGCAGCCGCCGTGGGTGCGAATCCGTCAAAGATTAAATATCCGCAAACGTCAGCAACATAGTTCAAGCTTCCAAATCTGATCTGTTGACTAGGGGTGAAGCTGTCAACCTTATCGAGGTGGCCTTCCATGTTGGCGCGAAGCACGAAGTCGCTGAACACGAAAAGCTGGCCGGGGAGAAAAGATCCCTCAGTGGTGCCGTCGTTGTTGATGAAAAAGCGAGCCATTAATCCTTTTGTCGATGACACAGTGGAACTCTCAATGAAAGCACCAATTTCGGTGTCAAAACCGGCAGATCTCGGGTAGGGGGTCCCGAACTATGCGTCCGAGGATTGATGGTAACAGGAGACTGGGACACGATGTTTTTACCCAGGTTCAGGCCCTCTCGTTCGAGGTAATGCCCTACTTCCTGCTTGATTGATCTTGATGGATATGGGATAGAAGAGTTGATCTACCCTGAGACCATAATGGCTAAACCCTAAAAGTCTAGCATATGTGATTGTTATGATTATTGTCGCTACGGACTAAACCCTTCGGTTTATATATGCACCGGAGGGACCTAGGGTTGTACATGACCATCTTGCAGAGGAAGGAAAGTATTACACCCAGACTCGAAACTAGCTATTTTACACATATGGGAGTCATATCCAGATACGGGAGATAGTCTTCAGCAATAATCTCCACGGCCCACTAGGCCGGCCCATAACGAGCGATCCGGACACCTGAGGACCCCTTAATCCAGAATTCCCTCAAGGAGGCCAATAGCTTCCCACGCGTCCCAAATGCCGACCGCGTCGTTCTCTCCAAGACAGCGCCGGCTCGGGAGGGCCTTTGGCCCCTTCTTCCTCCCTGTGGTATTGTGGCCAAGATGCGGCCTCCCGACACCATCTTTGCCACATCCCGACGACCCTAAGGTAAATCTTCCTTCAAAATCGTCCTTGCTCTACTACCCTAGCTCCCAACGTGGTTGCGTGTGGATCTTTTTCTACTTTCGTCGGCTGTTCCAAAGCCAACTAGACTTTTCCTATTATAAGAGTTGGTTAAAACAAGGAAGAAAGTGGGAAAGTTGTAGCATGAATCTAGGATTTAGTTCTAAGAGGAAATGGGGGAAAGTTGTAGATACTAGCCACCCAACTGGTCTCTTGGTTGAAAAGGCGAAGACAGCAGGGTGGGTGGCAAAGGCTGGGGGGAAGTGGACCTGTCTCTTTGTCGAAAAAGGAAAGAAAGTGAGGGGTGTTGGGGGGACAATGCAAATGAGAAGAATGAGTTGGTCTAGATTTCCTATGCTCACATATGAAAATGTCACCGAGGAGATAAAAAATAGGACAAATGCAGACATGCTACCTGAATGTTTGCCGCTCTCGGCAACCATGTATGCCTCACCACTTTATGACCCTGCTGTTCCTACGCCCATATTGCCACTGTTAATGTAAAATCGCATGAAGCATGAAGGAATGCCACCTAATGTCACTATTAAGTAATGTTGCTGTCAATATCGTGCCGTAGTTAAATTGAAGCAATGACCCCCACAATTTTATGAAGTGCTTCTGTCTTGCTTTATTTCCCATGAATTGTGTTTTTGTAGTTACACATAAGTCTCACACCGCTAACATTGCGTCATCCCAGTGGAACTGCATAAATTTGATTGCACATTTACTGACCATGTGCTACTCTCTCATGACAGTAATACTAATGCTATTGTTCTGGATGTTAATCTAGTGGTAGTGTTGATGTGATGTGATGCTACTTCTTACTTAATGGCACTTTTTCATACTATCAATGTAGTGCCAATTAGAACCCAATAGATGTTGCTATAGTGCGGTTAATCATATGCCACTTCAAATAAATGTCACTGCTTAAATAACCATATTTCATATTTGCGCAAACAGGGATGTTTGTCACCATATCATTTCTATTTGTTCAATCAAAAGTACACTCCTCTGTTTTAGCAGAACTGCACAAAATGAGATGGCTATTCCTCGCTGCCATCGTCTAACCTCCTATCTTCCAGGTATTCCTACATTGGTAGTAACTAGGTAGAATGACCAACACAATCTAAAAGAAGCTGATTCGTATGTTTACTTACTGATTGCAGTTCAAGGACAAGCGAAAACAACTGCATCCTAGTCAGGAATGCACTTTCTCCCAGATCAAGGATGGACCGAGGAAAAGTTGGCACGGCTGCGCGGAGGTTTTTGGGACAGGTGCACAAACAAGAGGCATTGTGTTTTACTTATTTCTACAAATAGTGTTGCTTAAATTTAGTGGAACTGCACAAGAAATTCAGATGGTCAGTACACTAAACAGTTCAGTTCACCATTCCAACTGAGAACACAATTATAATAGGTTATTCTAAAATGAAAGAACTTAACCATGCATGGTGGCAACAAGAAAAACCAGAGTAAACTCCATGAAATTAAAGCCTGCCTAGGGAGGCCCTTTGCTCAGAGAAGCCATGCTTGATTTTTCCTGATTTGTAAACCTTCTCACAACTTTGTCTTTTGATGTGAACTAGTAAATGTTGGTTATGTTCTATGAATCATTGAGATATATAAAATTTCTGATCTTATGCTTTTCAGGTATTTTATGAAGCCTAGTTTAATGTGAATGTTCCACATGAACGCTGGACTAGTGTGTGAACATTTGGAATTTACATTGTGGCCTCAGTTAACTGCATGAAACTATGTAACAAGATACGTAGTTTCTTATATGTCCGACAACAGAGTATTAATTGTTAGCTGGGCGATAGCCGACTTTTCTAGTGTTGAAGCGAGCTTGTTGAAGGTGTCGAGCACCAGGGGAAACCCTAGGTCTGATTCATCAAAACGGGCGGCGATGGCGCCATGGTGTCATATACTTCTTGAAGGCGTCGTCTTATCTGCTTTTTGTGCCCTAGGTGAAGGACTTGTTGATGTTCGATTGTCACGCCGGCGTGCCTCCCATCTTTCGGAGTTTAGTTGTGTTTTTTGATTGTTTGGGTCGCGCATTTCTTGTCTCTTTGCTTTAGGCACCGTGATCACACCATCTTGCATTTGTGCATTCATTGTATCCTCGCTTGTACTCATTCTCTTTCCTCCTATCAATGAAAAGATACGCAAGCTTTGTGTATTCGCGAATAAAGCGACATGAGCCAATGTGCCCTGTTTTTCCCAACTACTTACAAGTGGGGTAGCACCAACAATGTTTACAAGTACTTAACCAGCCTTATGTACCCTATGTATATGTCAGCGCACAGTTCTCTAACAAGTACTCTATTTCATCGAACACCCACGGCTCATATGATAAATCGTGAGAACTTATGTCTTATCATGCCATGTTATATGAAAAAACTAGTGATGATGCATCTGTTTTGGCAACAATTACGATGGTTCTCACATGATTCAGGGGCACGCAAAAGTAGCAGTAGTTCCCATGGATGGATACAAACAGAGTACTAGCCCAAAGGGCTCGATAATAGGTAAGGTTTGGATAATTACACCCAATGCAAACTACATTTGAACACTAGATGTGCCAACTATTTCATGACTTCATCTAATTTGGGATGGACACAAGACGGACCTTGCCATGAACATCATCGAGGTCGTCCAGCAACAGCTCAATCCTGTCAACCTTCTTGAAGATAACCTTGTGGCCTTGCAACTCATAAACTTTTTTGTCGAGGCATGCCACTTCATCTACCTGCATAAGCTTGACAAGAACAATACACCTCACAAACAAATGAGTAGATTTCAACTTCTTGTGCTTCAGTACACCCTGGACAACACGCCTAAAAACGGTGTGGCTGGAATACATCTCACCTTTGGTATAAGTGCAACTGACATCCATGATCCAACGGCAAAAGAATTTAGTTTTCCCAGTGCATATATTCAGTTCATCCGCCTCATAGTGAGTGACATGTACAACCAGACAATCCTTGTCTGCATTGGGACACTAATTAAAACAGAAACAAATTATGAATTACTTACCAATATGAAAAACACAAGTTATTTAAACCACTATGTAGAGTCAAAAGTATGCATGACATGGAAGGTAGCATGGCATCGAAGCTAATAAAATTTTGCATTATTTACCACCACATACTTGGGCAGCTCAATGCGGGGACACATCCTTGAAGGGGGAAAACTGCTCCTATAGGGCCACGGGGGCTGTAACCTCAAATGGGGCGTTGACCATCTCAGTACTGGCCATGAGCATATATGGGGTCGGCTCGGTGGCGGCCTCCATCTTCTTGGAGCTCTCTGTGTCATGGGAATCAGCCTCCCGCGTCTGCTCTAACATCGGAAGATCTTTGCCTGGTTTTCCTTGGTCCATCATGACACTGAATAAAATATGAGACAAATGAAAGGAAAATACAATCACAATGACAATGAAACACAAAAGCGAGTGAGGATCGGTTACTGCTATGCAAAACTTCTTTTTTCTAAAAGAAAATATACCAACATCATGGATCCGCTTACCTTCCCTTCGTTGGGACAGAAGAACAATGGCAGATGCAAGTGTTGCCTTTCTTAAAGACGGTGAGGGGGAAGGGGATTCAACGAAGAGTGAAATTTGGGTTTCTTCGTCCGTCAAACTTAGACTGTGGGGATGTGGGGTTTTGTGATATGAGGGATCGTTACTGCCGCGCTACGACGAGGGTGACTCTCCACCTGCATACCGCCTTCTAATTTGGTGGATGGCATTTGGGCCCATGTGCTGCATGGCCCGCATGTCGGTGAACCAAAGTAAAACGGCATTCAGTACCGGGAGACCTTTCGATGACCTCGGAGGAGCCAGAAGTGGTAGTGTATCCACTGTACTAGTAGTAACTATTTTTCTAGGTAGCTGTAGAGTATCTCCACTATACTAGTAGTAATTGTTTCTCTAGGTCCGAGACAAAATAGCCCATCCGCCCTAGTAAATAATAAAATCAATTCAAAATCCCATATATTTGCTTAATGAGAGCCGCTACCCAGCACACCGCCCCTCAAAAAACTTGCGTGGTCTTCTTCCTCCTCACTCTCACCGACATTATGTCACCATGCTCCACTCGTAACCGCAAATTCCTCACCTCACTTCAATAGAAAACCCCAGTTCCCCTTCTTCCTCACTACTACAGAAAACCCCAGCTCCCCTTCTTCTTCACTCCCCCTACAACTAGGCTCGTCAGTCGTTACTCTGCTCAAATCCGTGATATTGACGCGATGCCCTCGAGATAAATGCAGTTGGCTGACCCCAGCCCAAGAAGATGAGGCTCCCACCAACAGTGATGCCTGTTGTAGATCCCGAACCAGGCAGCGCATGGAGAAGTGGTGATCCTCCCCCCCCCCACCGGATCACAGGAACCCGTAGAATCTCGGGTGGCCCGCATCAGCGATCTCCCAGATGCCATCCTTGGGGAGATCATCTCACTTCTCCCCACCAAGGATTGCTGCCACACCCAAGTCCTCTCATCTCGTTGGCGCCCTGTATGGCGCGCCATGCCCCTTAATCTCGATTGTCGTCAGCTATCTGTCTTTAATGATTGTGAACTCCTCGGAGCCATCATCTCCTACCACCAGGGCTTCGTTCAAGGCCTCTGCCTCCCGACATGCTACCTAAGCATGCTCTGCCCGGTCGACGCCTGGCTCTGATACCCTGAATTCATAGAACTACAACTACTTGAGTCCTACTATTCCCCCAGAAATCACATACCAAACACCATGTACTTGTGCCCTCCGCACTAATGTCCATCTCGCAGTTTTCCTCCTCTCTCCACACCTTTGCGTTGTGCTACCTACCAGACAATTGGTACTAAACCTTCGACTCCCATTTCTCAGAAAACTTTCACTTGTGCGGGTTCATATGTTGGAGGCCTCATTGCATAGCATCATCCAGTCAAGTCGCCCTACCCTGAAGTTCTTGGTGCTTGTTTTCACAGTAAGAATTGGTTGTCTCTAAATAAAGTCTCCTAGCCTTGTAAGAATTGGAATTTCTTTTGTCGGAAGGCATCTCATCATTGAAGATGTCCCTTCACTTCAAAGGTTGAACCTTGATTCTCGTTATTCACTGACGGAAATAAATGTCGTCTCTGCACCTAAACTGGAGACCTTGGATGTAATACATTATCTCTGTGATCATTTCAAGATGGTGTTTGGCTCCATAGTTCTTCAAGTTCTGTATATTATCATCTACACTTGTATTCACACGCTACATTTTAAATATCTGCCCATAAGCTCTATATCATCTTGGAGTACACTTTTTGTACTAATTTTATGTTGTGTGCTCAATGAAGAGTTTGTCCATGGGTAGCTTATCAATGGTGCTGGATTCTGTCAAGATCTTATATATCCATATGAATAGTTTTGAGCTGAACAAGATTATTGGCTTGCTCCAATGATTTCCATGTCTAGAGCAGTTGTATATAAAGGTGATAATTTCATGCACACTGGAAGCCCGCATATAGTGTACTAGAATTAACCGTTGAACTATTGGTCTTTCGACACTCTGTTTTTTGACCTTAACTGTTTTCAATCTTCATGTCTATTTAGGCAACATGACCGGGTAAGAAAGTTATTACCACTAGTACTGCGAGGTGCTAAACAAAAAAAATAAATCCCTTTCTGCGACGACATTTGGAACCGTCGCCTAGTGAGTGACTGCGATAGGGGGGGGGGTCCTTCCCACACGACCTAGAAACTGTCAGGGATATGCCCTCCTGGCACACACGCTCGGCAAAATGAGGTCGTGTGGGACCGGCAAGCGATTAAATACGGTTATACGTACAATAGTGCTAAAAATTTCAATTATACAAGCGAAATCATTTCCGGTCGTAAGTTCATCCCACACAGTCAGTCCCTGCTAAACGTTTCCGTTAGTATATACATCCCACACAGTCGCTCCAAGGAAAACATTTCTATTCACAGGTACGCACACACAATTTTACAGGTTAAATCATTTGTGATAGCGTTTCCATTGCACACGGTATTAACAATTTTATCGTTTGCATTATTGAATGCAACACACACGGTGCGTAGAAGAAACTGTGTGGCAAACGCTGTCCATCACACAGAGTTTTTTATGTGGTAAACGTTTGCGCCATGTGGCCTAACGCAAACAATTTTCAAGAGGATGTCGTGTGTGATTGTTCATTAATCGAACATGGTTTATTCCTAGAAACTATGTGTTTTGCCTGAGGTCATCGACCACAGTGTTTTCTCAATAACCGTTTGCAATAGAGAATCTCAATTAGCAGGCTAATTATCCTATTATTAATAATCCATTTATAACTCTAATTGACATTTCATATTAAGCACACAATATATTTCATTTTCCTAATTAAAACACATCAGAGTACAACATCATATAGCTTCAGCACTCAGCTACCCCATTACACAACTGCACCAACACCACGTTTCACATGCAACATCTATGACCTTTCGAAATTAGCATCATAAATGGTACGTAAACAGATGTATCTCATATGGAAAACTTCTGAAGCGGAAGGCGAATATTGAGCCTTCATTGATGTTGAAGGTCAATGCAACTTTAGGCCAGTGCTTGTGGATGGTTGATCATCCATCCTTTGTCCTCTACAGGAATCTTCAATATTGAACCGTGAGTGTTGTATGAATACATTCCTCGGCTCCTGACCATATAGGTAGTTTGAGAGATAATCATCAGTGAACTGCTTTGGAAAGACCTGAAAATAAGGATATGCATAAATATCTTCTCTATATTGGAAATCGGGCAAAGGAATAAAAAAGCCAAGGTATAATAGTTAGTACCATCCTGTAGTGAACTGATGTCTTCTTCATTGTGCAGACAAAGATCTTGTTGTTTTTTGTCGCTAATTTATTTATACTAACAATCTTTCTAAGTTTCTTGACTTGACTGATATTCATGGACAACTCATTTCCCCATATGCAAAAAGGGTCGAACAGTGGGTCAAAACCTCTGACAGCAGGACCTACATGGGCAAGACCAAATTGTTAAAAACCAAAATATTATAATGGTTCCTGCAATTGCACAATAATTTTCTATTAGACAAAGGATCATGCATGTGCAAACCTCGATTGTAAACCTTAGGGCTTCCCATTGCATCCCTGCAACACATATAAGGTAGTTAGTGACTAGGTTAAGTGAGGGTTCACATGCTATTAGTAAAATATGCTGATAAAAAATATGCACATTGGAGATTCATCAGATTAATTCAAGACAAATGGAAAACCCATTTATCCAAACCAAGCATGAGTAAGAACTAGGAAATATAGCAATTGTATATGTTACTCATGTATTAAGTGGAGCCAAATTCAATTATTCCTCACATGCACAACAATACAAAATTCTACCCACGACAATTGGACATCGCATTGCAGAATTGAACCAAGCAGTTAACTAAACACCACAACAAATGAACCAAACATTAACCGAGCACCACATTGCACAATATAACATACTCCTAATAGAAGATCAGACAGTTAAACAAACCAAGCATGCTTAACAACTAGGAAATATAGCAATTGTATTTTGTTTCTCATGTATTTAGTGCAGCCAAATTCGATTTAATTCTAACATGGTATACAGTAACAGAATGCACCCATAATAGTTGAATATCGCATTGTAGAATTGAACCAAATAGTTAACTGAACACCACAACAAATGAACCAAACGTTAACTAAGTACCACATTGCACAATGTATAACATAGTAGAAGATTAGACAGTTAACCAAACCAAGCATGCTTGAGAACTTGGAAATATAGCAATTGTATTTGTTTCTCATGTATTTCGTAAAGAAAAATTTGATTTATTTCTCACATTGAAGACAATACAAAATTGCACCCTGAAGAATTGAAACTCAAATTTGCAGAATTGAATCAAATAGTTAACTGATTAACCAAACAATTAATAAGTGAGCACCAAATTGCACGACATATAGAACATATACACTAAAGCAACAGAATGCATGGTAAATGTAGATAGTGCAATTCACAAGAATTTGTTAAGGAAAGGCAATAGCTAGCAAACTGAACATGGGTCCTTATAGTGAGCTAATAAGACAAGCTACTCTTCATTGTCGGAGATATCTATGACGATTGGCTCCTTGGACATGGAAGGGGGCGAGGCCTCGGCATCGTGGGTGCCCTCTTCATAGTGGTGAGTTGTCTGAGCCGCTCCGGGCACCAACCTGCTGGATCTCGAGTTGAGGTAAGCACGTGCACGCTGAGAAAACACCTCGTAGTCTTCGTCGAAGGCACTGAGGATGAACTCCAAAAAATTGCACAAACTGTCGTTTAAAGCAGCCAACCGCGTCGCAGCATCGGCAAGCGAGGCGGCAATGGTGGCCTCAACGGTGAGGTGCTCCTCCAAGATTTGCGCGTGCAGCCATGATTTGTATCTCCGCTGCTACATGCTCCTTGAGATCCTGGCAATATTTCGTGCACCATGGCTTAGGGTGGCGCTTATTTTGCGGAGGGAACGGTGATTTGGGTGGAAGGTGTCGCACCGATGGTCGGGGCATGTGGAATGTGGAAGGAGGAGGAGGATGGGGTCGAGTGTGGATTACCTGCCTGGATAGACGAGGCTGAGCAGCGAGAAGGTGGGTCACCGGCGAGTAGGCAGCGCTTCTAGAAATGAGTGAAGGTTTCAACTTGGAAAGGAAGGTGGAAACGGGGGAAATGTGGATTTTTGTAAGGGCGAGGGGGTGGGGAGGTAGATATTTCTGCGGAAGCCGAATTTTTTGAATCCGTTCAGCGAAAAAACTGGCGCGCAAAGTGTCACTAGACACGGTCCCTTATTCAGCACTGTGTATGATATGTGAACATCAAAAAATCTGGTTCGAATTTCCATGGTTAAAGTGGTCATCCACGTCATTGCATAATTTGCATACACAAAGGAGACAACAGCACACCCACACTTCTTAATCGAGCAATTTCTGCAATTAAATGGAGCTAGCTGACCTCAACATTACTTTAAAAAATTAAATACCGGCGCTCTTAATTAAACAAAACAAAGACTACTACTATGGCTAGTGCTCACCAATCTCTACCGCCTCCTCCATGTCCAGCTCGCGCCCGACGATCTCCTGGGGAAGGGGCTCCATGGCATCCACCGCACGATACTAGGGAAGCATCTCGCCATCCTCTTCCGCCATATATTTGGAATAGGCCGCCACGAGGTTGGGGTGGGCGGCCATGATATTAGCTAGGGCCGCCTCCGTCCTGGCAAGATATGCCGCGCAGGTACGGACGGCTACTCTAACGCTCTCGGCGATTGCGAAGTCTTCGACCGTGGGTTGCCGACTGTTGTCGGAGAAGCTTTGTTCGATTTGTGTGGTGACCGCCATGAGCTGGGCATGGATGGCGTCGACATGATCGTGGGAGGCTTCCAACAGGGCTAAGGCCGCCGCTGCGGGATGTACAGCTGCCGGGCCACTCTCGCTAGTTGCTATCCTTGAAGTAGATGTTGCTGCCGCCACCTCAGAAGCAAGAGCGGCCGTTTTGGCTGCCTTGGCCGCCCGGACACAGATTGCGGCTGCGCTCATGAAGCTTGCTAGCACGTGCCTGGCAGATGCGGCCGCGCTCTCGCCAGAGTGGGCCGCCAAAGTTTCCCTCACGAAGCGGGTCCACGTCCCCATCTTTCATCGACGACAATTGAACAGTGAAATGATATTTGGGGAGCGAGCTAGTGTGCTTGACATGCCGGCTGTGGAATGTAGCCGAAGCACCTTCTCGCGTAAGCCGTATGCATACTATATATACATCGGCGATGCTGAAAGATATTTTGTACTGCATCTCACACGATTGGTGATAATAAACTTTGTGCGATCTACTTGATTTTTCGTCTTGATTTGAATTACATAATGGGGTCACTGCTGCAAAGGATGGGTTTTTAATTGCTGGAACTTTTATCTGCAGTGAACATGCAACTATCGGTGTCTTGTCCAAAAAATTGGGATTATTTAGGGTTCGTTTGGACATTTTTATACATTAACTTGGTTTTCTAGGCATTACAGGTGCACAATTCAAAATTAAGCTACATGCAGATGCTCCGATGCTCCAAAATGGGTTTTAAAATGATATATGTGTCCATGGGTTGATTCTTATGTCCCATTCAAGAAATGAGGATGAGTTTCAAACACCACGACACCGTGGATCTCCGCCAAACGTTGAGGTGCTTGCTTTTGTAATTCTAGTAAATACAAAACTTCTCTGAAATTCATGAACCTTGGCATTCTATCATGGAATGACATCAACATGCTGGGGTAAAAAATGTGTCCCTCCTGGGGCAGGTATGGGTATAAGCTTCTCACAAACCAAAGCTTCTCACAACAAGCCTGATGGTTTCGGTAGGGAACGTGCCACCTTTGGGGACGAAACGATATCCATTGCCTCTAATTGCTTTCAAAAAAATTATAGTGTCAACATAGAACAACATGAGTGTTGTGTTAAATTTTAGAATTTTTCGGGGTTCGTTTGGACATTTTTATACATTAACTGGGTTTTCTAGGCATTTTATGTGCATAATTTAAATTTGAACTACAGGCACATGCTCCAGTGCATATAAATTGGTTGAAAATTCAAATATGTGTCCTTGTTTGTATGCTTAGGTCCCATACAAGAAATGGGAATGAATGTCAAACACCCAGCCACCGTTAGTCGGCCGCAAACATTGAGATACCTGGTTTTTAAATTCTAGTAAATCCAAAACTCATCTCAAATTCATAAAACCTGGCATGCTATCATGGAGCGGCATCAACATGCAGTGGTAAAATTTTTGCCCCACCTGGGACAAGTTTGGGTATAAGCTTCTCACAAACCAGAGCTTCTGACAACAAGCCTAATGGTTTCGGTTGGGAACGTGCCACCTTTGGGGACAAAATGATATATGTTGCCTCTTATTGCTTTCACAAATTTTCTAGTGTCAACATAGAACAACAAGAGTGTTGTGTTAAATTTGGAATTTTTCATGGTTCGTTTGGACATTTTTATTCATAAACTGGGGTTTCTAGGTATTTTATGTGCATAGTTAAAATTTGAACTACATGCACATGCTCCAGTGCATATTAATTGGTTGAAAAATCAAATATGTGTCCTTGGGTGCATGCTTAGGTCTCATGCAAGAAATGGGAATGAATTTCAAACACCAGGGCACCATCACTCGACCGCAAAGAATGAGATATCAGGTTTTTAAATTCTAGTAAATCTAAAACTTGCCTGAAATTCATGAAACTTGGCATGCTACCATGCAGCGGCATCAACATGTCGTGGTAAATTTTTTGTCCCATTTTGGGCAGGTTTGGGTATAAGCTTCTCACAAACTAGAGCTTCTCACAACAAGCCTGATGGTTTCGGTAGGGCACGTGCCACCTTTGGGACCAAAATGATATCCGTTGCCTCTTATTGCTTTCAAAAAAATTGTAGCATCAACATAGAACAACAAGAGTGTTGTTTTAAATTTTGGAATTTTTCGGGGTTTGTTTGGAATTTTTTATATATTAATGGGTTTTCTAGGCATTTTATGTGGATAATTCAAATTTTAACTACATACACATGCTCCAATGCATATAAATTGGCTGAAAATAAAATCAGTGTCCTTGGGTGCATGCTTAGGTCCCATGCAAGAAATGGGAATGAATTTCAAACACCAGGGCACTGTTGATTGCTGACAAAATGTTGAGATACTTTGTATTTAAATTCTAGTAAACCCAAAACTCGTTTGAAATTCATGAAACTTGGCATGGTATCATGGAATGGCAACCGGCATGCTCTAGTAGTTTTCGTGTCCATTTTGAGAGAAGGCGCACTCGAATAACAGCCAACAAAGGCTTTTTGAAACAAATAGCTGCCACTCTAACATCGCAAACGTTTTAGATAGAACACATGTATGTAAAACCGATAGCTTCCCAGTAAGCCAAGAGAAAATATGTCGTGTAGGATTTGTGCAGCTCTTCATCACATATGTTTTAGATAGAACACCTGTTTGTAAAGTGAGAGCTATGGTCTTCCACAGTAAGCCAAGGCAAAATTCTCCACGCATGATTTGTGCATCTCTTCAACGCAAACGGTTCAGATTGAATAAGGTATGCAAAGTGAGACTACGACACTAAGCAAAGAGAAAATTTTGCAAGCATGATTTGTACCTCCCTTCAACGCAAAATTTTTTTTCGGATGACCCATGTGCAACCATGTAGAGACAATTTGGTAATATTTGCATCTGTCATATTAGGTCCATTACCATTTGTCAAACTGGAAAGATTGACATTTGTTGATCTAGTAACATTGCCATTTGTCAATCCTTGTAACACTGTGATTTGTAAAAATATGCAGCGAAAAATCACTAGCACCATCTAATTGTTGCAACTAAAATTCAGTAATTAAGCATAGATTTCATTCATAGATTAAGCAGTCGTCCTTAATTTATACAAACAGTTCAACTCGACAGCTGAACCGACCAAACTTCTCCCGAATTGTTGCCAACAACGTACTGAAATAGCTAGTTCAACTATATATACTAGCTAATTTTAAGTACGTTGTACAGTTCCACCACATCTATAGTTAGATGAACTGAACAAAATAGCCCCTAAATACTACTACTACTATGGAGGAGCTTTGTACTACTTCCGGCAGCCTCTCCTCTGCCAATCACGCTCAGTAAGAGGAAGAGTAGGACGAGCCTACCGCTGAGCTGGACAACTGCAATACGGTGCCTGTCGCTGCTGCACCTTCAGCGGTGGTCACCTTGAACGCCCTCAGCCACTCCAGACGACACCTCTCGAAGCAGCCGGACTGCTTGTAGATGTCCTGATTCCTCGCCTCTACATCACCATGTGTTGTGGACACGGCTGCGGTAAGGCTCTTTGCGTGCTCGACGAGGAGCTCCTCCTCCTCCCGCAGGAACTCGATGTAGCGCACCAGGTTGCTGACGCACGTGCGGGCCACAACCTCCGCCTCCTTCCTTCGAGTGATAATCTTGGCGGTCAACAGTGGGCAGGCAGCCACTGCGGCCGACGATGGCGTGCCAGCCATGACCACCACCTCCCGCCTTCGGGCTGCGATGGCGGAGCGGGTGATGGCCACGGTGGCCGGCAGTGGGGTGGCGGCCACGACGGCCACCTCCCGCCATCGGGCCGTGACGACGGAGAGGGCGATGGCCCTGGCTTTCAATGGTGGTGTGGCGACAGCGGCTGCCGGCAACAGCTCCCGACGGACAGCGGCAGTTGAGCATGTGGTGGGTCTTCGGCAAACACCCAACAGGGACGCCACGCACACTACAGTATGCTGGGGACTGCGTCGCCGCCGTGGTGTAGCCTCCTTGCTGGAGCTGTCCTCTGATGACGACAGAGTGGCTGAGCGACAAGGACGGACCGGTGGCATTGGCGATTGTTGGAGAAGCAGACGGGATAAGTTACAGGGAAGTAGGGGAAAATGCGACGGATGACTTGCCGGCCGTGAGGGTTTATATATTATGACTTGCACACGCAACTCTAATCTGATTCGTGCTTGATGTCTCTGACATCGCTCGCACAGTTTGTCTTACTTGGCACGTATCACTATGCCGGCCACTTGCATCCCTCGGCAAACTCTGCTCGTAGTTAGGCGTCGCAGCGCGCGGTGATTGTCGTTAGGCGCCGTGGCGAGCTCTACTGGCTTCCGTTGGCGCGCTTTGCTCGCGTCCATCGGCACGCTCGGCCTGTGGGCCCCTTTTCCTGCGTGTTCAACTGCCATATGCATATATATGGTTGCTCACCAATGAGGCAAGCGCGGAGCGCTCTGCTCGCGTCCCTTGGCGCACTTTGCCAATGGTTGGGCCTGCATATGCATGAGGTTGCACCACGCGCATATGCATGAGGTTGCACCACGCGCATTGCCACGCAATACGGTTACGTGCGGCACGATGGAGTTACACGCTGCAAATTAGAATAGCCATTACGGCGTGCCGATATTCCAGACCGTCCGGCTTCCCCTTTAATTCTCGTGGCCATTATAACCTTAGTATCTTGAACCTTTCGATCGCGTACCACAACACAACAAGCACACCCACGATGACACATAGAGAGGAGATGTCTAGCGGCACTCCAATGGATTTTGGCTAGCATAAATTGGAGACCCACACGAGAGAGACGGATCTCACAGTGGTGTACACCATCGACCCGGCCGTGGTGGACGACTACATCAACACCGTTGAGCAGTTGCTTGCTCGAGACAACTACAAGGTGGTCGGCATTGACCTCCAGTACACCGCCGGTCATCCCAACATAGATCAGAAGGTTGCCGTCGCCCAGTTGTACGTGCGCCATCATGTCCTCATCTACCACTACTGCATGGCCACAGAGCCTTCCGACCGTTTAGCCAGGTTTGTCAACATCAAAGACTACAAGTTCGCTACAGTGGAAACCACAAGCGATGTAAAAGCGCTCGGGGTTACGGGCTTGGCCTGCAAGAACCTTGTCGAAATCCGTGAGCACTACAGGGTCTGGGGCAGCACGAAGAAGGTCTCCCTGGTTGAACTCGCCTCAGCCATCATCGACCCATACTATGAAAAGATGAAGCAGGATGCCAATAGAACACGTCTGCATCCTAGCACGGGGCCTGGATGTGTCAACTGGATGAACCTCACCTCAGGTTCGCGGCCAAGAGCGTGTACACATTCTTTGAGATGCACAGGTGGATTGTTGACATGAGAAAGTGGCTCGTTACACAAATCGACGAAGCCGGATAGAGCCACAAGCAGAGCAAGCGTCACAAGAAGTAGATGATGATTAGATGATCATTTATTCTAGTTAATCATGCATGTATTATATAGTTTACTTAGTGTCGAAATGTCATGTGTGTAGTAGCCACCTATGTAATTATGCATGTAAAGCGTGTCTGCAAATGCCGTGGTTGTAGTAGCCACCTATGTAGGTGGATGTTTAATTTGGTTATGCAACCATGTCCTTATAAGTGTGTATATATATATGTTGTTGTTCTGTATGCAATCCCATCGCACAACACACATGTCTTATTAGCAGCAATCGTCTGCGTTATTATCGGTCTTCACACACATTTCTAATTACAGACCTGTTTGCCGCATATCACACACATCTTGTTATATTGAACGATTTCTGTTCTCTTGTCTCAACGCAAACAAGACATCCGAGTGAACCGCATGCCGTATATCGCACACACCTTGATCTGGCTGACCATTTCTTTTGTGTTGCCTAACCACAAACAGTTCATCCGAGTGAACCGTATGTTGTATATCGCACACACTTTCATCTGGCTGCCCGTTTCTTTGCTCCTCCTCATCGCAAACAGTTAATTGAACTAAACCATATGCCCTTCATCGCCCACGCAACTACAATCTAAACCGTGTTCGATGCATCTATCATCACAACCGGTTTGCACCTTTTTGTTTGGTTTTTTACACCACCGTTTGCGATTATTGCATCGCACACAGTTTTGTCGAAGGGTCTTTGATCGTAGTGTCACGTTAGCAGCATCCTACAGTAGTGTACCAATCGGTGGATTCGTAAGCGCCGGGATTTTCTCAGTTCTCATGACATTCAATTGAAGACAATAACGTTGGAATGATATGTAACCAACCATGCAGACACTAGATTTGTCACATTCTTCCCGCTGAATGCGAGGTTACTATTTTTAATTAGGCTTAAGTTTATCAGCAGCATGCATTTGACGGATGGGTGTGTTGAAGATCAAAAAAGGAGTTTCAGGTGGACAAAAGGGCTTCTGAACGTGTCGGTCTTCTATTTACAACATCTTGTGGTCATAATCCAGTAAATTTTACGAGCAAGGATGTTCATTATATGGACCTAACCAAACCATTTGACTGTGACTGCCGAAAACAATGCTGGAGTTAGATGTTGTTGCCCTTTTCAATCTGGGTTTTGTCTAAACCTGATGAAAAATTAACCCTCATGCTTTTTTAGAGGTTTTAAGCTGGAGTTAGATGTTGTTGCCCTTTTCAACTCCGCTATGACTGTCATATTTTCTTTGAAACAAAGAAAAATGGCTTGCCATTTGTTTAATTAATAGAGAAATATTATAACAAATCCCAACCAAGGGAAATAACATTACTCTCGCCGGCTGCTTGAGCTCACTGTGCATTACAGAACCCAAGTGATTAGTCCCCACCGGCATCCACAAACTTATTTTGAACTAGCACACCAAATGGGCTGTAAATTTTCATAAGAAAGGCTGTCTAGCTGTGACAGATTTGGATGCTGATATTTGGTACCCATGAAGGAAAAGCCTATCAAACACGGAGTCGACTTACTAGTCAACACACAATTCTGCCTATCAGCCATTGGATTGACATCCAACTTATCTCATGTATCTTCTATCTCTTGTCTTCTTCCTCGAGCCTCCCAAACCAAACCATCGCGTTGGTCCCGCCTGCTCCCGCCTCCCACGGCTAGCTGCGCCTCCGCCGCCCTACCGTACCATCAATCATTGGCCAGTCCATCCCTTTATTCCCCCACACGTCCTGTTATTTTTCAGCGACAAAAGCCCCAAAATACACCCGCATCCAAACCAGTCAACCCTCGTACTCCCCTCCTCTCACGCCCAAGATGCGATTCTATCCCGATCACGTGAACACCTCGTGATTGGGGAACAACCGCATTTCGGGCGCTTAGCAAGATGGATATCATTACATCGTACCATTACATAAATAGATGGGGATACATACAAGTCATACATTAGCAACATAAATAAAACACATTATACACAAGACATCCAAATACGGATGAAAACATGAAAAACACAACGACATCCATCCTGCTATCCCAGGCAGCCGACTAGGAACCTATCCCAAGATTGACGAAGAAGAAGAAGAAGAAAGAACTCCAACACAAGAAAACATCTCTCTCATGCCAAGTCATCAGAAACCTGCACCTGCAACCGTTGTTGTAGTATCTGTGAGCCATGAGGACTCAGCAATCCCATAACCATGGGTATCAAGAGTAGCAAAGCTTAATGGGTCTAGAGAGGTTAATTGGTGAGGTTGCAACAGCGGCTAAGCATATGTATGGTGGCTAACTTACGCAAACTAGCAATGATCGCTAAGAGATCCTAAACTACCTATGAGTCAAAAATAACCCCACCGTGTTGTCTTCTCAAAATGAAAAGAGACGATCACGGTTACTCCCGCTATTCGTGTATTTTATTTCGGATCATCTCTCAAGTTTTCTACAACCGGACATTAACAAATTCCAATCTGCCACATAACCAGCATGCACGGCTTTTGAAAGATCATAACCCTGCATGGGTGTCCCAACTTAGCCCATCATAAACTCTCACGATCAGCAGAGGTAAAAATACCCCTTATCTTAGGGACAACCCGATCAGACTCAGAATCCCGGTGCACAAGACATTTCGACAATGGTAAAACAAGTCCAGCAAGACCTCCCAGCGTGCCGACACCCTGATAGTAGCTGCATGTATCTCGTCTCAGGCCACGACCGGACGTGAGAAGCGTACGGGTGCCAGATACCCCTAGTTGCCAAGGGGCGGCCCCGCAAGGTGCTCTATTTGGGACCAACACCATCGACACTGCCCCCCCGTATGTAGAAAAGAATCCTCGGGATCGCCACCCCCTATACGAATTAATTAATTAAATGAAGTTTTATTATGTTGCAAATTAAAATCAATGTTGGGCCTTGCTGGAGGAGTTTTATTCAAAGTGAACTGTCAAGGGGTCCCCATATACCCAACCGCGTTAGGAACACAAAATCAAGGAACATAACACCGGTTTATCGGTTCTTAAGGCAGCATGAGTGGAACAAAACACCGAGCAAAAGGCCAAGCCTTCCACCCATTGCCAAGTATATAGGTGAGTTAAATATAGTAATAGATATTGTGATATTCCAACATCCAAGATCAGACATGGAGCAATCTTCATCTTCACCTGCAACT
The DNA here is from genome assembly GCA_902687465.1 of Secale cereale. Classification (NCBI taxonomy): domain Eukaryota; kingdom Viridiplantae; phylum Streptophyta; class Magnoliopsida; order Poales; family Poaceae; genus Secale; species Secale cereale. Next base: position 278,628,184 of record LR738710.1, read on the forward strand.
AACAACGCTATAAGAGGGGCTGAGCAAGCAGTAGACAACAGTTAGTTGGGATGGTGTCAAAGGTTAGAAGTTTCAAGGCAACAAGGAAAGGCCGACATCAAATAGATAGGTAGCGCGACTAGCCATCGCATCGAGACAACTAGCATAGCTATGATAGTAATGATATCCAAGGTGACGGTCATCTTGCCTGAGATCCCGCTAGGAAGAAGAACGAGTGCATGAAGAAGATGAAGCCACGAAGACGAACAAGCGTAGTCGTACGAATCTTCAAATCGCAACATTACCGAAACTAAGAAGCAACACCGGAAAGAAACAAACAACATGGTAAACACACATGTCATAACCATGGCATGATGCATAAAAAAATATGATGCATGTCCGGTTTGAATATACATGGCATGGCAAAATGCACAAACATTACTACAAGTTAAGTGGAGGTCAATATGCAACGGGTTGCATATTGACGAAACACCACATTCAATTATTTAGTTCACTCTCGTTTATGTACACACCAAGTTCAAATGGTGGTGAACATGGCAAGAGGTGAAGCATAAGGAAACTACCTATCTAGGCAATTTAAATGAGGACGGAAATGACAAACAACAATTTCGAAAAATCCCCATGCGCATATTTTGAATTTGGTATTGTTCTGCCCTAAATAACATTTTATAACAACAACAAAAGTAAGTGCACCAAGTTAATCTACACCCACCCCATTTACATATAAAGTTTATTAAATTTGGAGCTACGGTTATTTAGTTATTTATTAAACCATTTTAATATGTTAATTAAGCAAATTAATGCAAACAACAAGTTAAACATTTTTAACATGGCCGAAAGTTGATTACTTTGAACTAGATAAAATTATAAGCATTTTACATATATAAAGTTTTTACATAGGATGCACAATTTTTGAGATATTAAATGCATGAAGTATGAGGGCTTTTCTGTAAAACAACAGTTCCTAGATAATAGACAAATTCGTAGCGCAGGAAAAACACAACGAGCTGAAACTGGGGCGGGTGGAAAGGAAGCGGCTGGGCCGGCGGACGTGGCCCAGGCGTGCAGGCGACACGTGCGACCGCTGGAAGGTCAACGCTTCGATGCGTTGGGCGTGGCTCGATGCGGAGGAGGTCGTAGGAGGGCGACGCAACATAGGAACTTGACCGGGGTCCTGGAAGAAGATGGCGGCGGCTTGGCTTCGCGCGGAAGACGACGGGCTGTGCAGCGGCTTGCTCCGGGCCGGGAGGAACGAAAGGCGGCGGCAGACGTCGTAGATGGCGGATTAGGGCCGAGGCAGAGCAACAAGGCAATCCTGGCACGGGCGCTCTAAGCAGAGTAGGCACGGGGTCGAAGGCGACGGGGACGAGGTCTGCTGTTCCGGCGGCTCCTCCGGTGAGGCGGACGCAGCACGAAGCCGCGTGGATGAGCAGAGGCGAGCGTGGACTCCTCAGCGAGAGGCTGGACTCCCAGGGCGTCGGCAAGGCCCTGAGACGGCAAATGATGGGGACTTGTCGTCCGGGGCTTGGAGCTCGAAACGACACGCACTATCAGGCTCCTGCTAGAGGTGGTCGAGCTCGACTCGAACTAGATAGATGCAGCTGCGGGGCACAAGACGGGCGCGGGCGGGACATTGGTGGCCTTGGTCATGGCCTCATCGGCCGGCGGGGAAGCAGCTAGGCGGCGCCGGGCTTGAGGAGGTGCAACGAGGATAGGGACGACGGGGACTCGTCGGGACAGGGGCATGCGGGGCGGCGCTCGAGTAGCAAGGCGGGTAGGTAGGTGGAGACGGAGCGCGTCGGAGGACGGCGCCCGGGTACGCGAGCGAACGACGCAGGTCCGTGACGAAATTGAACGGCAAAGGTGACGGGGAGCTGCCGCTGGTCAACTCGACCGGCTGGTGCTCGAACTTGGGGCGGCCATGGCATCCCTCGAGATCGTCGGTGACTAGGCTAGGATGTCCGGAGGTGCACGGGTCTCAAGGAGGAGGGAATCCAGGCGCTGGTGTCTGTTGCGATGCGGCTGGGGAGGCCTCTGGTCTCTGGATTGGGAGGAGGACCTCGGGCGCAGGTTGGTGCGATGGGGATCTGGGAGGATCCCAAGGAGGAGGAGATAGTGGGCTGGCGGCGGGGACGGGACTGATGGGACAAGCCTCCTAAAGATTAGGGTTGGACTAGTTTATTTATAGCATGTGGATTTTTGGGTAGGGGCTAATCAGACCTTGCAATTAAAATCGAATGGTCAAGATAAATAGGCTAGGAAGTCCCAATAAGAAAACGGAGATGTTTTAGAGATGTCTGGGGATAATCCGGACCCAACAGTCACAACTGCTCGGGTCGGGTTCGGGACAGTTTCGGACGGGCACGCGAGGGGGTCTGGGAGAGGTCGACAAAGACAACGGGGCCACGGAGATGACAAGAGAGTAGAGAGTGGTCCGGTTGGTCTGAGAGAAGGTCAACAGAAACAAGGAAGAAGCGTCAACCACGAACGGCTACGCGTTTTATGAAAACATGTGAATGGAATCTACATGATGCCTGATGAAATGCAACAAGCAAAATAAACAATGAAGATCATGAAGCAAGAAGCAAAATACGACAAGGAACTCAACATATAGGAATGGAATATGCAAAATAATTATGCCAATGCAACAAATAAAATAACACGGTAGTAAGGAAAATAAATGGAAGGGATCTGAGGCATCGGTCTCGGGGAGTCACACCTCCGCCTGTGACTAGACGCCGCATCTTCCATGGCTCCAGTTCGTCCCCGTCCGAGGCCTCACCTTCGTCCTCTGCCTTTGTCCGCTCGCCAAGCATGGTGCGCCGCCGTCTGGTTTTGTCAACATGGTCAACAATCGAGAGGAATAAGGAGATGATTCTATTTGGAGAGTATGACAGTAGGGACCTATGAGGGTCTTGGCAGTACGAAAGGAAGTGCCTCGTTATTACAAGCCCCCAAAAATGGTTCCTCTTAATGGTTGGACATCTGGGTCCCATGCGATTGTCAACGTAGTCAATAAACAAGAGAATTACACAACGAGCTACAGACACCAGGGACCCAGCAGGTCGCGCAGTTCTTATTTACTTTATTAGGAACAAGCAGTTGTTATTTAGTACTAGTTTTACAGAAGGATCAGGGGCTGTGGCCCATCTAGCCAGGGTATTATTCTATGTTTACCACATGATGAGCCCAGTTGTGTTTTTTTCTTTCTGAAAATGGCTAGCCCAGTTCTACTTTTTTGTAAAGAAATACCCAACAGAGGCCTGCTTGCTTTCTCAACGCTGCTGGGCTGCAAATCTTTCAAGACGAGAGCGATGTATTCGCTTGCCCACAAAGTAATAAATGGGATGTAAATTTTAAAAACACAACAAACCCGCAATTAGTTTCAAATATATTTTTTCAGATTTCGAGATTTCAAAATTAATTGTTTTTTTGCGTGGAAAATTATGTTGGATTTCAAATTGATATAAAATTATTATTTTAAAATTAGTTTGAACGTCATTTGAAATTTCTAGATTAAAAACAGTTCCAACCGCATCGAAATATGAAAATTTGGTTTAATTTTTAAACGTGGCCAGAATATGGGCTGTAATGGTAACATAAAAATATGGGCTTCAAACAAATTATTAAGAATTAGCCAATGGGGTGTACATTTATTAGCAATAATGGCTGATGCGTTGTATGCTGTTTTCCACATATTTGAGGCTGACTTGTTGGCCTACTAGGTTGACACGTACGCTTTCCTAAAAAAAGGTTGACACGCACGCAATGTCGTCCCAACTTTGTCGACACACGAGAGCAATGATTGTTGGATGTCCATCCAACGACTGTCATGCTTCTTCAATCTCTGCTCTTCCTGCTCCAGCTGCTCAAACCAGCGCCGATGGGACCGCCTGCTACCTCCTCCCATGTCCGGTTGTGCTTCCGCAGAGGCCTCACCGCCCCACCCTACTCCCATTGCTGGCCTGTCCATCCCTCAGCTCAACCACACCTGCAGTTATTCTCCAGCGGCGGCAGCCGAACCAGCAAACCCTCGTACTCCCATCCGCCTGGGAAACAACTTTCGAGTTGTCGAATCTTGGGTTCTAGCAAAACCCTTAAGGTTCGAACTCTGGGGTGCGCACGATGATCTCTCCTTCCGCCCTAGCTCGTCTACTCAATAGCACTAAGCCTAGCTTGTCAGATCCGATGAACAGGAGACACAAGAGTTATACTGGTTCGGGCCACCGTTGTGGTGTAATACCCTAATCCAGTGTGGTGTGGTGGATTGCCTTGTACGCTGAGGAAGAACTAGTACATGGATGAACTGCCTCTTGAGGAGAGGTGTTCTTGTGCTCGGGTGACCTTGTGGTATGTGGGAGGACTCGATGATCCGATCCTTTTCTAAGGTGGTGGCTAGGTCCTATTTATAGCGGCCCGGGTCCTCTTCCCAAATATTGAGCGGGAAGGGATCCCACAATGGCCAAATTTGAAAGGGGATAGCTAGTACAAGCTATCCTGACAAAAGGTGGTCTTCGCCTGCCAAAGGCTCTTGTGGTGATGCCGCCGTGGGCTCCGTGATGACCTCCATCATGCCGTCCTACTGGTCTTGGTCTCGTAGCACCGATATGGAAACCTTTGCCAGATGCCTCAGGACTCTTCATCTGCACCTGCTCCTTTAGCACCAAAGGGGAAACTGGCACTCTGTGCCCGCTGGCGCCCGCCTGGCCTTGGTCGTCACTGCTCTTGTCACGAGTCCCTCGTGAGGAGTCCCTCGCCTCGATATCTCCGATCCTCCCGAGCCGGCCTGGTGAGGCCGCCCTAGGGGATGCCTTGTGTCATCCGCCTCGCGAGGGTCTTGAGTTGTTGATGAAGATGCTGGGCCATACCAGGCCGCTTGATGAGCCACACCCTGGGCCGCAGGCAGGCAAGTCTGGCTACCCCCATTCCCAGAACGCCGACCTTAGCCCCCGGGCCCAAGGTGCGCTCGGGCTTGGCTTCGTGGCGAAGCCTAGGGCTAAGTGCGGAGCGCCGTGGGCCCTCAAAGCCCGCGGACTTGTTTGACGCGTGACGATTGATGGGACGTGGGCATCTCCACTTCCCCACGCAGCCTCGGTGACTGCGCGACATGACAAGTCCCTGCATGCACAGCGGACCATCATTATATGTGCTTATGGGGCCGACGATTGGTCTTCCTCTGGCTATAAATAGGACAGCAAGCAGAGTCCTTGCCACCCATCCTCTTCCTTCATTCCCGGTGCTCCTTCTTGCCTCTTGTCCATGGCCTGACCGAACCGTCCATGGCGCCGCCCGGGAAATATTCGTCCATGGAGAAGGGGAAGGCTCAGCAGGAGGGGCTTGGCTTGCCACCAGCTAAGAGGGGACGAGGCAGTCCTTGTAAGTGTGCCGCGACCCCTGTCGGGGTTGCGAGGGACGTGGGCAGACTCCCACAGCGCCCGTAGCCACCCTTGTTAGCCACGACGGCGGCTCTTTGGGTGGCGGGAGCCGTCGTGGCGCTGGCGGTCCGGTGAACGGAGGGAGGCGCTCTAGGGTTGTTAGACCTCCACAAAAAAAAGACACACCCGTGACATTTTGGTTCGAACGAAACTTTTTCTGTCATACTTATGACACTTCTATGATAATAATTGTGACAAAACACGGTATCATCGTAGATGTGGTGGGGTCCTACTTCTATAACAAAAAATCATAACATAAAATGGGGTTTTTGTCCTGGGCGGGCCCGAGACGCAGCTGCATGACATTCTTTGGGCCGTCCATGACAGAAAAAACCGTGGTAGAAGGGAGGGCGAGGAAAATATCGGGTAGTTCCCGGTTATGGTGGGTGGTCGGGGCCGAGCGATGCGCGTCTCTCTCGTACTTGCTTGCGCATGGGTGCGAGGCGTTGGGCTCTAACTGAACCTGAGCGAGGCGTTGGGCTCTAAATGAACCCGAGCGATTGCACTGCAGGCTACACGTAATGAACCCGAGCGATCGATCGATGACTGTTAACTGAACCCGATCAAGCGATTCCTTCGCTACTGCTGCTAACTGAAGCCGATCAATGCTGCCTCTGCATGAACAGTGAGCGTTGCTGGGGGGTTTGGATGAACAGTTCCCAGTGGGGGTGGCTGAACAGGACCCCGTGGTGTTGCCTCTGCATGAACAGGACCCCGTTCAATCGAGCCGGTTGGGGCTGCATGAACAGGACCACCCCGTGGAGGGCTGCATGAACAGTAGATGGTGGAGGGCTGGGTGAACAGTAGCCCGTGGAGGGGTGGTTGAACAGGAGCCCATGGAGAGGGCTGGTTGAACAGTAGCCGATGGAGTAGCGCGCGGTGGAGGCTGAGCAGTCGCAGGTAGAGGCTGGAGGAGGTTGACTATGGATGAACAGTAGCCCGTGGAGGCTGGAGGGGTCGACGATGGTGATGAACAGTATCCTGTGGAGTCCCGTTTTGTGGTACGCCACACCCCTTCCGATGAACAGGACCCCTGTTTCGACCGTAGTGCTCCAACGCAACTCTGTTTCCTCCGTTTTGCGTTACGCCACACCCCTCCCGATGAACAGGACCCCCGTTACAACCGTAGCGCTCCAACACAAGTCCGTTTCCTCCGTTTTGCTTTACGCCACACCCCTCCCGATCAACAGGACCCCCGTTTCGACCGTAGGAGGTCTGTTTCCTCCGTTTTGCGGTACGCCAGACCCCTCCCGATGAACAGGATCCCGTTTCGAACATGGTCGGTCGAACACAAGGTCGTTTCCTCCGTTCTGCGGTACGTCAGGCCTCGTTTCCATCAGCTGTTCCGTCCAAGCCCTCCCTATGAACACGACGATGCATTCCGTTCCGACCCAGCCGGTTGGCTCCCCATGAACACGACGACGACACTGTTTCTCCGTTCGCACCCAGCCATGTACCGTACGTACGCGTGAGTAGGCGTTCGAGACCCCGCCCGTATGTACGTACGTGGCCATATTTTCTTTCTTGCACCCTGGCCGCTGTACGTACGTGTACATGCTATGTGTGCTCCTCTGCTACGACACGTGCGCACCTCTACATTGACCTGTATGTACGTACACATTCGTGACCAGAATGACAATGCTACGTACACTTCGACCAGGTGGGTCTCGACTATCAGGCACTTCCTTGCGTGCGAAGATGTAGCTGGTGGGTCCCAGCAGTCAGGGGGGCGAAACGTTTTTTGCCCGAACGCACTTCCTTGCCTGCGAAGATGTAGCTGGTGGGTCCCAGCAGCCAGGGGGAAACATTTTTTCGCGAAATACGGTGGTCCGTCCGGTGGGTCCCCGATGTCAGGTGGAGTAATAATTATTTTGCGCGTAATAAGGAGGCACTTCCTTGCTGCGAACGTGGACCCAACTTTCAGCCTCTCCACGTACAGTACTCTTCCGATGGAAGTCATTCCTTGACCACGTTGACCACGCCGCGCCGAGAGCACCAGGTCGGTAAACGACGGCGAGGCCTAGGAAGGGGACGATGCGGAGCCGGGGAAGACGCGGCAGTGGCAGCCCGCGCGGAGAGGAGTACGAGGGTTCACTGGTTCGGCTGCGGTGGGAAGCTTCCGTCGCCACAGAATAACAGGGTGTGCAGGTGAGTGGAGGGATGGTCTGGCTAGCGGTGGGAGTAATAGGGGGGCGTGAGGCCTCCGCGCCAGCACAGCCGGCCACGGGAGGCAGGAGCACGAGGCACGACCGGCGCTGGTTTGCTAGCTGGTTTGGGTGGCTGGAGCAAGAAGACCAGAGGTTGAAGAAGCACTACGGACGTTGGATGGACATCGTACGATCACTGGAGCTAGAATCGTGCATATTGTCTAAGTTGACAAAGCCCTCAGTCCCCGTCAACTTAGAAGGCCCAGAAGTCAGCCTGCCACTATACTGGGTCCCAGCTAACAGGGGGAGTATTTATTTTTTTGTGCGTAATAAGGAGGCACTTCCTTACGTGCGAAGATATAGCTGGTCGGTCCGAGCTGTCAGCGGCGGTAACATTTTTTCGCAAAATATAGAGGCCCTTTCGGTGTGTCCCGGATGTGAGGTTGAGGAATCATTATTTTGCATGTAATAAGGAGGCATTTCCTTGCGTGCGGCCGTGGACCCAGTTGTCAGCCTTTCCACGTACAGTCCACTTCAGATGCTTGTCGGTCGTTGACAACGTTGACCAGGCCGCACCGAGAGCACCAGGGCGGTGGACGACGGCGAGGACTAGGAAGGGAACTACACGAAGCCAGGGAGGACTTAACAGTTGTTTCCCATGCGGAGGAGTACGAGGGTTTACTGGTTCGTCTGCCGTCCCCGAAGAAAACAACAGGTGTGGGTGAGTAGAGGGATGGCTAGGCCAGCGATGGGAGTATAGTGGGGCGTTGAGGCCTGCGCGGCAGCATAGCCGGCCGCGGGGAGGAGAGAGCAGGCAGTCTCGCTGGTGCTTGTTTGAGCGGCTGGAGCAGGAAGTGGAGAGATTGAAAAACCACGACGGCCGTTGGATGGACATCCAACAATCACTGCTTGTGCGTCCACCTTTTTTTAGGAAGCCTCAAATCTGTGGAAAACAACCTACAACCTATCTACCATTATTAATAACAATTTACATCCCATTTGCTAATTCTTAAGCTTTTTTTGGAGCCCATATTCTTTTTGTTAGCATTACAGCCCATATTGTGGCCACGGTTAAAAAATTATACGAAATTTTGCATATTTCGGTGCGATCCAAGCTGTTTTTAATCCTGAAATTTTGAGTCACATTCAAACTGATTTTAAAAATAAATGTATATCAATATAAAATCCAACAAATTGTCCATGCATAAAATCAATGCAATTTAAAATCTCAAAATGAAAAAAAGAAATTTGAAACTAATTCCTGGTTGATGTGTTTTAAAATTGTACAAGCCATTTCTCATTACTGATAGGCCATTTTCTCGGCCAGCCCAATGAAGCTCTCCTCGTCTAGAAATATTTGCAGCCCAACATGCATGACAAAGCGACTTACTTGGCAAATCACAAAAAAACTGGGCTGTGGCCGTGGACCCAGCTCTCAGCCTCTCCACGTACAGTACTCTTCTGATGGAAGTCAGTCATTGACCACATTGACCACGCCGTGCCGAGAGCACCAATGCGGTGGACGACGGCGAGGCCTAAGAAGGGGACGATGCGGAGGCGGGGAAGACGCGACAGTTGATGCCCACGCGGAGGGGAGTACGAGGGTTCACTGGTTCGGCTGCGGCCTGAGGCTGCCGTCGCCGCAGAATAACAAGGGGTGTGGGTGAGTAGAGGGATGCCCTGGCCAGCAGTGGGAGTAGTAGGGGCTGTGAGGCCTCCGCGGCATCACAGCCAGCCATGGGAGGCAGGAGCACGCGGCACGATCGGCGCTGCTTTGGGCGGCTGGAGCAAGAAGACCAGAGGTTGAATAAGCACTATGACCATTGGATGGACATCGTACGGTCACTGGAGCCAGAATCATTCATATTGACTAAGTTGACATAGGCCTCCGTTCCCGTCAACTTAGTAGGCCCACATGTCAGCCCCCGGCTAGCAGGGGGTATTCATTTTTTTTGTGCGTAATATGGAGGCACTTCCTTGCGTGCGAAGATATAGCTAGTGGGTCCGACTTGTCAGCGGGGGGGGGACATTTTTTTCGTGAAATACAGAAGCCCTTCCCACGTACGGTGCGTAATAAGGAGGAACTTTCCTTGCGTGCGACCATGGACCTCGTGGGTCCAAGCCTTCAAGCTCTCCACGTACAGTCCTCTTCCGATGACTCTCGTATGTTGACCACGCCGCGCCGAGCGCATCGGGGCGGTGGACGACGGTGAGGCCATGTCAGCCAGTCCATTTGTTTTTTAGTCCATTTGGTGGGCTGGGTGAAACAATGATGTAACATATATGCAACCTGTTTATATATATGGTAGAATTTAAAGCCCATTTGCATTTTTCTCGAAATCCGCGGACTTGCTGGGCTGGGTGAAAATATCATGTTGGGCTAGACGGAGAAATGTTATAAAAACATAAACACATGATTGCACGTTTATTACTGCATTGGTTAGTAAAATCTTTGCAAGCTTATGTACGCAACACTAGGAGTTAACTTGCCAAGTTATATATAAACAATTATAATTTTTTTGTAAGAAACTTTCAACTTACGAAATAAAATAAAATCCCTCGCAAAAAAAAACTTACGAAATAAAATATCGTTTAAATTTGATGAGTTAATAGTACGTGGGGTATTATCATTTTTTAGGCTAGACATGGGACAGTTGAGTTGGTTCTAAGGAAAAGTACTGGGAGAAAACTCAGTTTACATCGAAAAAGAAAGTGGGAGAAAATTCAGATATAGGATTAATAAAAACGGAAAATAGATGTGAGCTGTGCGTCGTCTTTAAAAAACAAACATAACTTGGGCAGCTGATGTTATAGACAAGCTAGGTTGGGAGGTCCAGAGGCCGCTTGATACCTGCTGGACCCAAAAAATGTTGAAACATGTCGTGGGCTGCCCATGTTAAACAACAAAACCTAGGCCATGGAATTGGTGGGCCCGGGACTGTCAGCCTCTCGACGAACAATTGTCTCCCGATTCCTCTTGTTTTGCTGACCATGTTGGGAACGACAGACGGAGGCGCCGTGGCTAGGGCACCAAGGCGGAGGACGACATCGAGACCTCGGACCGAACGAACTGGAGCGGGGGAAGACGCAGGCAGAGGGGAGTACGAGGGTTGACTTGTTCGGGTGCAGGGTGGATTCAGAGGTACCTCCCATGCCAACCTGGCCGCGTAGGTTATGTAGGCTAGATTCAGAGGTACCTCCCACATGTTCAGGTCATTCGTATCGTTGTCTTCTTTCATGTTGGCCTAACACGGGTCCATGATGGTCTCGGCGAGGTTAACCATGGAGTCCTTCTTCTGCCCGTTGCTGATGATCTTGTATTGCTTCTGGATGTCGACAAGCTTGTTGCACCAGATGGCCGAATCGTCGCGTTCTTCCTTCTCTCCACCGTAGCGAAGGTGCAGTCGGTGCTGCCGATGAAACGGGCGAATGCTCCAGAACCTCTGATGGCCCTACAGAAGTGGTAGATGAGAACCTCATCCCGCACACAAACCTTGGCCAAGGTGATCCGCTGGTCCCTGTCAGGAGACGAATGGATGGGCACAAGGTATAGTCCTGCAACCTTGTGCTTTCTCATCCTGAAGGTACTGCTTGAAATCGGCGAGGCAGAGCTTCATCGAGTCCGGATCGTTGGTACATCACATTCAACTTGGTGCAGCTATAGGACTGAACGGCGAACTCAAAGGGGAACTCCTTGCTGAAGTCCATATCCAGTAGGCTCACCCCTTGGATCGCCATCAGAGTCTCTTCAAGTGAACGAGTGTGTAGGCGGCGGTAGTAGTTAGTTTTTCAGCTCTTGGGGAACTGGATTCAACAGTAAACTGAGTGTGTAGAGGGGACAATAGTTACTATGCCCGTCAGAAGATGCACCCTCGGCGCATTCAAATGCCTCCATTAAGAAACACCTACTCCGACCACACGTCGGTTCACGAGCGGGTCTGTATTGGTACTGTAATAACATGAGTTAGTGGTCACTTTACTTAAATTTAATTAGCTTTAATAGAAATTTGTACTCAAAACAAGCAATGCATTGGCTCGTTCTATCAGTGCCACGGGATCAACATGCACAACAATTAGAATTATTATTCTCAGGAAGCACACGATCAGCACATTTGTCGCACTTTCACAAAGATAATACTACCAAGTTTGAACTGTTTGTTATGGTTGTTGTCCTCTACATCATCATGCCGTGTTTCCCAGCTTGCAAGATTCATAACCAAAAAGAAGATCCAAATAATAAGCACAACAAAGATGCCTACACATCTCATTGATTCCCAGCTTGCAAGATTCAGAACCAACAAATAGGATCCAAATAATAAGTACGAATAAGATGCCTACACATCTCATTGATTCCCATCTTGCAAGACTCAGAACCAACCCATTCTAGCGTTTTGATAATGTGAATATCGGGATTAAATCCATCTTGGCTAGCCGTATCATACAACCGAAGAACTTGGCGAATGCTCTTGACCATCACAACATCTGTAATTGAGTATTCATGTTTGCACAGATAAGAAATAGCATGATTACTATAATAGTGGCAATAGTTGAAGCAAACTTTATTTCCAAAACAAAAAATATTGCGATAGAATAGCTTTAATTAAAAAATAGAACATTAGCACAGTCTGACAAAGCACAATCATGTTGATAAAGGACATTACTGACCGGTGTGAGGGGCCCTATGCGGCCACGACTCTATGTGGTGAACCTGCAAATCCATTCTGATTAGGCCAGCCTGCAAATAAATGATTCAATTCATGCGCCTTTTTGTGCAGTTCACCTGAAATGAAGCAAAGATTGCATCATTGAGCTAGCAAGAAGTACTTGCTCTTGTGAGATGGTAGGTTCTTCTTTAGTAGTTACACAAAAATTGAGCAACATTAAGGTTGGTTGTCCTGCTCATGTAAGGTGCAACAATAATTTGCTTATCCTTTTGTGCAGTTCCACTAAAATAAAGTGCCATTGTGGTGACAGTGATCTTGAAGAGACTAATAAAATGTTGCACGAGATTACCACCATAATTTGATGGAGATTTTGGAAACTCCAATCACTATTTTGTGTTGTTCCACCAAAATTGAGAGATGTTGCCCACGTGACATTTTTGTTCAACTGCACAAGACACTCATTCCAAAAAAAAGTGTTTTGTGCAGTTCACCAAAAGGTCACAATAGCAACAAGGTGAAATGGATATCCCTATCTGCACAAAAAGATAGAAAGTAAACATGTACCATCCCAAATTTTTAATTTGGAATGTTATACATAGATCATACTGCATTCATATTTCTTTGCATTTTTGTGCGTGGCAATCCTCGAAAGTTCTAAGCAACTCAAGGACCTACGGAGAGAGTCGGGAATTCTACTGTTTTTGTATTTGAGTTTTCTCGAACACCGGTACGAGGATAGCGTTGGTTTTAATTATTTTTCTCTCCTAAAAATATTTCTAAATAAAATATATAAGCGGAGATAATATGGCTTCTCCAAAATAACAGAAATATTGGAGGAAAAATATTAAAATCACTTTCGGTAATTTTTTCAGATTTATTTGCGATTTTATTTCCATAGAAAAATAAGCGTTTTTCAAAATTGCATTTAGGTATGGGAAAAATGTTCACTTTGTCCTAAATATTATTAGAGGACAGCGAAATTTTTTTTCGGAATTTTTGGAGTTCGTTTAGTATTTCTTTCGTTATTTTTCGTACGTCGGGACTCGTTTAAAAAAAAGTGGCGAACGACTTTGGGCCGTGTTCGGCCAGGACTCCCCCTGGCCCGGAGCCTTTAAAAACCGGCCCAGCCACCGCTAGCCGCCAGCCCGCCTCGCCTCGATTCCCACGCCAATCCTAGCCACCACCGCCGCCATCGCCAGCCGCCGCCGGACCCGCTGCCGCCGCCACCGCCAGCCGCCAGCCGTCGCCGCTGAGCCGCGCCGCCCGCCGCCGGAGTCGCTGGAGCCGCCGCTGCCGCCGAGGTAGTCGCCGTCGGTTTTTTAAAAGTCGGTCTGTTTTTTTAGAAACCCTAGATCTGTTTTTCAGATCAGTTCGGTTTTTTCGGTTTAGTTACTTTGCGGACGTTTGTCCGTACGTTCGTTTTAACGAACGTTGTTCGTCCGTTAGCCGCAGTCAGCGAACCTTCGTTCGTTAGCCTGATCGTTAGTTTTCTTTTTCGGGATATTTATTCGCGATTATTTTGATCGCGATTTCTGCCCTGATCTTGTTTTTTTCGTTTTTCTTTTCGCTCGAGAGTCGGAATCAGGTGATTCAAAATCCCAGATCTTCGTCTCGATGCCCTCTTTATGTTTAACCAACTTGAACAGGGATTTGATACTGTAAAATTTGACCTTAGATCAATCTAGAAGACGGGTATCGTTTCTTTCGTAGTTTGAGTTTCACTGCTTCTTTCGATTTGATTCTTTTTGCAAACCGGAGTTCTTAAGTTGAACTTTCTGGTTAGATCTTCTTGTTTGGAGTTTTGTTTGTGCATCATTGCTTCATTGCTTATGTGTGCTATTGTTTGCTTGCGATAGAATACCCGGACTGTGAAGTGTGCTACTACAAGTCTCTAGGTTTTGCGAATCATCAGCAAGGCAAGTAACACTTTGATCATACCCTTTTATTACCCAGTTTTTATGCATTAGATCAAACCCTCACACATTGCATGAGTAGGATCTCTTAAACTTGTGGGACTGGGAAGTAGATTGAGGTAGAACCTACTACCTGCATTATTTTCAAACCCTTGGGAGTTACTTCTACGCTATGCTTAGGTTGCCATGCTATGCTCGTAGATGTGGTTTGGGTTTGAGTGAAATCGATGACAGATGTGAGTTGTTAATTAATGGTTTAACTTAAGGTGGCTACTTGAATACACATCTGGGTGGATTGGTTGCAGGGCACCTAGAGAATCCAGTGTTGTCCTACGAAATCGCGGGGTTCTGTGTGATTGTCCTATGGAATGCCACCCAGGCTCAAAGGGATCATAAAACTATTCATGCTAGAAACTTCCGTGTGCAGCCACAATGCCATTATGGGCTCTAGCATAGTATGATTAAGTTGTGTGAGCTCTTTCAGTGGTGGACTGGCAGATGTAGGGGAAAGTAGGTGTACCGGTCCACCCGAGGTAAAGAGTAAATGCTTCTGAAAGACTGTGTCTCGGTCATCCGTTTCTCAAACACCATGTAGTGCGAGAAATCCAACGGAGGAGATCGAGTCTTGTGGGAGAAGTGCACAAACCTCTGCAGAGTGTACAAACTGATCATGATTAGCTGTCTCCCTAGTTATGGACAACCTTGAGTATCTGGTACTTGAATTTTTGGTTTATCTCATCACTCTAAAAGTTAATTTGTTGGGTTAATGATTACTTTAACTGGGATTGAGTTGGAGGTACCTTCTCAATGATGTTTCAACTACCATGATAGTTAAAATAAAATGTATTCCTTTGTTGTACGGAAAAATTGGCTTTATGCAAAAAATTTAACCTAAGAGCCTCCACCAGCCAAATATGCATATAGTGTAGCCTTTATTCTTTTACTTGCATCTTCTGTGTTATCTTGCCAGCATATTCCATGTGCTGACCTGTTTCGGGCTGCAACATGTTACGTTGCAGACTTTTCACACGAGCAGTAAAACATTCTAGATCGTTTGTTATGCACTCAGCTATGCCGTTGGAGCTGATGGACTCACTTGTCTTCCAAGCCTTCCGTTGTTATTTTCTTAGATGGCCTTAAGCCATAGACTTTTGTAATAAGTTCTCTTTGGAGACATTTGATGTAATAAGTGTGTGATTGCCACTCTGCTATAAATATTTCAAGTACTATGTGTGTCAGCATTACCAATCCAGGGATGACACAGAACACAGAGACTTCGATCTATTCGGATCATGGTCGCTACAATACAGTTGCTGGTCAATAAGAATATACGAAACATATACGAAATGGAAAGAAGCATCTTAATTATGTTCATGGCAATCACGCAAGGACAGTAGAAATTTTAAAACGTTATCAATGCTTCATGTTACTGGAAGCATTACGATCAACAATGAGATTCCTCAAATATGGGATTACTTTAATGGTGGCATTGCTTGTTTACCAGATACAGTAAATCAACAAGAGCTAAAGAGTTGGTTTAAGGGCATGGGACCGTGGGGTCACCAGGACACTCAGCAGCGTAAAGGAGCAACTTACTTATCATACTGGGGAAAATAGCAGGAGTGCCATTTGTAACACAGTTTAATTGCATCTTATCACTTGAGGCATTAGATTAACAATAACACTGGTTAGACATGTCAGTAAGGTAACAGTGTGATCGCTTCATTTTACATGCGCCCTTACATTAATAACAGCAAAAGGTTGGTATAAGGACATGGGATAGTGGACCCATCAGCACAATGTACCTACAAGGAGGCATAAAGTGGTGATGCCGAGTTTGTTCATGCTATGTGAGGGCAGCAAATCTAATCCTGGAGACCTTTTACTATGTGAGGGCAGCAAACCTAATCCTAGAGACCTTGTACTATGTGAGGGCAGCAAATCTAATCCTGGAGACCTTTTACTATGTGAGGGCAGCAAACCTAATCCTGGAGACCTTTTAGTATGTGAGGGCAGCAAATCTAATCCTGAGACCTTTTACTATGTGAGGGTAGCAATTCTAATCCTGGAGACCTTTTACTATGTGAGGGCAGCAAATCTAATCCTGATACCTTTTACTCTGTTGACTTGTCCACCAGCCGCCACTTTCTATCATTTTTTCAACCAATAATAGATCTGTTCCTTATCCAGTTTGTACTGCGTTTTCCCATTATTTCCCTTTTCAACCAAGAGACCGGTTGGGTGTCCGGTCTCTACTACTTTCACCATATTATTTCCTCGTTGAATTAAGTCCTAGATTCATGCTACAACTTTCCCCTTTCTTCGTTGATTGAACAAAGCCCTAGATTCGAATGCATGAAGTAGCTTTACCTCCAATAATACTAAAAATTAAGGTGGCTTTGGAAGAGCTGATGGGAGTAGAAAAAGATGCACATGCAGACACGTGCGGAGCTGGGGCAGTAGAGCAAGGCCGCTTTCGAAGAACTTATACCTGAGGGTTGTCGGGATGTCGGCGGCGGTAGGTCGGATCTGCGGACAATACGACAGGGAGGAAGAAGGGTCGGAGGACTTCCCGATGCAGTGCTATGTCGGAGAGAACGGCACGGACAGAGGATCGGGCTCCTCCTGTAGCTATGGGTTTCCTCGCCGGCGATGACCGCGTGAAAGATGCACCTTTTAGTCCTCTACACACACCGGCCGAAGGGATCTGGCCGGATCTATGACCAGCGGTGAGCAGAGAGAAAATGTCACTACCGCTGTCTTTTTTAGATCTGGAGAGGATGAGAGAATGAAGGGAGCAATGCTAGTAAAGCAAGCGCTCAGTCCCCTGCGTACATATATAGCGGTGTGATTATCTTTTTCTCTCCACAACAAGCGTTTCAATTTGTGTACGTGGCATTAAAGAAAAGAAACTCTCTATTTAAGGTGACTACCTGTACGACTCCTACTTACTACTAGTAGTAGTATTGTTCACTTGTGCTCCCAGCCCTCATTCATTGAACAACCCCACAGGTGAATAAACATACAATACTGGTATTTATATAGAACGAACAAGCTCGAATTATTTTCGCGTAGTTAAAAGTTGAGGGCGGGGCTTTTCCCGGGCAGTATGCGCGGCAGTTTTCGCGTAGGCGGTTTGATAGAGAGGCGAGGAGGGTGAGGGAGTAGCGGATTCATCTTACTTACTGCTGGAAAGGTCGAACTGTGCGATTTGACGGCGCGTTACTGTTTGGATCCATGTGTTAGAGTTAGTTTGGGTTAGTTTGAACTCAACTATCCCAAAAATATCCAAACAGGAGGCTTAGTTTGGGTTACTGTTTGGATCCATGTGTTAGAGTTATTTTGGGTTAGTACGACCAGGGTGATGCCCCCATCCGTTCCGCACTCTAATCTGCTGCATGACACGTATTACGTCGACCCGGATACTGATGGCTATCCCACATGGCGGCGAAGTAGTACGTAGTAGTAAGAAGAAGCAAAGAATCATGCAGTATAAGTCTTTCTAGAGATTCCAACAGGTGACTACACCGTGTGCAGTATCTCAAATCTACCTTCCGATTTATAGGGCTCAAATCTCAAATCTCATCAACCAAGGCATTTTGCGATTGGAGGAATGTATCTCATACTTTACAAAACTACCCTAATTAAACTCATGCATTAATTATGTAGTTCTCTCGTTTTCCTCTCCGCCTTGGTCGCGGTGGACAATATTGGCCACTCCTATATGACTAGCCGCTCTATCTACATGCGGGACATCAAATCATCCGGGCCCGTGTGCCATCCACCAAATCACCGCGAGGTGGTACAGTCAAAACTCACCGGTCACCCTGGTGCGGCCATCATGACACGTCATATCACAAAACCCACACCTTTACCTAAAGTGGCCTCGAAGTTGGACTGGATGAAGCAACCATCATTTCATTGGAACGCTCGTTGAAGCCCTTTCTCCCCTTTCTTGAAGAAAACCTCACTCTAGGCTACTCACTTCTACCATTTTTCTTCTGTACCGACGAAGGAAAGGTGGGCGAATCAGTGATGCTGCTATATTTTTACTCCAAGAATCTTCTTTTTGCGAAGCACCGACCGATTCTCACAGCCTATTCTTTTCCCGTTTTCATTGCGATTGTGGTTTCCTTTCGATTGCTTTTTGTTTGTCAGTTCATTGATGGATCCTGGAGCACTAGGCAAAGAGTTGCCGACGGACAACCCACTGGAGACATCGATCTCCGGGAAGCAAGCACCGACCAACGAGTTGACCATGTTGGCTGTCCAACCCATGGAGACAAAGAACTCCAAGAAATAAGCACTGGCCAAAGAGTTGACGACGTCGGCGAACGAACTCCTCAAAAAAAGTTGGAAGAACAGCAAGGTCCCAACCGTGCCTACCCCAGAAACTCTAATGACCACCTATGCGAGGCTCAAGGCCGAGTTTGAGGAGATAGTTGCCGTTGAGAAGCAGTATTCCCCTGGCAAGCTGATGGCCCCATCGAGGACGAGGAGATGGCCCCTGGAGGGATGGGATCCCATGGTGGGTTGCACAAGGTAAAAAATAATGGCTTATTACAGAAAGTTGTGGTTTTTGATTATTTTCAATGTGCTTGCTAATATGTTAGGGTTGTGCGGGTGCCGGTGGACGTCCTTGATGATTCCGATGTTGCGGCCCGTCCTGTGGACAACGCCCCAGAGATCGTTTTCGATGTTGCGGTCCGTCCTGTTGGCATCGCCCCGGAGATCAATTCCGATGCTGCTGTCCATCTTGTGGACATCGCCCTAGAGATCGATTCCGATGTCGCGGTCAGTTCTATGGACATCGCCCCAGAGATCGATTCCCATGCCGCTGTTCGTGCTGTGGTCATTGCCCGAGAGATCGATGACAAGAAATAGTTGCTCGCGCTAATCCTTCAGGGTTGTTTGCATTGCCATGTGTTTAATTACCAGAATGATGCGTGTTATCAAACCATCTTTGGGCTAGTGCACTGTCTTGTGTGGATGGTACTTGCTACTTTTGTTTGATAGTGAATCATGCGAACCCTCTCCGAGTTATGGAAACAGATGTATCCTCACCAGCTTTTGATGTAATATATGACATGCTTAGATGTAAGTTTGAACTATTTATCATATCAGTAGGGCTTATTTGATGATTCTTTGTGTTAGTAGGCTAGCTACTGTGCGAGCTATAGTACTTGCAAAAGTCAACTTTGTACTGCTAACTTTGAAACAGAGGGAGTGCAAATCCTAGGCAGGCTAGTTTGGCCTAGTGAGTTTTAATGATATGACATGGTACAGTGCCGCCTAGTCTTCGCCTGTGGTAGCAGCACTGTGGGTAGAGTAACTTTGTGGAACCATCATGACTTCGTTGAATTCCACTTCTTCATGAAAACTGGAGGGCACTGTACCACGTCATATCACTAAAACCAACTAGGCCAAACTAGCCCGCCTAGGATACTTACTCCCTCCGTTTCAAAGTTAGTAGTACAAAGTTGACTCATGTACTTGGAAGCGACGCGGACTCCCGCATGGCCCACCTTGCTAGTAGGCCTTTGGACCAAAGCCCAACTAAAATTCTCTTGGACCATTCATGCACACATGTGAGTGGCGTGAGTGGCACTAAAGTTTAGTCCCACCACAGAAGTTGAGAGAGAGTTGCACCTCTTTATAAGGTTAGCTCTTCTACCACTTGTATGAGCATGAGAAGATGAGACCTAAACGCGCGCTCCTCCTCGCTCGCCACGCCTCGTCACGACGCGCCGCGGGTTGCGGGAATGAGCCGAGCCGAGGACAGAGCTATGCACGTTGTCAATATTTTTGCTGCTCGGGAATAATTAATAAATCATAATTAACAGACGCGTTAATTGCTCAGCCGTTTCCGATCCTTTTGGATCGTGGGGCTGTTACTTGGAGTTGGGGTTTTCTCAATTGACCTACCCGGCCCGCATTATATAGTCAGGCAGACGTCTACCCTAGCAGCCACCACAACATATGGTTTCTCAACACCGTTCCAGATCATTGCGCCACCACACAAGTCTTCTCCATCCCTCCTTCCGGCGTGCACCGTGAGAAGGGACAGCAGGCCTCCGGAATCCCGCCTCTTGTGATCCTGTAAGGGAGAGGGGCGATCAGGTTTTTGGATTGGTGGAAATATTAGCAAATTACTATGATATTTAATCCGAATAAACAGGAAATAAATCACGAGAGCAGTAACATAGATTGTACTAAGCATGATAACTAGCATAGCAGATGAACCGATCAAATCTAGGGCACATACTAAAAGCATGAATTCTACCTCTTCCTCAACGACATGGGCGACAACATGAACGCCGGCGGTGCTGCTCCCGTTGCATCGTATGTGATTATGTCCTTCTTGTTCAAGGTCGTGGTAGAATTCATGCTTTTAGTATGTGCCGTAGATTTGATCGGTTCATCTGATATGCTAGTTAGCATGCTTAGTACAATCTGTGTTACTGCTGTCATGATTTATTTCTTGTTTATTCGGATTAAATATCATAGTAATGTGCTCATATTTCCAACAGAACCATCATGACTTCGTTGAATTCCGCTTCTTCATGAAAACTAGAAGGCATTGTACCACGTCATATAACTAAAACCCACTAGGGCAAACTGGCCTGCCTAGGATTTGTACTCCCTCATTTAAAAGTTAGTAGTACAAAGTTGACTCATCTACTTGGCAGCGGAGCGGACTCCTGCATGGCCCACCTCACATTATAACCACATATTTCTCGGAGTCCGTGCACGGCGGGCGGGTGATCTCTTCTCCCTCCCTCGTCTCTCTGCTCTCAGCCGACGCCTACCGAGCGATTAGATTTTGGCTATCGACGGTTTATTCAATTGCAGTCCCACATGTAAGTGAAAATGCAAGACAACGCTTGTCCCCTCTAGTGAGCGGCATGCGAGCCGGACTGTCGGGGGTGCGACGTGAACGCGATGCGTATGAGTTGTAAGTGCGCCTCCTTTTCCTTTTGAACTTGCAAAGCGTAACATTTTCATGCGGTCGATTGATAGAAATCTAGAACAAAATGACGAGGGCGGTGCAGTCCCGCGCGTTAGGCGGGCTAGTTTGAGTGATATGACGTGCTACAGTGCCGTCCACTTGCTCCATTTTTATGTAAGCAAGAGTCTACACTCTTATGTGGGAGGAGTGCGAAACACGGCGGATCTGATTTTGATCGAGGGATAACTGTTCCCTACGAAATAATGGAGCATTGTTAGCGATTATAGCATGATAGTTAGGGCATCTCCAGCACTAGCCCTCAAATTTACACCGACATCTGTCCGAGGACACTGATGGATGCCATCCAATGCTGCCCACATACCTTTCAACAACTATATGAACTAACCGGACAAAATTCGTGCAAACAAAGAAAATTTCAAATTGACCGAATGAAATTCATTACATTTCGATAACTTTTCCTAAAAACTGGATGAAGTTCATTACATATTTCGCACGAACCGTACTAAAACCTACTGCAAACCTAATCTAAACGATCGCCGGGCCCCGACCACCATGTCCGGCCATGAACCCGAGAAAGCCGGCCATTGCCTTTGCCTCCTCCTTATCCGCCTCGATAACCTCCTCCTCTGGAGCACAAGGTTATGAAGATTTCCGCATCCACATCGTCGTCAAGCGGCTAATCGGCCGCCGATTTTTATCCGACCAAGCTTGGCGTCGACTGAGTGGAGGAGCGGTGGCGACCTACCATGTACTAGTCTTCCTCGCTGCCGGCTGCGCCCGCGCATGCGCGCCAGTTTCTTGGTCATGGCGGCGGAGGGCGGCCTGGGGGGAGGAAGCCGGCGATCTCCTTCGTCTGCTCCTGCGAGAGTACGTCCAAGAGAGCTTTGGAGTGCCCGGAGGCCATGGTTGGAGTGGTGCCAACAGAAGGAAGGGACTGGAGGAGAATGAGTGTGGGTCATTGGCTATGGCTGGGAGCTGGGGCTCAAGTTAATATAGCGGGCCAATGGCAATGAGCCCCGGCAGACGGATGGACGGCTGGCACCAGAGTAGGTTCATCGGCAGCCGTGGTGTCATTAACGCGGAGCAGTCGCTTGCACCGGGATGCCGTGCGGGTGGCGCTCTCTCGGCCGTCGCACTGCTGCAATGTCGGCGCCAGTGAGAGGTCCCGTCCGGCGTGAATGCGGACGCTGCTTCTGTGACTTAACCGCAGGTGCGTTGTCTCACTAACATGTAGGCCCAACGGGCATCAAGCCCGCATGTCAGTGACACACCAACTGCACCTGCTGTTAAGGCCGGTGAATACGGCATTGACGTTCTGTAGAGACGGTGATCGTTTCAGGCGGGAAGCACGCGCTAGCGATGGAAGGGCTTTCGGTAGGCCAGGGCGGTCAGACGCTGGCGTGGTGGGAAAATGTGAACTCATAGATGATGAGCCTTTGAAGCGTATGCAGCACGTATTGACAACCAGGCATCCATGCAACCGCTCTTGTTGCCAGCTAGCATTCGACGACCACCACACAACCATACATAACTTACGAATAATGGACGAATCGATCAGACACACACTCGTGTGCAGTGGCACCATGATTGGTTGCTGGCGATAGTACACGGAGTACTCCGCACCATAGTACCCTCTCTAGCTAGGCTGTTTTATAGATTGTCGTTGTGATGGACGATATACATGAGCAAGGCGCCGAGTCACGAGTATGACCATTGGTGTTGAGGTAGGTGAATACATGCTCGGTGTTCGCGGAGGCCTCGAGCAAACGTCTAAACAGTAATATCACATACGCATAATATTGGTTTTTATTTCTTTCTCCGCTGACAGGTAGGCCTGCATAGATAGATAGATAAAGAACACGAGCTGATGAGGCGCATGCGGACTGTTTGACTGGTCAACGAGACAAATACGGAGCTACACGCTGAGCCAGTGACCGTATAAGCACCATATCTCATATACAATGATCAAAGTGAGCTATCAATACAAGTTCAATGACCGCCAATGCATTTTACTCGGTAATAAATGACCAAGATTGAAGGGGAATCTAAATTTCCTTCGTCTTCTGTCCTTGAGCTCTTGACAAACCAATGCAATTTACGGTTGTCTGGCCACTCCACCCAGAGCTGTCACCAAGCGTCGTTCATGCCACCGTGCCGCACACTAACCGGTAAGGAAGTGATTGCATCCCGCCGCGCTGAGTTCCTTGCCGCTCACGACCGCACACAGAATGGTAGGCAAGCGGTGGCATCCCGCCGTGCCGAGTTCATCGCCGCTCGCGACCTCACACCTATGTGGGTAGAGTTTGAAGCTGCCAAGGCCAAATGGCTGGTAGAGCAAGAGGCGGCCAAAGCCGCACAGAGGGAGTAGAAACGTCAGAAAAATCGCAAGAAAAGAGAGGCCCGCCGCCGCAAGAAAGAAGAGGACGCACGCGCTACTGCGCAGAGGTCAGCGGAGATCCAAGCACGATCGGGTGTCGCCGACAAAGCCGGGAAGGAGAATGACGGCGTCTGGCCAGCATGTGAGAAGTAGTAGTACTAGTAGTTAGTGTGTGTGTCTGTCTCGCCCGCACATTTGTTTAATTAATTAAGAGCATGTAACAGTACTACTAGTTACTACTGTAGTTTTTAGAGAAAATTACCAGTACATTAGCCTAGACTAAATGGAAAAATTCCTGTCATATGCATCAAATGGCATCTATTTCTCTATAGAAATTGAGTTTGAGATGCATGTCATCTCACTTCCTATGATTTTCATATTCCTATAAAATTCCTATCCTATACGAACCAAAGGAGGCATCTGCTGGAGTAACTACTATAGCTAGCAGTACTGCTGGTACAGTAGTTTTCTTCAAGAAGTGGTATTCAACGAAGTCATGATGGTTCCTTCGTCCGAGCAACTTCACAGTGGGTAAGGTTGGGCCTGTGATTTGACAGCTCATTAATAATTACTACGGCGGGATGACCGGGGTGACTCTCCCTTGGAGTTCTGCGGGCATGGCAAGTGGACCAGGATGGTCGACGTCCCACATGTCAGCGAGCGGAAGTATTCTTTCCGATATCGAGTAGCAAGGAAACCGCATGGTATAGTATCACTGGTGATTTATTTATTTTTTTCTAATGAATGCTAGCGTTTCAACTCTTACGACGAAGGAGTGCCAAACACAGGGCACGTGCTGGATGTCGCACACGTCAGCAAAAGGAGTGGGACATGAACAGCGTGGTAGAGCGTCTCCACTTTCGGGTCGGAGACCACACGTAGTAGTAGTACTATACTAGTGGTATGAACGATACAAAGTGCGACCCGGAGAGAAAGACACGTCTAGTTGGAAGCTCTCGGGGCATACACGTAAACAAATATAAAACCTAATATGTGCCTCCAATTAATATAGTAGTAGTAGAGTACTTAGTCACGTACTCCATAACATCACCGGGCATTGCATGTACAACATTTAGTGGTAGTAAGAGACAAATGCCTATATGCCAAGCATGTTCATACTATTTGTGTCTTTCTACTTCACTTACTGCGCTACGTTACACAGGTTCGCACGTCCACTCCTGGGTATATGTCTGTCTCGTAGTTCCAGTCCCACGTGTTCTTCATATAGATGGAACGACCCTTGCATGACATGTGCACCTTGATGCTAGATGTGTCGCGTGTTGGCAAAGGATGAACAAAGATCACGTAAAAAAATAGAGTGCAATAATATAGATTCTTGACGGCCGAGAAGGAGCAAGGAACCTCGGGGTGGAGCGTCTGCACTCATAATATTTTATATTATTCAGCGATATAAAATCAATGAATCATCTCCACAGTGGACTGGAAGAGTACGAAACACGGCAGCCAAGTGTAGTTACATCATACTAGTATATGGCTAACCCACGCTATCACCATATTTCTTGGCTTCCATGCGACGGCGACCAGAGAAGAGGCGGCGGGAGGGTAATGAATGCAGCTACTGTTTGGGTTCACCATCCGGCTTAAATAAATGCGCATCATCACGTGTACCCGCGGGTGCAGAAATTCTAACATATGTGTCTGCTTAAGTGGGCTTCACGTAACTAGTGTGTGTGTGTGTGTGAGAGAGAGAGAGATTCTGAGAGATGGAGTGCGTGTGTGCGACTCTACTCTTCGAACATGTACTCAACCTTTTGCATCGGGATATAAGTATAATGGTATTTACTTTAGCTAGTGATCTACGTGGCCATGTTTTTTTTTGCAGGTGATTTACGTGGCCATGTTGACGTGGTTGTGTAAAAAAAATGTCACTTCCTGCTCGTGATTTGCATTATATAATTACAAGCAAGATGCTCGTGCATAACACGGAACATCAATATGCATTTTTTTACAAAACACATGTTGTGATTTACCCATGCAGGAGTAATCCCATGTGTAAAAACTAATGATATTTTGATAATTTTATCGAAAAACTGGTATCTTGAGAATGTCATCGAAACAATGAAAGATGAGAGATGAGGTGAGGAGGAGTGGAGCATGGTGGTGACTGGTGGTCAGAATGGGCGGAGGCATGGGGATGGACGGCGCTGGCAGGCGGCAGCGTCCAGCATGCTAGATTGTTTCGGAGACTTTCTTTTTTAATTTCTCATCAATGAGGTGTGGGAGATAAGGATGTGGAGAGAGGTGCGGCTATCTTTTGTAAAATTATCATAGTTAGCTTTCTATCCGTCAGATATAGATCAGACGGTCTATATTACAAGATGGCAGGAACACCATCATTGCCAACTCAATTTTTTATAAGGGTATAGATGATAAGTTTTCTAACTACTACAGTAAAGTGGAATTTGTGCATGTTATACAAGTAAATTAAGGCGATTGTTTATCATACTGGTAAGGTTGGATGAAGGGTGGTAGGAACAAATGCTCCGCCTAGAGCATGTGTGTGAGATGGAGTCTCAATGTGTGTGGGGGGAGAGAGAGAGATGGAGTCTTAGTGTGTGTATGTGTGTTTGTGTGTGTGTGTGT
>LR738710.1:278654314-278698025 GCA_902687465.1 Secale cereale
TGCGTGGGTGTGTGAGTGTGTGTGTGTCGCGGGGTCCTCGGTGGCTGATGTAATTTAAGTGTGCATGGCTTCATCATAGAGAGGTGATGTGTATGGCAGAGGCCACCAACGATGGGGTGCGAGAGAGGAAATGCCCGTAGCGAGGGAAGAGAAGGTGTGTGCACGTGAGAGTAGTCGACATCGAGAGAACGTGTTTGTTAGAGAGACACTGAGGAAGACTACTATATAATGATAGTGCATGTAGGCGGGAATTAAACGAAGGGATGGTCTTATTGGTTTCGGGAATATAGGGGAAGAGTGAGAGGGGGGTAGCTACAAGGAGATTGTTAAGTGTGAGTGTGTGTTTTACCCATCCAGGAGAAAGTTATGTGCACACACGAAGAGAACGATTCGATGTGGCGTTAGGGTTGAGGGTAATTAACTACGTATGGAGACATAGAGACCTTCAACGTGCATGTGTGAGAGGTATACATGTATACGTGGGTTGTGTGTGTGCGCGCGCATGATCGAGATAAAAGAAAGAAGACATAAGTCATAAGTTAAGATCAACGACATGGGAGACACGGATCGACATGACAATATGCATGCATGCGAGAATGCAGGGAAGAAGGCCCGACAATTAAGCATGTCTTTTTGTCTTTAAGCGATAGTGGCGTGGGCTGGAGCATGCATCTATGGCGAGCAGAGGGAGTGAGGCACAACGATTATGCAAAAGAGATCAACCTATAAATGAAAGAAGGTTGATGGAGAAACAGATAAATAAGAAAGATAAAGATACCAGCTAGTGTGCGTTCGAGATACGAGTCGAGGGGATCAGAAGGCTGAGTTATGGGTGTGGGTGTGAGAGAGATGAAGAAAGGGTGCGTCTCACTCACATACAAACAAATATTGGAGAGAAATGAGATCCCGAGAGACGAAGTTTTGTGTCTGCGAGAGAGAAAGATATTTCAAAACTAGAGTGATAGCTAGAGAAACATATGAGGGAACACAAGATATCTCTAGGGAGAGAGAGTGTGTGTGAGTGACATACAAGACAACAGTAGAGAAATATGAGACCCTGGGAGACAGAGTTTGTGTTTGTGTGTGAGAAAGAGATATTTAAGAGGAAGAGTCGTAGGTTCTCATACCTAAGGAGAGAAAGACATCTCTGTATGAGGGGTGTGCAAGTGGCACACAGGAGAATAGTAGAGAGAAATGAGACCCCGGAAGACAAAGTTTTGTGTTTGTGTGAGAGAAAGAGATTCCACATGGAGAATCATAGTTAGAGACACATAGCAGGGAGCGAGAAATACTTAGAGAGAGATAGAGTGATGAAGGTCGAGGGAGAGAGTACCGTCAGTGCGTTACGAAGATAAAAGATCATTGTCGACATACAAGTAGCACGAGAGATACCCGAGAGACGATGAACGCGTATAGGTTAGAGAGATAGTCCTATATAAGCACGAGTGATAGTTATATGAGACGAATATCTGGATTTAATGGGATTCAAATATTTAAACTGGAGATCACGACATCGGTAATATCATAACGCAAATTGGTGTATCAAACATGCATATTAATTTGAATTTGGGGACACGTGTAATGTTATATAGTTTATCAATATTGGTCATCCATAGATTCTTTAATTAGAAACAATGCATGATTTGTATGCAATTAATGTCTAAACGGGATTACACTATATGTTGCATGTGTGAAACACATTATACATGTTTGAGAAGTAAAAAAACCGCATGAAGCACACATTAATTGGAGACAGTTAGCGAGGAATGCATACATTGGATTTCAACATAAAGTGGTTTCAAATATTTGAAAATCCAAATTGATGGATACAACCTTATGAATCTGAGATCATGCCATTTGTAAACCATACTTATGTATAAAGGGTGTTGTGCTTTTGAAAGTATATATAAAAAATGATGTATATAGAATTTTATTCCAATCGAAAATGGATCCCGCCCGAAAAAATAGAATACAAACGGGACTCGAATTGAGTTGGCATGGTAAACGAGCACTCTACAAAATTTGAACGAAGCGCGCCCGAAACCAAAATCTGCGAGATGGAAATTACTAGTTCCTATCCCTGCCACGCAAAGCCTATCTTCTCGATTTCTATAGGTTTCGATAGGGTTAGGTTTGTAATTTCATTCAAACGTGACATAACCGCCTCTCACCCGTATTCATACACGGTGGGCGCCAAAACACATTGTGTCCTCGGCCGAAATCGACTCCCTCCCCGATTCATACACGGTGGGTGCCAAAAACAAAATCTCGTCAGCAAATATTCGGTGTATGCGAGATTACCGTCCTATCCCCAATTGACTAATATTGATGTGATGTAGGAAATTTGAAACGGGGGCTAAGTTTGTAAATTTCCTCGAATTCGAGACAAGCGCGCCCTGCAAACATGGTTCCCCCCTTCCTCTCCACCTCCATTTCCCCATTCGTACTCCGTGGGCGCCAAAACACCCTCGCCACCCAGCCTCCTCCGTCCGCCACCCCATCCACCACCGTCCATTACAAGAGATTGACCTCTCTCATCCATGGCTTCTGACCGGGATCCTTGCATGCCGTCCTCTCGCTTCATCCCTGTCGTCGTCCAACTTGCCGGCGCCGCTCCAACGACCGTCTCGTCCACCGCGCCCCGCCGCCACGTCTACACTCCTAGATCTGCTTCCACGCCGCCGACAGCTATCGCTACCGCAGCACTGTCAAATTCTCAGCAGATGCATACACGGCGCCACACCAGAGGCGGTACTCTTTCGTATCTGCTCAACTTATATACTGCAGCAAGAAAATAGATAGCCACTGCTTTACTCTGATTTCTTGTCCATCACTTACTTGCTAGTTGAGAGCAAACATTTGTTGCGAAGTTTCCTTTGTCCGGTTTGTACCTTCCGATCCACCTTGGCACGCTCAACACTATACTCCCAATGCTTATGGTTTTCCCCTTTTATATTCCACACTAGTTAAATCACACTAGACTAAATTTAAAAATTGGGTCAGTCGATTTTGCAGAACTCGCCAAAGTTTGCCGGTGCAAACGAAGGGGCTCGGGTGGGGACTTTGGTTGTGGGGGGCGATGGTGGGGCCTCGCCGAACGAAAAAACTCGATGCGGGTGGGGCGAGGGTGGGGGTGGGGTGGCGGAGGAACACAGGTGGTGAGGGCCGGTGGTCCGGCCGGTGGCCCGTGCGGTGATCTGTATGGGAAGAATCAGAGACGAGGAAGAAGAAGGGTTATGAGACGTAGGATCTTCATGCAACCACCTGAAATGGTCAACTGACCCAAATGACAAAAGTCACGCGACTTGCATGCGGAGATGCCTTTATATTCAGTACCATCATCGTACCTGCTTAGCACTGCTCTTGAATCCATCAAGCTAAACAACGTGCCACTCATAATTCTAAACTTGTTGCTCAAGTAAGAATGTGATATGATGTTGATATTACTAAAACAGATAACATTTAATTGGTCAACTAATATTCCTACTTTACTTTCGAAAAAGCACGTGCACCACATATAGAGAGACAGCAGGGAGTTGCTTTCTTAATGCGTTCTGGTTCATGTGTGGGCACTGCGCAACGAACATTTTATTGTCCAAAATCTGCTTGCTCTTCTTTAGCATGTTCCTCTTCCGTTCTTCTTTAATAAGTACTCTCTCCGTTCCTAAATACAAGTCTTTGTATAGATTCCACCATGGACTACATATGGAGCAAAATGAGTGAATCTACACTCTAAAATGTATCTGGATATATTTGTACGTGATCCATAGTGGAAATCTCTACCAAGACTTAAATTTTGGAACGGAGGGAGTATGATAGTAGTAAATATGTTCCTCGTAGTGAAGATGAGCAGGGATATTTGCAGTGTAGAGGTCTATACGATTGGTTTGTCTGGACACTTTGAACTCTTCGGGCCTCTTTGATTCGTAGGATTTTGTAAACATGGGAATATGATTTGTAGTGGCCTGCCCACTTGAATCCTATAAGAATAGAAATTAAATGCGGGGAGCTCTGTCGCCTTTGAGAGTTACACTGATATTAACAGTACCACACCTTCAGTTGAAGAGAGCTGGTATCCGAAGCCTTTCTAGTAGTACCGACAATACTAGCACATATATTCCAGCAAGTTCCACTTTGCTGATTTTACTCTGATGCTTACGGTTTTCTCGTTATATCTACACTAATGATTCGTGTAGCTACTTTGTGTCGCACTAGCAGTAGTCCACTCTTGAAGCTAAACACCGCAATGACTTACAAAATTGGCAGCAATGAATTGAGCGCCATTCTGGATGCCATGAAACTCATACGCTCCCCACCTGTTGACTCTTGTTCAGAATATGATCCTAATGACTCTTGTTCAAAATTGCCACATGTAGAGAGACAGCATAGAATTGCATTTCTTTGGGCGTTGTGATTCATCATGAGTAGGCAACCAACATTGTATAAAATTAAGCGGAACCTCAAGAATATGCTTCCTCTTCCGTTCTTTAACATGTTCCTCTTTTGTTATTCTGTATTTAGTACGTACAGTATGTTCCTTGTCAGGAAAGGGAGCAGGGACATCTACAGTCAACAGCTGATAGAGCTGGCATGTACTTGATCGATAGGCTTTCAATTACTAGTGGCAATACAACACCATATTTTCAAGCCAGTTCCACTTTCCCGATTTATATATAGTGGTTATGGTGTACCCCTTTTATCTACACTATGATCTGCCTAGTTGCTGTGTGCTCTTGTTATCATGGTTTGGCACTAAACTCTCTATACAGTATATTTTGAACCTATCACCTGCCAACTATCCTTACTTCTGGAGCCTTTTTTTTGTGTACTTGCGCCAGATTATATAAATGCACACATCATATTACAGCACACATGAGCTCTCTCATCAGAATTCAGTAATAGCACACAAGTGTTTATAGGGGCGCCCCTATATTAGAATATCCTCTGCATTACAAAGATAATCTCACAACTATATATGTTTTCATGGTTCTCAGATATTATACGTAATTACAGTGAATATCAGAATCCGCGCATCAGAAGAATATTGTGGAACACTGCAATGACTTACAAAATTGGCACCAAGGCATTGAGTGCCATTTTGGATGCAATGAAACTCATACGCTCCCCACCTGTAGATTCTTGTCCAGAATATGATCCTAATGACTATTCTAACCTCGAGGAGTCAAAGGCAGATGGCCTGTCATGTTCACCCATCAAGGTGCCTGCTCTAATTTGGCAAGGTTTTATTGATTGCGTGTATCTTGCATATGTTGTCTTGCATTTCTTCTACTTTGTTGCACCGCCATCAGCTTAGTTTACTCATCATATATGTCGAGATGCCATGCCCATCCATTATCAATACATATTCCATCTGTCATCATACCATGTTTTTCCACTCAAAAGATGTTCTTGTGCATCAGACATCAAAAAGGAAGAGGGTGATTCCCGAACCTGAAGGAGCACCAGCAAAGTCCTTGAAAAACGTGGTTGTGCTGGAGAAATCACACAGCACCCCACTTATATTGGCTGTACAACCAGTGACACAAAACGTAGGACCGACTCCAGCAGACTGTACCCATACTTCACTGGCCACAGCACTAGCCCCACCACACAGGACCTGCACTCCAGCAAAAGGTATGCCGATTTTAGTTAACATAGCACCAGCCGTACCACAGAAAAATCCCACTCCAGCAAAAAGTACAACAAGTCCACCGGCCGAAGTCCTATCCCAACTACAGAGACGGCCAATGCCTGTAGATTGGAACCCCATTCTAGTTATTCCCAGTTTAAGGGACAATGCTTTCAATGTTGTTAGGGACCACGTGCATATATTCCCATCATTGGAAGATTATAGTGAAGCCAAACACCATTTTCGCATCTTCATGTCCCACTTACGTGTAAGTGCTATTATTCATGGTGATTATTTTCCCGTTTTCTGCTTATTGAACACAGCAATGATTGACATTACATTGTTGTAAGTAGGCGAGGGTCTATCTAGATAGTCATGACGAGCAAAGCTTGCTCGCGCTTTTCAAGGAAGCATTGCAGCAGTATTGGTTTTACCTGAGGAAATCACACTTTGATGGTAAGTCTATAAACGAATTTCGGGTGAAGTCTCCTGTGCTAAATTTAGAAGACATTGAATGGAAAAACCTTGTTATGCACTCGTCTCGTTCCGAGGATGAGATAATGTCTATGATATCGCATGACAATTTGAACTTCTACTTTTCCGCATGTGCTTTACGAATCTTTTTGCCAGAAATCTGCTCGAAAAAGAATTCCGGTTTGAAAAGAGCGACAGGATATCGCAAATATGCTGCCCACTGCTTTGCTCTTGGTAGTACATGTTGTCCTGTATCTTTGTACTTGCATACATACCTGGTTCATTATGTGATAGCAGTATGCATGATAGCTTGCTTATCAATTTTTCGCTCCAAATTATCTTATCTGTATGAATGGTTACATTAGTGTAGAATATATCTAATGCCAATGATTTTTTTAGCTCTGCATTATTCTTGTAAGTACCTGCTGTCCTTTATCAGCGTACTTATATTGACAGGTAGTTGTTCATGTACCATCACTCTGCAGCTTATTTTCCTTTGCCCTCCATTTTCTACACATAAGATCTATATTTACTCTTACCATAAGGTTGGATAACACCGATCGTACTGAAGAAGTTTGGCTCTGCATTGCTCTTGGCTGTACCTTTTGCCTGTATCGTTGTACTTACATTTATAGCTACTTTGTTATGTAGCATCACGCTTCATCTTATCTTAAATATTCTCCATTTTTTCTTATATTGTCACATCTATATTGCCCCCCCCATCAGAATGGACAAGGGCTTTATAGAGCCTGCCTTCAGCAATAATGTAAGTTTGTCCTTCTCAAGCCTTCAAACTTTGTTGTGTATATTTGGTTAGGCATGGCTGCAACAACTGTTTATTTTTGGTATTTGCATCAAATTGCATGTTTAAAGTTTATTATGTACTCCAGTTCATAAACAAAAGTTTGTCCTTCTCAATTTAAATTTTCAGTTGTACACCCATGTTCCTCCTTCATGCCATGTAAATTAAACTATACAGAGCAAGTGATCTTATTTTGCCAATCTAAAATGGGATAAATTGACAGCACACTAACCATTGATACTTATGAGTTCTTGATCTGTAATCCAGTTGTGTCGTGAAGCTGCCAACTCCTTCACATTGTCATTTCCTGCCATGTCTTGACCTGAACAATACCATATTGTGTTAATGCTATTTTAAACTGTGTCACTTTATTCGTTAGTAAGAAATGTGATGAATTGTCAGCACTGATACTTATATGTGCAAAACCTGTCATCTGTCTGCTTGTTTATCTTTCAGAGTGAGGAGGATATAAGTGTCAAACAAGTGCAGTCTCACCAGCTTGCTCAGCTGCTTGCGCTGCAGCTCCCGAGCAGGGCTAACCTTTCTTGAACTCTATTGAAGTGTTGTCAGTTTTGTATATTATTTTGTCGGCATGTTTAGTTGCACTGGTGGTGATCTTTGATGCCCAGTGTATGTAATCTGTTGTCTGCTTGTGCTTTATAATCATAGTGGTGAACTTTGATGCCCAGTGGATGTAATATGCCGTAATTTCTTTATTGTATAGTCTAGGTTTTTTTCTCATTCACGATGCTACATTAATTTTACTGTATATATACGTTGTCTTCACAGTAAACCGGCCAAACCATAAAATTACCATCATGTATATATATGTCCGTCATGCAAATCACCATGTATGATCCGCATCATGGGCCTCGTCATCTTGGTTCGTTAACAGGCATAAATGTAAACTGGCCCACTAGTAGATTCGGGCCTTTAATAGGCCGAGTAAACCGCCGGCCCTATTTTCCCAAGAAAACTCAATGGGCCTTTAGGAGGCTGAAAAGTATGTTAAGCCTGAATCGTGCCGAACAGCTCACGGGCCGGCAACAGGCCGAAATAGACCGCGGCCCATGAATGCGCCAATCAAATCACATGCTTATAACAGGCCAAAATTGTCTCGGTCCTTGTTTGGCCCAATCAGTTTATCGGCTGCGAGAAGGCCGGATGCAAACCGGGCCGTAGTTAGGCCCAACTATATGACGGGCTTTTAACATGCCGATATTAATATAGGACCGAGATGCTAAACGGGCCCTTAACAGGCCAAACTAATATTAGGCTAAACTACTAAATGGGCCTTTAGCAAGTGGGCCCAAAAGCATAGCGTCAAGTTGATGGGCCGAATCTGATATGGGCCATAATATAGCCCAAAGCCTCTTAAAGGGTCGAACCTGATGTGGGTCGTAATTTGGCCCAGAACGTGGTAGGCTTTTAAGGGGCCGGATCTCATATGGGCCATTATTAGGCCCAGAATGTGGCAGGCCATTACTGGACCTGATAAAATATGAACCGACATTTGGCTCAAAATATGTCAGCCAGTTAATGGGCCGGCCTACTAGGGTCCTCAAAATCTTGTGGGCCTACAGCTGGGCCGGCCCATTAATGTTAGCGAAATCTCGTGGGCCTTTAGCTGGGCCGGCCAATTATGGTACACAAAAATTTTGTGGGCCTTCACCTGGGCCGGCCCATTATGACCCGCAAAAATCTTGTGGGCCTTTACCTGAGCTGGCCCATTATGACCCACAAAAATATTGTGGGCCTTTAGCTGGGCCGGCCCATTATGGTTCACAAAATCTTGTGGGCCTTTAGTTGGGCCGGCCCATTATGGTCTGCAAAATCTTGCGGGCCTTTAGTTGGGCCAGCCCATTTAGACTTTATGGGCCACTTTTGGGACAGCCCATTTAGACTTTATGGGCCACTTTTGGGCCGGTCCATGTGTCAACATATCATAGGCGTGTCTCGCCCATTGGATGAGTGACACATGTGCCAACGCGGAGCTGACACCTGTTTCCATCAGCCAATCAGAATTTCACACGTGGAAAATCCCCATTGGTCAGGGCTGTTAACGGGTTATCGGATCCAAAGCCGGACCCAATAGCTTAACGGCGTTCCGTTACGGTGGATGCCACGTGTCGGTCACCCTTGACGAAAGCACTTCTATGACGCGCGATTTATCATCATGGAAGTGGACACTTCCGTGATGATAATTTTGGCAATGTCATGGAACACTTCTACGACAACACATGTATGACCATCTTGATTCTGTCATAAAATCATCATGGATGTACATGCATGACAGAAAACGTGACCTACTGTGACAAACACGTATCATCACGGAAGTGTATTTTTTGTAGTGCTCCCCAGCCGCGCTCTTACTTGGCGGAGGCGACGCTGGAGTTCGTGGTGTGGTCGGAGAGCCCAACCGGCACGAGGCTCCAGCTCCGGTGCTCCCTGGCTAGTGAACTCCTTGCTGCGAGCTCCGACGGCTTTTGGCTGCAGGCGGATGGTTGTTGTAGCAGGGCTTCATGGGTCGTGGTGCAGGTCTCCGCCTCGGGCGCTGTGACTCTGGCCCAAGCCTGCCAGACGTTCTCCCGCGCGCGCGGCTTGGGCGGCCGGTGCGCCCTTCACTTCAAGTACGGTGACGACTCGATCCTGTTTGTGAGGGTGTTTGGAGAAGACGGGCGCCGCGTTGAGTGCTGCCCCGAGGGCAACGGCGGCGTCGAGGCGCTTGGCCTGGGCGATGGTTGTAGCTCATCCAGCTACGGCGACTCCTCCTTCAGCGGCAGCTCCAGCAGCGGTGCATATGACCAGCCGCCTCGCCTCCGCGCCCGCCTGGAAGGTGGCGCTGGGTCGTCTCGTCGTCACGCTCGGGTGAAGCGTGAGGAGGGCTCTGGCTGAGCACGAGGTGTAGGTCCTCGCGAGCAATCGCACCCCGAGGGTCGTCGTCAGCCATTCCTAGTCTTTTTTTCCTTTTCCTGCATCATTTGGTCAAATAAGTATGGAGTCCTAGGAGGGCATGTAATGAACTATGGTTTCATGACATTTAGCACCATGCATAGTATTCCTGTCTGTTGGTGTGCGACCCGCGTATTACACGTCCTTAGGGTGAGGAGACTTATCTTGACATACTCGGGATTGCCCTCATCTCGTGGCATTCGGCCCTTCATGAGGCTGGAAAACTCGTTAGGTTGTTATTATGTTTGACTGCTCGAGGCCTTTGACGCGGGTCGAGCGTGATCCGCCGGCCCTTGTCGCGGTACTCTTGGGGCAGGGACATAAGGATGGGGGCGGTCAGTTATGAGCCCTGTTTTGGGTGCCTCGTGAAGGCTAAAGAAGAGGGAGCGCTGGGGAGAGCGTCGTGCAACTGCCGTTCTCCCCGAGCTAGCCCGAAAACTCGGGGATGAACCACGGAGAATCTGAGAGAAGAACCACATAGGGAGATCAAAACCAAGCAACCGAGGAACGCCAGAACCTTCAGCATCGATTAAAAAGACAAGTTAGGAACAAGCCAACTCCAGAAAGCAAATGAATGGCCGCGTCCGGCACCTAATCTAGTCTTCTCACCAGCGCGGAACTAAGTGCTGCCACTAGGACGTGGGAGGGAGCCCCCGAGGCCCGAGGGCGGCTCTCCGGATACTCCGGGCATGTACATCCCCACTCATTATTATGTGAGAGTGTCACAAGCAGAGATATTCACAGGCCAGAGCCTTGCTTCACAGGCATCGGGCCTTGGCTTCTCAGGCGTGAGGGCCTTGTTCCTTGCAGGCACAGGGCCTAGTCTTCTCAGGCGCAAGGGCCTTGTTCCTCGCAGGCACGGGGCCTAGTCTTCTCAGGCTCAAGGGCCTTGTTCCTCGCAGGCATGGAGCCTAGTCTTCTCAGGCGCAAGGGCCTTGTTCCTCGGAGGCATGGAGCCTAGTCTTCTCAGGCGCAAGGACCTTGTTCCTCGCAGGCACGGAGCCTAGTTTTCTCAGGCGCAAGGGCCTTGTTCCTCGCAGGCACGGAGCCTAGTCTTCTCAAGCGCATGGGCCTTGTTCCTCGCAGGCAAGGAGCCTAGTCTTCTCAGGCGCAAGGGCCTTTCTCCTCGCAGGCACAGAACCTAGTATTCTCAGGCGCAAGGGCCTTCTTCCTTGCAGGCACGGAGCCAAGTCTTCTCAGGGGCAAGGGCCTTGTTTCATGGGTAGAACTTCCGGAGGTGCCGGATATTCCATGTGTTCGAGACGGGGATGCCGTCCCCTGTTTCCAGGTGCACGGTGCCAGGTCTGGAGACGTGGGTGATCTTGAATCGCCCTTCCCACATGGGTGAGAGCTTGCGCAGTCCCTCTCTAGAGAGGACTCTCCTTAGAAGGAGGTCACCAACCTCAAGCGTCCTAGGGTGGATACTGCAGCAATGGTACCGATGCAGTGCCTGATGGTATCTTGCTGCTCGGAGTGAAGCGTCGCGCCGGCGCTACTCCCCCAACACGTGGTCTGTCCCCTGCGCGGTACCTTGTTGCACCTTGTCGAATGCTAAGACCCGCGGTGACCGGTGCCTGACCTCGTGGGGGAGGAGCGCCTCAGCTCCGTAGACGAGGAAGAATGGGGTGTCGCCCGTCGACTTTGTGGCAGTGGTGCGGATGGACCACAGCACAGATGGGAGCTCATCGTGCGAACCCCCTCCCGCAAGCTTCGAGCTTCTTCTTGAAGTTCTTGGTCTTGAGGCCCCTCAGGACCTGTACGTTGGCGCGCTCGGCCTGGCCATTACTCCTGGGATGCACTACAGAGGCGTAGCAAATCTGCGTTCCAAGGTTAGCATAGTATGTCCTGAAAAGGTTACTAGTGAACTGCGAGCCATTGTCGGTGATGATGCGGTTAGGGACCCCGAACCGGTTGACGAGGCCCTTGATGAACTTGACTGCAGAGCCGGCTAGGATGGTTCGGACTGCTTCCACCTCACCCCACTTGGTAAACTTGTTCACGGCGACTTTAACGTATTGATAGCCCCCGGGCGCTCGTGGGAAAGGGCCCATGATATCCAGCCCCCAGACCACGAACGGCCAGGAGAGCGGGATGGTTTGTAGGCCCTGGGCCGGTTGGTGGATCTGCTTGGCATGGAACTGGCAAGCCTCGCAAGAATTTACCAGCTCGACGGCATCGTTAAGTGCCGTGGGCCAGTAAAAACCACTGCAGAATGCCTTGCCGACCAAGGTGCGCGATGATGAGTGATGCCCGCAGTCCCCGGCGTGGATGTCAGCTAGCAGCTCGCCTCCCTACATCCTTGAGATGCATCACAAAGAAACGTCGTTTGGCCGTCTCCTGTAAAGCTCACCTTCTTGGATGCAGTACGCCGTAGCCTATCGGGCTACGCGCTCAACATCTTCCTCCTTTTCCGGCAACACTCCTCACACCAGGTATGACTTGAATTCCACAGTCCAGCATCCCTCCTGAGGCTCGAGCGCTAGGAGCAAGCGAGCTCCTGAGGCCGGGCCGCAGGCGGGGGCTCCCGAGGTCGGCGACTGGGGAGATCTTCCTTAAGCTTCGCTAGCCCTTCCCGCGGGGGTGTTGCCGAGGGCCTGAGGAGCCTTTCCTCGAAGACGCCGAGTGCCTGGGGCAATCGCATGGACACTTTCTTGGCGATGTCGTCGGCCTCCTTATTGGTGCCACGGGGCACGTGCTCTAGCTCCAGGCCCAAGAACTGCTTCTCCATATTGCGTACCTCCGCGAGGCATGCCTCCATATGTTCGTCCCTCGGCTCGTACACCTTGTTGGAGAAGTTGACGAGGAGCTGGGAGTCACCCCTGATGACGAGGCGTTTCACCCCCAGGGCCATCGTCGCCCTGGCCGGCGATGACGCGCTCGTATTCCGCGATGTTGTTGGAGACCTTATCACCTGGCTGAAAGCAGAGTTGCACAACATAGTAGAGCTTGTCTTGAGTGGGCAAGATGGGCACAGCCCCTGCCCCAGCGACCTGGCGGGCGAACGCGCCATCAAAGTACATGACCCACCCATCAGGTGCTTCGCTCCCTGGTAAGAGGGACTAGTTCGGGCTCGCCTCGGGCCCTAGGGCGTCGGTCCATTCTACCACGAAGTCAGCAAGCGCAGCCCCCTTGATGACTCTGGTGGTGCTGAACTCTAGCTGGAATGCCTGCAACTCTATATTGCATTCCGTGACCCTTCCTGCCGCATTTGGGCTCCGGAGTACCCTTTCCAGGGGGTAAGCTGAGACGACCTTGATGGAGTGGCCTTGGAAGTAGTGGCGCAGCTTACGTGAAGGGACGAGGAGTGCAACCAAGAGCTTCTGTGACATGGGGTAGCGTGCTCGGGCATCACGGAGCATCATGCTGATGAAGTATACCGGGTGCTCGACGAGGGTGAAGTCCTGACTCTCCAGTGCCTGCGCGGTCTGAAAAGGTGCCCCAGGGGCGTGGTCGTATGTTGGGGCAGCCGCGGCCTTAGGGAGGTCGTCTTGTATGTCGCGGCTGTCTTCCAGCCCTGGCGGGGCCTCCGGGGTGCCACCTTTGGGTTGCAAGGTCTTGTCCTGTCGCTCCTCCCGAACAGCCACCAGCGTCGCACTAGCTGAATGTGGTGTAGCAGCTAGGTAAAGAACCAACGGCTCTTGAGGCTTAGGTGCCACCATCACTGGTGGGCTGGTGAGGTATCTCTTGAGGTCTTCGAATGCTGCATCAGCCTCAGGGGTCCATTCGAACGGGCCCTTCATTTTCATCAGCTTGAAGAAGGGGAGGCGCTCTCCCCCAGCTTGGAGATGAAATGCCCCAGCGATGTTACACAGTCGGCCAGCTTCTACATCTCCTTGAGGTTCTTGCGAGGACTCATCTTTTCTATGGCCTTGACCTTCTCGGGGTTTGCCTCGATTCCTCGGTGTGACACGAGGAAGCCCAAGAGCTTGCCCGAAGGGACTCCAAACACGCACTTCTCCGGGTTGAGCCACAGGTCTACCTTACATAGGTTGGCGAAAGTTTCTTCCAGATATGTGATAAGGGTTGAGGCCTCCTTAGATTTTACCACGATGTCATCCACATACGCCTCAGCGTTTCTCCCGAGCTGTTCTCCCAGTGCGATGTGCTTTAACCGCTGAAAGGTTGCTCCCGCATTCCGTAACCCAAACGACATGCAGGTGTAGCAGTACACCCCGCACGGGGTGAGGAAGACAGTCTTCTCGATGTCTTGCAGCGCCATCATGATTTGGTGGTAACCTGAGAAGGCGTCGAGGAAACACAACATGTTGCACTCGGCGGTGGAGTCGATGATTTGATCGATGCGTGGTAGAGGGAATGGATCTTGCGGGCAAGCTTTGTTGAGGTTGGTGAAGTCGACACACGTGCACCCTTTTCCTCCCTTCTTGGGCATGACGACGGGATTTGCCAGCCACTCCGGGTACCGGACATCGCGGATGACACTCGCCGCCTCTAGCTTACAAGTCTCATGCATGATGAAGGACTGCTTCTCCGTGGATTGGCGCCTGGCCTTCTGCTTCACGGGGCGCATGTTAGGGCATACGTTTTGGTGATGCTCGAGCACATCTCTCGGGACTCCCGCAAGATCCTTGGGTTCCCACGCGAACACGTCCCTGTTCGCATGCAGGAATCGAACCAACGCCTCTTCCTGAGCTGAGGGAAGACCAGCCCCTAGGGTGAAGGTGATACCTGACG
The DNA here is from genome assembly GCA_902687465.1 of Secale cereale. Lineage (NCBI taxonomy): Eukaryota > Viridiplantae > Streptophyta > Magnoliopsida > Poales > Poaceae > Secale > Secale cereale. The sequence goes on from LR738710.1 coordinate 278,668,864, forward strand.
ACTCATCTTCATCCACTGGCACCTGCTTTGTCTCGGCTTGGTCTTGGGAGAAAAGTTGCTTCTTCTTGGCAAGGGCAGCCCCCTTGGTCCCAGGGGCGGCTTCCCCAGCCAAGCGCCGTCGCAGCGGTCCGGAAGACGCGCTTGAGGGCCGCCAGGGCTTCTTTGGTGTCACCCGTCACGGTAAGGACTCCGCCGCTCCCCGACATTTTCATGAGGTTATAGGCCGGATGGGTTGCGGCCATGAACTGAGCCAGCGCTGGGTACCCGAGGATGGCGTTGTACGGGAGACTGATCCGGGCGATGTCGAAGTCGATCAGCTCGGTGCGGTAGTTGTCTCGGGTGTCGAAGGTGACCGGGAGGCGGATCTGCCCCAGGGTGCTAGTGGAACCGCTGCTGACCCTAGAGAAGGGTTTGGTGGGGCATAGCCGCTCGAGTAGCACTTGGAGCAAGCTGAAAGCTTCCACCGAGAGCACATTGAGGCCAGCCCCACCGTCGATGAGGCTCTTAGTAACCGCCACATTGCAGATGGTGGGGGTGCAAAGCATCGGGAGAGCACCGGAGCCTGCGGTGGAGGCGAGGTGGTCTCCCGAGTCGAAGGTGAGGCCGGCCTGGGGCGCCACCCATCCGGGAGGAGCGCCCTTGCGAATGCAGGCGAAGCCCGTCTGGCGAAAGATCTGCTTGATGTGTCGGCCGGAGGGTGGCGCTTGGGAGCCGCCGAGTAGGGCCGCGATAGCGTGGGGCGCCGGTTTCCCAAAGCGCGTGATGAAGAGGCTGCGCAACTCTTGCCATGACGCCACTGACGATTCTGACAAACTAAAAAACTAGGCACGTGGCACGCCGTTGAGTGCCTTGGGGAGCTAGCTGGCCATGACCTTGTGATCGCTTCCGGCCGCCGAGATGGCTTCTTCGTAGGCCTCGAGGTAGACAAACGGGTCTGCCACCCCGTTGTAATAGGTGGAAGATTCGGCCTGAACCTGGGTGGCCACTATACCCGTCGTAAGGTGGGGGAGAAGGCCCGGTGCCTGGGAGCGCCGCCGTGCGCGGCCACCAAGCCCGTCGGAGGATGGATGTCTTCCATGAGACCTTGATGAGCGGAGAGCGGGATGGACGGGGAGGAAACTTCGGCACACCCCTACCTGGTGCGCCAAATGTCGAATCTTGGGTTCCCGCAAATCCCTTAAGACTCGAACTCTGTGGTGCGCATGGAGATCTCTCCTTCCACCCTAGCTCGTCTACTCAACAGCCCTAAGCCTAGCTCGTCAGATCCGATGAACAAGAGACACAAGATTTATACTATTTCGGGCCACCGTTCTGGTGTAATAACCTAATCTAGTGTGGTGTGGTGGATTGCCTTATAGGTTGAGGAAGAACTACTACATGGATGAATTGCCTCCTGAGGAGAGGTGTTCTTGTGCTCGGGTGACTTGTGGTGTGTGGGAGGACTTGATGATCCGGTCCTTTTCTAAGGTGGTGGCTAGGTCCTATTTATACCGGCCCGGGTCCTCTTCCCAAATGTTGAGTGGGAAGGGATCCCACAACGGTCAAATTTGAAAGGGGATAGCTAGTACAAGCTATCCTGACAAAAGGTGGACTTCGCCAGCCAAAGGCTCTCGTGGTGACGCCGCCGTGGGCTCTGCGATGACCTCATTGCACTGATATGGAAACCTTTGCCTGACGCCTTGGGACTCTTTGTCTGTACCTGCTCCTTTAGCACCAAAGGGGAAACTGGCACTCTGCGCCCGCTGGCGCCCGCCTGGCCTTGGTCTTCACTGCTCTCGTCACGAGGACCTCACGAGGAGTCCCTCGCCTCAATATCTCCGATCCTCCCGAGCCGGCCTGGTGAGGTCGCCCAAGGGGATGCCTTGTGTCATCCGCCTCGCGAGGCTTGGCCCATCGCGAGGGTCTTGAGTTGTTGATGAAGATGCTGGGCCGTACCAGGCCGCGTGATGAGCCACGCCCTGGGCCGCAGGTAGGCAAGTCTGGTTACCCCCATTCCCAGAACGTCGACATGAGTCTTCCTCGGCTCCGGGTCATTCCCTTACTAGGCCTCACTGTCGTCCACCGCCGTGCTACTCTAGACGCGGCGTAGTCAACGTGGTCAAGGAACGACTTATATCGGAAGAGGACTGTACGTGGAGAGGCTGACAGCCGGGTCCACTGGCGCTACAAGGAAGTGCCTCCTTATGACGCGCGAAATAATGATTCATCCACCTAACAGAAGGGACCCACCAAAATGGCTACTGTATTTTGCGAAAAAAAGCATTTCCCCCCTAACAGCTGGGAGCCACCAGCTACAACTTCGCACGGAAGGAAGTGCGTCCATATTACGAGCAAAAAAATGATTCTGCCCGTGACAGCTGGGACCCACCATGCAAGGAAGTGCCTCCATGTCGTCCGTGATAGCTGGGACCCACTATGTTGAAGCGTACATAGCGTTGTCTCTCTGGCTCCGAACATGTACGTACATACTTGTCGATCGGTCTCTCTGCAATGATGAACCGTGGCCGGGCAAACAGCGGCACATGTAGTAGTAGATCCCCCAACGTAGTAGTCAGATAGTCCAGTCTAAACCGTGTACATGTACGTATAGCCAGATGCAAAAAATAAGGCCACGTACATACATATGGGTGGGGTCTCAAATGCCTACTGATGTATATGTACGTCCATGGCTGGTGTACATGGAGATGGTAGCAATGGCGTCGTTTTCATCGGCAACCAACCGGCGGGGTTAAAACGGAGAAACAATGTCGTGTTCATCGGGATGTAACGAAATGCGTTGTGTTCATCAGGAGCCTACCGGCTTGGACGGAACAACCGAAACGGGGTGTGGCGTACCGCAAAATGGAGGGAAACAGCCTTTTGCTCGAGTGCGTACGGTCAAAACAGTGGTCCTTTTCATCAGGAAGGGTCTGGTGTACCACAAAACGGAGGAAACGGTCTTCAGCTCGACCAGCTACGAGCGAAATGGGATCTTGTTCATTGGGAATGGTCTGGCGTACCGCAAAACGGAGGAATCGGGCTTGTGTTGGAGCGCTCTGGTCGAAATGGGGGTCCTATTCATCGGGATGGGTGTGGCGTACTGCAAAACGAGACTTGACGGGCTACTGTTCACCCATCGTCGACTGCCTCCAGCCTCCACGGGCTACTGTTCATACACCGTCGATTTCCTCTTGCCTCCACCAGCTACTATTCATCCATCGGCTACTGTTCATCCTGCCTCCACCGGCTATTGTTCAATCGGCCATCCGCGGGGTCCTGTTTGTCCACCCCAACCAACTCGATTGTGGCGGCCTCCTCTCGGGGTCATGTTCATCCATCGGCAACCGCCTAGTACCACGGGGGTACTGTTCATCCAACTCCCACCGGGAACTGTTCATCCAACCCCAACCATGTACGTCTCGACTCATTCAACTAACCCCCACGTTGATTGTGCATCAAGAGGCAGCAGTTTTGATCGGCTTCAGTAAGCAGCAGCAGTGATCGATCGGGTTCAGTTAGGAGCAGTATCGAAGGAATCACTCGGGTTCAGTAACATATCTAGTGTAATCGCTCGGGTTCAGTAAGGGAACACCTTATTCGAGTCCAGTTAGATCCCAACGCCTTGCACATACATGCGACGTGTACGAGAGAAACGTGCAAACCTCCGTGCATCGCTCCACCCTGACCACCCACCGTAACCGGGAACTTCTTGAATTTTTCCTCTACCTCGCATCTACCACGATTTTTTCTGTCATGGACGACCGAAAGAATGTCATGCAGGTGCGTCTTCGGCCCGCCCAGGACGAAAAGCCCATTTTTCTGTCATGATTTATTGTCACAGAAGTAGGAGCCCACCACATCTACTTTGATACCAGGTTTTGTCACAATTATCGTCATAGAAGTGTCATAAGCATGACAGAAAAATATTTCGTTCAGGCCAAAATGTCACGGATGTTTCTTTTTTTTGTAGTGATAGATTCCTGCAAAATATTAGTCTTTTCTTGGATAGCAAAGAATTTCTTAATAAACTCATCAATATTGGCATTATATCAATAATTCTCATACGAATATTGAAGTATAGCAAAATTTCCAGGTCTGTAAATAGCATCATCATAATTTTCACACTTCTCAAACAAAGATTCAATTTCATAAGCACCCTTATAAGCAATAAATTATTATATTTGTTCCACATCATAGTAAACATATATGCCATTAGCATGAGAAGCCAAGATTTCAATATCATTAAATTTACATGAAAATGGAAGGTGTTTAGCCTTCATCCTAGAGCAACAAGTATAATCATATCTCTGATATAAATTCCAAACATACCAATGCAACATTTCAATTTGATCCCATAAGAGTTTCCCTTTTTGAGCCAAGGAATAATCCCTAAAGTATTCATATTGATCCAACATTTCTCCCATTATCAAGTTGAATGGGATTTTCTCAAGATTATCAAAGTAGTGTTCAATACTTTCCACATAACGAGCATCCAGGTGTTTAGGAGGTTCCATATCCATAACTAAAGACAGAGAACAACTTAGAATAGAAAATAAAATCTATTTAGTGATAAAGCAAACAAGTACACACGAGAATATTCACCCTACGCTAATGCTCCCCGACAATGGCGCTAGAAAAATATGTTGATAACCCACAAGTATAGGGGATCAATTGTAGCCTCTTTCGATAAGTAAGAGTGTCGAACCCAACGAGGAGCTAAAGGTAGAATTATATTCTCTCAGGTTCAATCGACCACCGATACAACTCTATGCATGCTTGACGTTCGCTTTACCTAGAACTAGTATGAAACTAGAAGTACTTTGTAGGTGTGGTAGGATAGGTTTGCAAGATAATAAAGAACGTGAAACTAAAAATTAGGTGCCGTACTAATAAAACTACAATTAATTTTGTATACCGAGTGTGGAGAAGTGGTGGTAGGATTTGCGAAATTGTCCCTAAGCAATTGACTACATTACTAGACCAATAGCAAGTTTTTATGTGGGAGAGGCCACTACTAGCATATCATCCCTTACTTGGAATTCTATGCACTGATGATTGGAATAATTAGCAAGCATCCTCAACTACTAACGTTCATTAAGGTAAAACCCAATCATAGCATTAAAATAATTTGGTCCCCTTCAATCCCGTATGCATCAATTTCTATGTTTAGGAAGAAGTTTGCGCCAATCTTGCCTTCCATTGCATAGTCCTATAAACATACAACTAACCCTAAGGTGCGATCCACACGTGCTCTCATATGGTCGGCACCAAAGTACAGCGACATAACCACAAGCAAACTAAACCAACCATAGCAATTCACCAATTACCGATAGGACAACAAAAATCTACTCAAGCATCATAGGATGGCAACACATTACTGAATAATAATATGAAGCATAAAGCACCATGTTCAAGTAGTACGGTGGGTTGCGGAAGAGTGGACCATTGTAGATAGATGGGAGAAGGTGATGAGGATGTTGGTGAAGATGATAGAGGTGTTGGTGTAGATCATCGTCACACGATGATTGTCGCGCCGCTGAGAGAGAGGGGAGAGAGCCCCCCTCCTTCTTCTTCTTCCTTGACCTCCCCCTAGATGGGAGGACGGTTTCCCCTCTGGACCATGGCCTCCGTGGTTGTGGAGGGGCGAGAGCCCCTCCGAGGTTGGGTCTATCTCTCTATTTCGCGACCCTGATTCCAGCCTTTCACCGTTTCTTAAATATCCGGAGATCCGTAACTCTGATTGGGATGAAATTTTAACATGATTTTTATCTAGATATAAGCTTCCTTGCGGCCCAAAGAAACCTCCAACTGACCTACTCGGTGGCCACAATCTAGCCAGGCGTGCCCTGGATAGGGGGCGCCCCCATATGGCTTGCCCCTGGGGAAACGCCTCGCGTTGATTCTTTTTCCCAAAAATCACAAATATTTCAATTAAATCTCCGAAAATTTTTGTCGTGTTTGGACTATGTTTGGTATGGAATTTTTCTTAAACAAAAAACATGCCACAAGCAAGAACTGGCGCTGGGCACTGGATCAATATGTTAGTCCCAAAAAATGATAAAAAATGTTGTCAACAGTATGTAAAAGTTGTATAATATTGGCATGGAACAACGAAAATTTATAGATACAATGGAGACGTCTCAAATCCCATGCCAAGAATGCCAAGACTTCCTAGTACATTAACCACTGAGCGCTCCTTCAGTGTGTTGAATTTCAGAGAGCATAACACCTTCTTCGACAAGGCCAAGAATCCCTACAAGAAGCCCAATGAAGCCATTAGTCATGCATCCTCGACAACCAAGACAGAATCTTTCAACGCATGTGTCTTTGCTATGATGCCATGGCTGGACTGCCGTGCCTGGAAGAAGCCCTTGATTGCTTTCGCGATGTTGGCCTGCTCCCATTTGTCGTTGACAAGGAGCACTAGAATGAAGAGCTTCTTCTCTAATTTTATGCCACTCTGCACATTTACGGCTACAACAGGGATCCGAAGACATGGGTCCTTGAGTGGATGACAAATATATTCATCATGAAGCCAAAGCTCAAATTATCATCGAGCTTACTTCCCTGCCCACTCCTGGTGACCTTTATGAGCCAGGTTGTCAGCTGTATAAAAAGGAACTTGACAGAATCTTCTAGAAGCCCAAGCCAAACATGAGACACATGCTGAGCATGATGAAGCCATTACCAACGGATGCCGAGTACCCCACCCACTTCTTCGTCAATCGCCTCGAGTACTTGCCTCGCACCATCTACCACATTGTGCGGCATACTTTGTGGCCAATCAAAGGGCACTCCTCACCTGTGATGCATGAAGTCACCATGAAGACATTGGTCTTCTATATTCTCAATGTCATCCGCTTTAATACGCATGATCTCTTCATCACGCAGTTGGCAGCGTGAGGCATTGATCTCTTTGGGCTCAAATTCTATGCACCATGGATCATGCGGCCGATTAAGCTTCACTCAACTATCAACTATCAAGCTTCAGTGCGCAATCATGTTGTCTTCTTGCTTGACGTGGTTATATCCTATGACATCATCTATCCTGAACCTGCCAAGGAACCCATCCGTGAAGAAAATGCTGCTTTCCACAGCTTCTCAGCACATGTTGAAGCCACTCATGTGCCCAATCCTACTACTGCCGCTGGTCCACTTGTCGGTCAGCTTCATCTGCCCCATCATGCAAACACTAATGCAACCGCCAGCACAGTTCCTCAAAGGCACCAAAAGCATGCTTGTGTACTCAATGGTAGAAAGCTTATAGTTTCTATCCATCAGAAGTGTCATAGGCATCATGAGTGGATTAAGCGTCAAATGCAAAGTCTTCTTGTGGATGTCAATAGCATTCAAAATATCTCCATGAAGAACTCTTTTGTTTCTCATGAAGCCTGTAGGCGTGCATGGAAGAGCCTCACTCTACTCTGTTCTGAAGATGATCTCAATGCAGAAGGCTTCATAGAAAGATTCAAGTTTGACTCCAAGCCTCCTAAATCAGCTAAGCGGCGTCATGCACCTTCAATTGAATATTTTGATTACCCATCATCCGCTCCAACTGTCATTCCGCATGTCATTAATGATGAGGATGATTCCATTCACCAGCTATGGCTTCACTGCATCACAACACTACACGAGGCCCCTCTGCACCACCCAACTCCACCGTCGAGCCGGATGCCCCAACAACTTCACCAACACCTCCGGGGAACACTTAGACACCCTATGTTTTCATTCGTTTTTGCTCATTCGATGACAAAAGGGGGGAGAAGCATATTGGTTGATACTCTTCAAATGGGTCCATAAGGTCGGGTGCTATATTTTTGTTAATTCTTGCAACTGTCGTTCGTGAACTATTGGTTTTTGAGTTGTAACACTTTAGTCCAGATGGGACGTCTACTACATTTTCTACTGTTTTGATTGCATGGTTCAAATTCTATCTTCTGTGCAAAAAATCATTCCGCAGACGCCCATTTATCATTGTGCACATCATTATCTTCAATACATTCTTGTATGCACCATGATTTGACTTCATGAAAAGAGGGAGATCTCCACAAAGCAAAACCTGCAATTTGCATTTGCAATCAAAGGCAAATTACATATATGCACATCTTCAAGGGGAGCCAAACTTCATGAACCAATGACCAAGTTCTTTAACTCACACATATTTTTAATCCCCGTTGAGAACTTCAACCAATTTGTCATCAATCACCAAAAAGGGGGACATTGTAAGTGCATCTTGTGCTACCCCTAGTTGGTTTTGGAGTATTGCCGACAAAAGTTGTTCAGGGACTAATGTATTTGTGAGATTCACATGAGAACATAGGTAAACGTCCCTATTGATTCGGTTTATCTAACGAAGATGGCCCCTAGAAATGTACGAAGACATTGAAGACAATGGTGGTGCATGAAGACATTCACGGCAAAGATAATTACATGTGAAGACATTCGTTTGAAGACAATGGAGCGTGAATACATAGTTGTTTCATAGTTTCATTTTCTTATTTCTTGACTCATAGGAACCACCGAACTGTCAAGTGGGGTCCAAGTCAACAAAGTCAGAAAACTGACGTGATGCTCAACCCAAATCAAATGTCTTTGAGAGAAGACAATGAGAGAAAGTCTTATCCTAAGTTGGATAAGTCAGCATTACTTGTAGCCCAAGTGAAGGTGCCGTGTCGGTTCGAAATCGCGTGTGTTTGAAATCCGACCGTTGGACACGTGTTGGTTCGCCAATGACCCAGGGTCATTTCACACAAATCATGTCGAGTTGCCTCCTGGCTATAAATAGCCCACCACTCCACCATAAATTGGTGGCTGCCCAGAGTTAAGACACGGATGTTGTCGTTTGAGAGCATCCCACCTCCGAAGCCTTTGAGAGAGAATACTTGCAAGTACAAAACCCAAAACACCTAGAACCCATAGAGTGTTTGGCATCACTAAAGTCTTTCTGTCTACGTGATCTGGAGACTTATTACACTTGAAGACTGTGATCTTCCAGTCTGGTAGGCATCGCATGTGAATGAAGTCTATGAAGGTTTGGAAGTCTACCTTGAAGACTTACCAGAGTGATTGGACGAGGACTAAGTGACCTTAGCTCAAGGGTAATAAGGTGAAGACGTGGTCTTCTGAGTTCAGTCTCAGCCTCCCTAATCAAACGTACAGTTGTCATAGCCATGGAACTGGTCTACCAAATCCTTGTCTTCGTCAAGCAACTACTTCTATCACTCTCTCTCTCTCTCTCTCTCTCTCTATGTACTGTTTAGCTTTGTAAAGTCATTGCTTGCCTACTCTGATTGACTTCTTGTGTGAAGACATTCACTTTGATTACATATTTGGCTTCACACCTTCTTCCAGTTCCCAGCTGTTCTACCTAGCTGCCATTTGTCTTCGTGCTTAATCTATTATGTCTCCTTGCCTATGGCTATGCTAGTGTAGTTTGTCTCCCGTTGCATACTATGTAGGTGTTATTTGCTTTTCTGTCTTCGAAGAAATTGCCTGTCTTAAAGTCTTTCATAAAAATCGCCTATTCACCGTCTAGTCGATAACCAACAATTTCAATATATAACAGAAAACAGCTCCTACCATCAGTTTCTTTACACAGATGGACCTGTTCAACGTGTGCACTAGTGGCACACAACACGTGGCCATCCACCATTGAAACGCCCCACAAGGTCCTCAAGAAGATCAATAAAGTGTAGGACATGGTGGATGTCGTGCCAGTCAACTTTAGTGCCATCAGTAATAGTCAAGTTCTTATCAAATAACCAACGAGTAGTGTCCTTCACTTTGTAATAACCTACGCGTGCCACCAATTATAAGAAATAGTAGTTAATTAGAGGTAGCATCTTCGTCAGAGAAGGGAAGCAGAAACTGTTGTTACTTCTAAAGTCAAATTGTGATTAGTTAGAAATCATAGGTTGATTAAAAAGTAATCGAGGCAACATGCAAGAACCAAATACATAAATAACATGGATGACCTACTGGAACCATGTCGGGGTGGAAGGCATACAAAACATGAGACCAGGTTCTGCTATTTCCATCAACATTCCTGTGCCAACTTTCAATCCTTAACACTTGACAAAGTTTATCCAAGTTCGGCCATAAAAAAAAGGCGCGGTGTTCTTGGTTAATGAACCCAAGTTTGAACTTATATCCATGGTGTATCTTGAATGTGACCATTAAACATGTATATTCAGTTATGGCAAGGCCGACTGATGACCCGCAAGTGTAGGGGATCTATTGTAGTCCATTCGATAAGTAAGAGTTTCGAACCCAATGAGGAGCAGAAGGGAATGACAAGCGGTTTTTAGCAAGGTGTTTTCTGCAAGCACTGAAATTATTGGTAACAGATAGTTTAGTGATAAGATAATTTGTAACGGGTAACAAGTAACACATGTAACAAAGGTGAAGCAAGGTGGCACAATCCTTTTAGTAGCAAAGGATAAGCCTGTACATACTCTTATAGAAAGCAAAGCGCTCCCGAGGACACCTAGCAATTATTGTCAAGTTAGTTTTCATCATGCTCATATGATTCGCGTTCGTTACTTTGATAATTTGATATGTGGGTGGACCAGTGCTTGGATGTTTTCTTTACTTGGAAAAGCCTCCCACTTATGATTAACCCCTCTCGGAAGCATCCGCAACTACGAAAGAAGAATTAAAATAAATCAAACCATAGCATTAAACATGTGGATCCAAATCAGCCCCTTACGAAGCAACACATAAACTAGGGTTTAAGCTTCTGTCACTCTACCAATCCGCATCTACTTATTACTTCCCAATGTCTTCCCCTAGGCCAAATAATGGTGAAGTGTCATGTAGTCGACATTCACAAAACACCACTACATGAAATACAACATACATCTCATTAAAATATCGAATGAATAGCAAATTCACATTATTACTAATAACAAGTCTTCTCCCATGTCCTCAGGAACAAACATAACTAATCACAAAGTATATTCATGTTCATAATCAGAGGAGTATTTAATAGTATCAAGGATCTGGACATATGATCTTCCCCCAAGTAAACAAACTAGCATCAACTACAAGGAGTAATCAACACTACTAGCAACCCGCGGGTACCAATCTGAGGTTTTGAGGCAAAGATTGAATACAAGAAATGAACTAGGGTTTGAGAGGACATGATGCTGGTGAATATGTTGATGGAGATTGGCCCTCCCTTGATGAGAGGATCGTTGGTGATGACGATGACTTTGATTTCCCCCTCCCGGAGGTATGTTTCCCCGACAGAACAGCTCCATCGTAGCCCTATATTGGTTTTGCCCAAGTTCCGCCTCGAGACGGCGGTGCTTCATCCCGAAATCTCTCTCTTGATTTTTTTTCCAGGTGAAGACCATCCATATAGCACAAGGTGGGCATCGGGGACCTGCCAGGGGGCCCACAAGCCCTGGGGGCGCATCTCCCAGGCTTGTGCCCACCTATGGGTCCCCCTCCGGAGTTTATTCACCCAATAATTTTTATATATTCCAAAATAATTCTCAGTTAATTTTTAGGACTTTTGGAGTTGTGCAGAATAGGTCTCTCATATTTTCTCCTTTTCGGTCCAGAATTACAGCTGCCGGCATTCTCCCTCTTCATGTAAATCTTGTAAAATATGAGAGGAATGGCCTAAGTATTGTACCATAATGGGAAATAACAGTCCATAATGCAATAAATATCTTGCAAAATGGACGTATCAACTCCCCCAAGCTTAGACCTCACTTGTCCTCAAGCGAAAGCCAAAATCGATAATCATGACCACATGTTTAGAAATAGAGGTGTCGATAAAATAAAATACGGACATGAGAGCATCCTGATCATCTTTAGAACAACAATATATTGTCATATAATTTCTCATATCAAAGTGATAATTCATTCACAATGTAAAGTATGACTCACAAACCTTATTAAAAATTAACAAACTATGCTCTCAGTCATTGAAGCAATTGCAATTTATCAAAACATAAATAAGAGTCGATGTAAGAGCTTTCATATAGCAAGTTAACATACTCAACCATCTCTTAATATTTCATAATTACTAATATGTACTCACGCGATACTAATGATATCAAAGCTTCAATCGAACACATATGAAGATAGGAGCTTATAATTTCGCCTGCCAACGATTTACCTCAAGGGTAATGTCAACAATAATAGTTTATGATCTTCTACATCCGTATGTATATATGTATCTAGATCTTTCTCCGACATATTAAGCTTGCCAAAAGATACAAGTAAAAATGGTAAGGTCAAAATCACCATGACTCTAATATTTAAGGTAGACATTTAAAATTAAAGATAGGCCCTTCGTAGAGGGAAGCAGAGGTTGTCATGTGCTTTTTTGTTGGATGCACGTAATATTAATGCAAAAGAACATCATTTTATATTGCCACTTGTGATAGAGACATTTATTATGCAGCCCATCGCTTGTACTTCTCCCAATAACAAGATCGTACGAAGTTTATTTTCCTCACACTAAAAGATAGTACATATTTAGAGAGCAATTTTTATTGCTTGCACCAATGAAAACTTACTTGAAGGATCTTACTCAATCCATAGGTAGATATAGTGGACTCTCATGGGAAAACTAGGTTGAAGGTTTTTGCATGCACAAGTAGTATCTCTACTTAGTGCAGCAATTTTTTGGCTAGCACAAGGGAGAAAGAAAGCCCAACATGTTGGAAGATCTATGGTAATATAACTTCTATTCGGATATTAAGGAACATAACACATTACATTGTCTTCCTTGTCCAACATCAACCTTTTAGCATAGAATATTGCAATGAGTTCTCACAATCACAAAAGTTGTCCAAGATAGTATATTTATACGTGATAACTCTCTTCCTTTATTACTTTCTTTTAATTGCAACAATGACCAAAACTATGTTTGTCAACTCTCAACCAATTTCATGTAGCATACTCATCATATGTGAAGTCATCACTCCCCGTAAGATTATTATATAATCTCTTTTATTTCATTTTATTCTCTTTCCCAAGATCAAAGCACGAAAGCAAAGCCCTCAAATCAAAACTACAAAACTACTCTTTATTATATAACTCTTGGGCTCGATTACATAGATAGATCACTAAGCAAAACTAAAAGACTGGACCATACTAAAAAAAAATTCTACCAAATCAAGATATAACCAAAAGGACCGAACTAAGATAAACGATAAAGATAAATATGTGATGGTGATACGATACTGGGGAACTTCCCCCAAGCTTGCCATAAGCCAAGGGGAGTGCCCATACCCATGGGCTATGGTCTCCTTCGATGGTGGTGATGATGAGGATGAGGATGTCGGAGAATTGTCCTCCGTCTTCCAAGGCATAGTCTCAGCAACGTAGAAGGATGAACAAGTCTCCGGAATTCGCAAATCTGCAACCAAACTCATCTTCTTAAACCTTTATTCATACTCATAGTTTTGGTTTTGCAGGTCATAGATCTGGGCTTGGAGATGCTCATTTTACTCATGAAGCTTGAAGATGGCATTTCCAATATCTTTGGTGCCTAGCTTGTGGTCATGGGTAAATCTTGTGATCATGGAGTGGTTGGCATTGAGTCCTCATTCCACCATCCCTCCACGCTTGCGGTCCTCCTTGTCCTTTGAACATCCCAGATGTGAAGCACCCCATCGTGCACCTCAATGGTTTGTGGGTGTTTTATCACCTCCGAGAGGTAGGGGTTGATGACCTTCTCATAGAACTTGTCCTTCGAGGCACTTGGAGATGTCATGGCAATCTAAATCTATCAGAAAAACAGCTCTAAACAAGAACATAGGATATTGTCATGATATGGTGGTCAAAAGCTCTGGGAGATTATATAATGAATTTTTACCATGCGAAACAAGTATTCTGGGAGAAAACGGAGTTCGGAGGGCACACGAGGCGACCGCAAGCCAGGGAGGCGCGCCCCGACGGCTTGTCGCCTCCTCGCGCGCTTTTCAGACTACTTTTTATTTTCCTATTTTTTAAAAATATTCCAAAACAGATAAAAAAATTACATTGGAAAGTATTTGAAGTTGGTTTATTTACCGTACCTCATACCTATTCCTTTTTTAGGGTTTTGGAATGTGCTGGAAAGTTTCCCTTATGTACTCCTCTGGTGTTATGGTATTAATAATATTAGTTTCAACATTTATGGGAGTACATGAGATATAATGTTTGATTCCTTGTCCCTTTACCACTCTCGGGTTACTGCCTTTGGTGTTGGTGATCTCGATGGCACCAGAATGATTGAATTTCTCAATAATGTAAGGTCCTTCCCATTTAGAGAGAAGTTTCCCTGCAAAAAACCTTAAACGATAATTGTATTGCAAAAGTTGGTCACATATATTAAATTCCCGCTTTTGTATTCTTTTGTCATGCCACCTTTTAACTTTTTCTTTAAATAATTTTGCATTTTCATAGTCTTGGGTTCTCCACTCATCAAGTGAGCTAATGTCAAATAACCTCTTTTCACCTGGAAGTTTGAAATCATAGTTGAGCTCTTTAACTTCCCAATAAGGTTTGTTTTCTAGTTCAGGAGATATGTGACACGCCTTTCCATAAACCATTTTATAAGGAGACATATCCGTATGATTTTTGTAAGTAGTTCCATAAGACAATAATGCATCATCGAGTTTATGAGACCAATTCTTCCTAGATATATTGACAGTCTTTTGCAAGATTAATTTTATTTCTCTATTTCTTAGTTCTACATGCCCACTAGACTGAGGATGATAAGGTGAGGCAATTCTATGTAACATCATACTAGCAAGCGATTGACGGAAAGCACCATGAATAAAGTGTGAACCACCATCATTCATTAAATATCTAGGGACACCAAACCTCGGGAAAATAACTTCTTTAAGCATTTCTATAGAGGTGTTATGATCGGCACTACTAGTTGGAATAGCTTCTACCCACTTAGTGACCTAATCAACAACAACTAAAATATATGGATACCCATTAGAGGACGGAAAAGGTCCCATGAAATCAAAACCCCAAACATTAAATGCAATAAAAAGTGAATAATTCATAGGCATTTCCTAATGTCTACTAGTATTACCAATTCTTTGACATTCATCACAAGACAAGACAAACTTGCGGGCATCTTTAAAAAGAGTAGGCTAATAGAAACCACATTGTAGTAGCTTGTGTGCAGTTCTTTCTCCCGCATGGTGTCCTCCGTAGGCCTCGGAGTGACAGTTGCATAGGCTTTATTCCTGTTCATGCTCACGTACACAACATATAATAATCTCATCTAATCCTTTTTTATAAAGTGTGGGTCATCCTAGAAGTATTTTGTTAAATCATAGAAGAACTTTTTCTTTTATTGGTATTTTAAACTAGGTGGTATAAATTTAGCAACAATATAATTACCATAGTCTGCATACCATGGAGTACTACGAGAAGTGTTTATGATAGCTAATTATTCATCTGGAAAACTATCATCAATGGATAGTGGGTCATCTGGAAAACTATCATCAATGGATATTTTCTAACCTAGACAAGTTGTCTGCCACCAGGTTCTCAACTCTTGTCCTATCAATGATATGTAAATCGAATTCTTCTAGGAAAATAACCCACCTAATAAGTCTAGGTCTAGCATCTTTCTTTTCCATAAGATATTTAATAGCAGCATGGTCGGTATGAATAGTTACTTTATGATAAGAAATATATGATCTGAATTTATCACACGCAAACACAACTGCTAAGAATTCCTTTTCAGTAGTAGCATAATTCCTTTGAGCAATGTCTAGAGTTTTACTAGCACATTGGATAACATTCAATTTCTTATCGACTCTTTGTCATAGAACAATACCAACAACATAATCGCTAGCATCACACATAATTTCAAATGGTAGGTTCCAATCTGAGTGGTTGAACAATAGGTGCAGAGACTAAGGCTTTCTCAAGAATTTCAAAGGCTTCTGCAAAATCATCATCAAAAACAAATGGAACATCTTTGTGCAAAAGATTAGTAAGAGGCCTATAAATTTTAGAGAAGTCTTTCATAAATCTTCAACAGAAACCAGCATGACCAAGGAAACTTCGTATACCTTTGATATCCTTAGGACACGACATTTCTTCAATAGCATCAACTATAGCATTATCGACCTCAATACCTCTTTTGGATATTTTATGTCCCAAGACAATACCTTCATTAACCATAAAGTGGCATCTCTCCCAATTCAAGACAAGATTAGTTTATTCACATCTCTACAAAACTCGATCAAGGTAGCTTAAGGAATCATCAAAAGAAGTTCAGTAAACAAAAAAATCATCCATGAAAACCTCGACAATCTTTTCACAAAAATCAGATAATATAGTTGGCACAAATCTTTCAAAGGTAGCAGGTGCATTGCATAAACCAAAAGGCATACGTATATAAGCAAATGTACCAAAAGGGCATGTAAAAGTAGTTTTTTCTTGATCATCTTGTGACACAGGTATTTGGGAAAAACCAGAATATCCATCTAGAAAGCAAAAGTGTGTATGTTTTGATAGTATTTCCACCTTAATTTTGTGTTGGCATAGAGTGGGACTAATGCCCTTTAGATCATCAAGAGTATATCCAATAGTGGCACACTGCTTCCTCACAGTAGTTAATAATCTCTTTTCTTCATGTTCCGAAAGGTTAGCACTAATAATAACAGGATATATCTTCTTTTCATCAAGATAAGCATATTTCAGAGTATTGTGTAATTGTTTAAGATCAAACACAGGATCACCCTTGGCTGGTAGAGGATCTCCAAGAGTTTCAACCGATAAATTGTGTTTCAAAACATGCATTTGTCTAAAGAATATCTCGTTTCTTTCATTCATGAACATTTCATTTTCATGGTCTAGAAAATATTATTCTAAAGGATTAGTAGGGGGGTACAACAATAGAAGCAAGACCAATAATTTCATCCTTACTAGATGGTTCTTTATCACGAGGATGTGTACGAAATTTAGAGATATTAAACTCATGAGACACATCACCAAAATTAACACTGGTCGTTTCTCTAGTGCAATCAATTTTAGACTTTATAATGTTCAAGAAAGGTCTACCAAATATAATGGGCCAAAAATCATCTTATGGGGAACAAATGACTAGAAAGTTAGTAGGGTATTTTATTTTCCCAGACAAGACTTTGAGATCTCTAACAATCCCAAGTGGTGTGATAGTATCTCTATTAGCAAGTTTAATAGTAACATCTATATCTTCTATCTCTGCGGGTGCAATATCATTCATAATTT
Source organism: Secale cereale (assembly GCA_902687465.1). Taxonomy (NCBI): domain Eukaryota; kingdom Viridiplantae; phylum Streptophyta; class Magnoliopsida; order Poales; family Poaceae; genus Secale; species Secale cereale. Next base: position 278,686,069 of record LR738710.1, read on the forward strand.
CTTGGTAAAGAGTAAATGGGATAGCACTCACACTAGCACCCAACTCACATAATCCATGATAATAATGATCTCCAATTTTAACTGAGACAATAGGCATGCCAACAATAGGTCTATGTTTATCTTTGTCATCAGGTTTGGCAATTCTAGGGGCTTCACTAATGAAGTAAATAACATGACCATCAATATTATCGAACAAGAGATCCTTAACAATAGAACCATTAGGTTCTACTAAAATTTATTCAGGGGGTGTAGGTGTTTTTACATAAATCTTACAAACAACGACTGAAGCTTTAGCACGTTCCTTTATCCTAACAGGGAAAGGTGGCTTCTCAATGTAAGCAGTCGGAACAACTGCATTATGATTATAAGTGATGGTTTCTTCTTCGGCTTTAATGGGTTCTACTACTAATACTTCTATGGGAGGATGATATTTAAACCACTTTTCCTTAGGGAGATCAATGTGAGTAGCAAATGTTTCACAGAAAGAAGCTACTATTTTAGAGTCAAGTCCATATTTAGTGCTAAATTCACAAAAAACATCGGTATTCATAAAAGATTCAACACAATCAAATTCAAGGTTTATACCAGACTCCTTAACTTCATCGAGTACCTAATCTTCAGAGTTGCGTTTAATTCTTTCTAAAAGACACCATCTAAATTTAATAGTGTTCTTCATACAGAACCAGTACAGGAAGTATCGAGCATGGATTGATCATTACGAGAAAGCCGAGCATAAAAATTATGAATAATAATTTCTCTTGAGAGCTCATGATTGGGGAATGAATATAACATTGACTAGACTCCGATACTTGAGCAATACTTTATCCTTAACGAGGCCAAAAATTATATGCATAATTCCGATCACGATGAACTAGATGCATAGGATAAAACTTCTGATAAATTTCCAATTTCAATCGGTTGTAATTCCAGGCTCCAATATAATCACATAGCCTATACCATGTCAATTCCTTTCCCTTCAAAGATAAAGGGAAGACCTTCTTGTTGACCCCATCCTTGCGCAAACCAGATTAGATGCCTATCATGATGTAGTGTTCCATCTCCTTCATAAGGATTAGCTAGCAGTTTCTCTATCATACTCAAAGGAATTTCATAATAAATACTTTCAGTATGTTCAGTAGGTTGAGGGTCAACTCTTTGTTCTTTCGGTCGAGGTGAAGATACCCCGAACAAACCCCTCAGAGATTGTTTTCCATTGTGACAAGTGACAGTAAATTTCAGCACATAATATAAAATTTTCCTTACAAAAGGAGCTTCACTCCCCCGCAATGGCGCCAGAAAAGAGTCTCGATGACCCACAAGTGTAGGGGATCTGTCATAGTCCTTCCGACAAGTAAGAGTGTCATACCCAATGAGGACCAGAAGGAAATGACAAGTGGTTTTCAGCAATGTATTTTCTGCAAGCACTGAAATTATCGGTAACAGATAGTTTTGTGATCAGATAATTTGTAACGGGTTACAAGTAACAAGTGTAAGAAAGGTGCAACAAGGTGGCCCAATCCTTTTTGTATAAAAGTATAAGCCTGGAAGAACTCTTATACAAAGCAAAGCGCCCCTAGGACACATGTGAATTATTGTCAAGTCAGTTTTCATCATGCTCATATGATTCATGTTCGTTACTTTGATAATATGATATGTGGGTGGACAAGTGCTTGGGTGTTGTCCTTACTTGTACAAGCCTCTCACTTATGATTAACCCCTCTCGCAAGCATCTGCAACTATGAAATGAGAATTAAGATAAATCTAACCATATATAGAATGAAACATGTGGATACAAATCAGCCCCTTCCGAAGCAACACATAATTAGGGTTTAAGCTTCTGTCACTCTAGCAACCCATCATTTACTTACTACTTCCCAATGCCTTCCCCTACGCCCAAATAATGGTGAAGTGTCATGTAGTCGACGTTCACATAACACCACTAGGGGAAGACAACATACATCTCATCAAAATATCGAACGAATACCAAATTCACATTATTACTTATAACAAGACATCTCCCGTGTCCTCAGGAACAAATGTAACTACTCGCAAAGCATATTCATTTTCATAATCAGAGGAGTATTTAATAGTATCAATGATCTGAACATATGATCCTCCACCAAATAAACCAATTAGCATCAACTACAAGGAGTAATCAACACTACTAGCAACCCAATATGAGGTTTTGAGGCAAAGATTGAATACAAGAGATGAACAAGGGTTTGAGAGGAGATGGTGCTGGTGAAGATGTTGATAGAGATTGAACCTCCCTCGATGAGAGGATCATTGTCGATGACGATGGTTTTGATTTCCCCCTCCCGAAGGGATGTTTCCCTGGTAGAATAGCTCCGTCGGAACCCTAGATTGTTTCTACCCAAGTTTCGCCTCGAGACGGCGGCACTTCATCCTGAAAGCTCTCTCTTGTATTTTATCCCGGTCCAAACCCTACATATAGCAGAAGATAGGCATCGGGGACTTGCCAGGGGGCCCACAAGCCCTGGGGGCTTCCGGCCACCTGGTGGGTCCCCCTCCGGAGTTTCTTCTCCAAATAATTTTCATATATTCCAAAATAGTTCTTCGTAAATTTTCAGGACTTTTGGAGTTGTGCATAATAGGTCTCTCAGATTTGCTCCTTTCGGGTCCAGAATTCCAGCCACCAACATTCTCCATCTTCATGTAAATCTTGTAAAATAAGAGAGAAAAGGCATAAGTATTGTATCGTAATGTGAAATAACAGTCTATAATGCAATAAATATCAACATAAAAGCATAATGCAAAATGGACATATCACCAACCTTCTTGAGTACATTAGTTCTGGCAGAGCGAGGGGTGCACAACAGGGAAAATAATATGAGAACACAATTTATTCGCTATCCAAATCTAGAAATAATTTCCTCTTTCACGTCAGTGTTGACCATGGTACTAGAACATTTTTTCCAAATATAGCAATACAGTTTTCCAAATTAGTCGAGACCATGTTCCAAAACCCCAACCCTCCCGGATAGAAAAGAGGACTCTAGTAACATACCGTGCGCTTTTTAAAATCCCGTGGTAGATGAGAAGGAACAAGTCTGGCATCTCGCCAAGGGCGTAGAAACCTATAGGGTCATCACACTTTGGGCATTGCAAATGAAATAAAGTAGATGCAGTGGGAAGAAAAATGCATCAACGACGGCGGTTGGCATCCTAGGAATACCCGCGACCAAGGGACTAGGATTTATTAGGGATGGATGAAGAATTCGTACATGGTTATCCATGAGAACACTCTAAGCAATCGCCGAGAGGTGATTTTCTATAAACACGCAGACGCGGGAGAAGGGGATTCAGACCGAGTGAAATATTGATGGTTCGTCCGTCCAACTTACTACTACTCCTTAAAAGGTGGGGTTTTGTGATTTGACGGCTCATTGGTCATTATTGCGGTGCTACGACCCGGGTGAGTCTACCGTGCAGTTGTGCACTCTAATTTGGTGCATGACAGGTGGACGATGTTGCTGGATGGCCTGCATTTCAATTAAACAAAGTAGAAAGGCAGGAGTAACTAGTTACACATAAATATATTTTTGATAGTGAGACACTCCCTCTATAAGGATAAATATAAAACATTTATATCACAACTTTATACTGTAAAGAAGAAAAATCAAGGAAATAAATAAACATAATATGGGGTTCAAATGAGAATAAAATACTTAGATAGGCTGACTTGTCCGGACACTAGGACACAAGCCAGTGGGCCTTCATGTTTGGAGGCCCATGTGTTTTTTTTTTGAGGTTTGGGTGCCCATGTGTTCCAACTCAATGCATTTTATCTAGTAAATGTTGCATGCGATCGGGACGACACTGGTTTTAGATGTTGTCGCAAGTGGAATACAGAAAATCAAATAAAGCACGACAACTATTAGAATGAAATCGAACTACAGTTCCTAACTAGCAATCACAGTTGCAATTCTTTTACGATGTCCTACCTGATAATTACAACTGCAGTACTACTTATACACATAGGACACTTGCTTCACCATGTCGTATTACATCAAAGCTCTCAGAGGATAGACCAGTTCGGCAGTTGGGTGCTGCTACTGAGAATTTGAAAGTTGATTAGAACCAGCTTTCCTTGCCGAGAAAGTTCGATTTTGACATCATCCCCAACCGCAAGATTTGATCGAGTTTTGAACATTGACCACCCTTTAGCATCAATCATCATGCGGCCATCCTTTCTCCTTACGGTATATTGCGTAGGTTGATTCACACAAAGGATGCGCATGGTAAGAGAAACTTGGTCACAGTCACTCGGATTATCGAACGACTCCCTCGTTGCTCCAGGAATTCTCTGTTCGCATATAAGAAGACATACACAAACGGGGTTAGATCAATGAAGTGAATCATGTGAAATATGGAAAGAAAAAGGAACACTTGTGCTGCCAATGCTTACCAAGAAGCTAGAGATATCAGTTTTTGTAAGGACTTGCGTATATGCATTGCGGCTGCAACCCAGTGTGTTACCAATGCAAGTGTTTGTTCCGTTGCCGGTGCACTGGCCGGAGAGCATGGAAGTGCACAGTCAAGTGTTGGTGCAGGTACCGTAGCTGTTACAGCTGGTGCCCATGGCAGTGTGACCGGTACTACTGCTACTGCTACCAGAGATGGTGCTCCTTGTGGAGCTGGTGCCGGGGTCGGACTAGGTACCCATGTCGGTGCCAGATCCTTCGGTAGATCAGCCTGAGCCGTTGACGCGGTCTGTGCCCAATCCTCTGGTGGATCAGACTGAGTTGCTATCGTTGTCTTAGCTAGAGCTAGTGCCATCGAAGCAGGTGCAGGTGCTCAATCCGATGCTGGAGCTGGTACCGATGTCCAAGAAAGCAGCGCTCATCTCTGGTCTGCTATGATTTCAAACTTCATCTTTCTAACTTCACTAGGCTCCCTGACCTGGATCCAGTCTTTTCTTTCCTTCTTTTAAACACGCGAAGGACTAATTCTGGAAGTTGATCAGAGGGCTTATGATTATTCTCAGACAACAGACTGATCCAATTGTGTCCAGTAATATAAGCGATGGACACTGCCTTTATTATTGACATGTCATAAGAAGAGAAACCTGCTAAAATAACCATCAGAGAGCAAACTAAATTGTTTATTCTATAACGAATGTGACATGGCAAAACCGGCATTATAAAATTGCAGCAAATGTGAGAAAACATGACAGTAGATAAATGATATTTACTTGATGTGACACAAGTGCATCCTTACCAGAATATCACTATGTTCAAGTTCTAAATAGAAGGTTGTTCATAACTGACATATACTCCCATCGTCCTCTCAAAAAATATGATATGTATACTTCAAAATATACTGACTGAATTGAGTGGAAAAACATTAATATAGATTGTTTCCAGGATTTACCACACAACAAAAGCGGCAGTACTAACCCATACGGGGTACACACAGACAAATCTAGTACGGAACAATAGTACTTACTAGAAACAAGCGAAGTCGCACTAATTAAACTCTGCAGACTATTGATGTCCATCGACCTACGGGATATGCCCCACATAACTGAGTAGGCAATGCATTTTGTGAGAGATGTCTATCGGCACCATCGCCATCTCGTCAACCTTAGAGAACCTAACAGAGTTGTCTTTCCACTCATAAACATGACGATGGAGACAATTTGCATCAGATTTGCTAGGAAGCTTCACAAGAACCACACCATTCATAATCGAAGGCACAACTAGGAAATTGTTGTGGTCAAGTACACCCTCAAGAACACGCGTGACAACAATGCAACGGGAAAACATGTGTTCCTTGCATGTGTCTACATGGAGACAAGAGTTGAATAGTTTAGTAGCACAACTCCCCCGGTCTTCCAATTCACAAGGCATGTCTTTGAGCACTTCATATCCATAGCGAACCTAGTTCTAATTCAAACAGAAACCAAATATTTTGTTACTACCTTCATTCACAAATATAAGATGATTTTCGATATTTTACTCCATATAAGACTACGTATATGCATAGAAATGAGTGAACAGAGATTCTAAAACATGTCTAGATCAGATACACACAAAAATTAGAACATCTTATATTTGTGAACACTACTGCAGGATGGTCCAAACGCGAAAATCCAATCAGAGAGCATTCGACGAAATTGTGTGCGTTGCATCAATCACAAACGGTAATGTAATAAAACCGTCAAAAAAGATGCAAAACATTTGCGATGGCGGTGACATCAAACAAAGTTCATATTGGAGTTGCCTGTGCGATTTGTGGCAAATGATTAATCCAGAAAAACTGTTTGCGATGAGGCAGAACAACATAAACGGGCAGCCAGATGAGGGTCTGTGTGATATACAACATACAGTTCACTAGGATGAACCGTGTGTGATTAGGCAACACAATAGAAACGGTTCAACTGAAGAAGATGTGTGTGATACGCGGCAAACAGGTCCGTAATCAGAAATGTGTGCAAAGACTAATAATAACACAGACGATTGTTGCTAATAAGCCGTGTGATTTGCTATATCTATAGAAGAATAATATATATAACATAAACAAATATCCAATTACATAAGTGACTATACAGATCATTCACACACACTTCGAATAAATAATTACATGCATTCTAAACTAGGAGAAACGATCGTCTAGTCATCTACTTCTTGTGACGCTCGCACCACTGCTCTGTGGCTCGATCCCTCGTCTGGGACAGGAAGAAGACACTCCCTCATGTCAACGATCTGCATGTACATCTTGTAGCTTCTGTACACGTCCTTGGTCGCGTACTTGGTGTGTTGTTCATCCAGTCTCTCATGCGAGACACTGTGCCAGGCGTTCTTGTCCTTCTTTCTCTCATCCTTCATCTTCATGTAGAAGGGGTCGATGTTGGCCGAGGCAAGGTCAACCAGGGAGTTTTGTTTGTTGTTGTCTGCCCCAGACCTTGTAGTGGTCCTGGATGTTGACGAGATTGTGCCATTTCAAGCCTGAAACCTTGAAGCTTTTAGATCATTGGTGGTGTCCACCGTAGAGAAACTATAGCCCGAGTTGTTGATAAACCTGGAGAAACGCTCACAAGGACTTGTGGCCAGGAGGAAGTGGTAGACGAGGATGTCATGTCGCACGCACAACTGGGCAAAGGCAACCTTATAATCGTGCCTTGCACGACCGATGGTGTACTCGAGGTTAAAGCCGACCACTTGGTACTTGTCCTTCGCAAGCAACTGCTCCATAGTTTGGATGGAGCTCTCCCCCAAGACCATCTCGTTCGTGTACACCATCGAGAGGGCCTTCCCCCTCACTTGGGTATCCACTACATGATGGCTGGTGAACTTCCCGCCGTTGTCGTCGTCGGCCGATGGGAGCACCATTGGAGCCACGGGGAGTGCCATTGGAACCGCTGGATGTCCTCTCCGTATGTGTCATCCTGGGTGTGCTTATTATGTCATGAGGCACGAGAGATGAAGGTAAATGGCTGCGGGAATAAATGGGGGCCAGGCGGCCTCGATTCTCGACGCGTCTGCATGGCAGTTTTTGCAGCGGGTAACCGCATCGAGGCGCCGCGCCCGGTGCAACCGCATGCACACGAACGTGTGTGATCATATGCCAGCCCCAAACACTAGGAGTGCACGTGGACGGACGAGGGCAGAGCGCCCGGAGGGATGAGAGAACAGAGCGCGCATGGCGGGACGCTTGCAGAGCGCGCTGCGACCGCCTGAACCGCAAGCAACCACACGCATAGAGCAGTTGAACATGCAGGAAATGGTTGTCTACAAGCCGGTGGACAGTTGTGTCGGTGCGTAGAGACCGGCTATGCGCTACTACCGCGATCTTGGTCTACTAGTCCCCTTTATATTCCGTTCCATATTTTGAACTTAAATTTAACCAACAAAATGTTAATGCATGTTACAAAAATTATATAATTGGAAATTATGTTCAAATACAAATCCAACGATATAATCTCACGCGACATGCATTCGTATTTTATTAGTTAAATCTATAGTCAAAATTGGGAACAAAAATACATAGACGACTTATAAACTAGGACAGGGTAGTAGGTAATTTAATCGCAAACATTTTTATTTTATTAACCATACGTGTACATGCCCTTTCATCCTCCTCTCGCACGTCTTGTCACCCTGCTGCCGTAGATGGCTTAGAGCGCAAGCTTGAGCAGCACACGAGGGTGTTCTTTTGGCCAAACAGTGGTGAGATCGTTCTTGCGCAACCACGCAGGTTCCCGCGCAAGCATCCCCGCCGAGTCGGTGAAATCCCCCAAAATCCCAATGCTTACTGACCTGCTATATAAATCCTCACGTCCGCGATTCATGCATCGCATTTTCACCTCCCTCCCTATAACTTATCTCGTCTGCTTCTCCCACAATTGGAATTGGCACCGGTCCGTCGTCATTGCTCAGCCACTCCGCCATCATCAGAGGACAGCTCCAGCTGGGAGGCTACACCGTGGCAGCGGCGTAGTCCCCAGCATAGTGTAGTGCGTGTGGCATCCCTGTTGGGTGTTCGCAGAACACACACCACACGCACCGCCGCCGCTGCCCGTTGGCAGCTGTTGCCGGATGCCATTTCAGCCACACCATCGTCTGCGGCCAAGGCCGCCACACCACTATCGAAAGCTAGGGCCATCGCCCGCTTCGCTGCCGCGGCCCGAAGGCCGGAGGTGGCATCGTGGCCACCACCACATTGCGAGCCACTGTGGCCATCACCCACTCTGCCGCCGCAGCCCGAAGGCAGGAGGTGGAGGTCGTGGCTGCCACCCCATCATTGGCATCCATGGCCGCCAGCCCACCGCCGACCGCCGAGGTCATCACGCGATCCACCACTGCCGCCTGAAGGCGGGAGGTGGAGGTGGAGGCCCGCACATGCGTCAACGACCTTGCGTGCTACATCGAGTTCCTGCGGGACAAAGAGGAGCGCCTTGTCGAGCATGCAAAGAGCCTTACCGACGTCATGGCTGCAACACACGCTGCCGTAGAGGCAAGGTGTCGTATAGAGCGGTAGAGGTCGTTCGAGGTGAGCATCGCTGAAGGTGTAGCAGCGGCAGGCACCGTATTGCAGTTGTCCAACTCGTCGGTAGGCTCGTCCTCCTTTGCCTCTTACTGAGCGCACTCGGCAGAGGAGGGGCTACCGAAAGTGGTACAAATCCCCTCTGTAGTAGTAGTATTTAGGGGCTATTTTTTCAATTCATCTGACTATTGATGTGGTGAAACTTTAAAGCATACTTAAAATTAGCCTGTATATATAGTTGAACTAGCTATTTCAGTACGTGGTTGGCAACAATTGGGTAAAAGTTTAGTCGGTTCAGCTATCGAGTTGAACTATTTGTACAAAGAATGACTACTTGATCTATGAATGAAATCTATGCTTAATTACTGAATTTTAGTTGTAATAAATAGAGAGTGCTAGTGATTTTTAGCTGCATATTTTGACAAATCGCAGTGTTACAAGGTTGACAAATGGCAATGTTACTAGATCAACAAATGTCAATCTTTCCAATTTGACAAATGGCAATATACCCAATATGATAGATGCAAATCTTACCAAATTATCTGTATGTGGTTGCACACGGTTCATCCAAAACAACCGTTTGCGTTGAAGGGATGTACAAATCCTGGTCGGCGCATTTTCTCTTGGCTTAGTGCCAAAATCTAGCTTTGCATACCGTACTCAATCTGAACCATTTGCGTTGAAGAGATGCACAAATCTTGCGCTGTGAATTTTCCCTTTACTTCCTAAGGAAGACCATAGGTCCTACTTTTCGTATGGGTGTTCTATCTAAAATGTTTGCGATCAAGAGCTGCACAAATCCTGCTCAGCACATTTTCCTTTCGTTTCCTGAGGAAGCTGTCGGTTTGCATACGGGTGTTCTAACTAAAATGTTTGCGATGAGTGTTTTATATTTAAAAACCATTGAATTTTTTAAAAGAAAATCATTTCATAAGTCTGTATATTAAGAGAGAAAAATGCAAGTTCGTTCAAAACATGTCTTTTATTCAGTCACACTACAAATTTATATTCATATGATCGAGTTACAGTGTTAAACCCCAAAAAACTATTTCCAGCGTCGGTGGAGGCGGCGTGCCGCGCCGGCGTTTTCGTTGTCATCCTCTGGGACCCCATTATTGAAGTCTTCAAGGGAGCACATAATGTTCTTCACTTGGAAATCAACCATCATGCCATCACGCGATCGTCGGATTGGGCGCGGGAGGACGACCACTGGCGTCGCTGCGAGGTAGCGGTCGAGGGCGGCGTCCCATCCCACTGAGGGGGGCGCGTGCATGGGCACAGGCTCAGTGGGTGGAGGCAAATGCATGGGGACCGACACCGCGGTGGGTGGAGGGGTGCACACGGGCACGGGCGCTAGTGCTGGCATGTACACGAGCTCGCGCGTGCCCGCGGAGATCTCACTGACGCCCACGGCTTCAAGCTCTGCGATAGTGCTCGGCGACCAGCCCGTCAATGCTACGGGGATGGTCGCTAGCGCGAGTGCGGGGATGGGAGCTGGGAGTCGACTTCACCAAACCTGAAGGTTAGTAGTAGATGATCCTTCTGCACCATGGCGTTGGTTGAGGTCTGTGGGAGGGAGGGGAATGGAAGGCGAACAATAAGGTTGCCTATATTAAACAGCGGCTCTGGCACGATTAACGGAGAGGATGCGAGCAAGGTGGGCAGCCATGGAAGTCAAAGGGCTTGCACCCAAGTGAGCATGTGCAGCGTACAGCTCGCATGCTTCCCTGTGAGCCTGCGCATTGGAGGACAGCTTCCACACCTCTCGGTCAGCCTACGCACTAGACAACGCTCGCAAGCGTACTGTTCAGTCAAGCAGTTGTCCGCATGACACCTCCTATAGCTAATAAAAGCCAGACAAGTGGCATCTCGTGAATGGTTAATAGAACGCACACGATTTAAATTATACAACCGTTTGAGATGTTAAAGTGACAACTATTTGTTTCAAAATGCTTTTGTTGGCTGTTATTTGAGTGCGCCTTCTCTCAAAATGGACAGGAAAAATACCACAAGATGTCGGGTGCCATTCCATGATAGCATGCCAAGTTTCATGAATTTCAGACGAGTTTTGGATTTACTAGAATTTAAAAACAAAGTATCTCAACATTTTGCCGGCAATCAACAGTGCCCTGGTGTTTGAAATTCATTCCCATTTCTTGCATGGGACCTAAGCATGCACCCAAGGACACACATTTGATATGTCAACCCATTTTTCTGCACTCGAGCATGTGCATGTAGTTCCTATTTTAATTATGCACATAAAATGCCTAAAAACCCTAGTTAGTGTATAAAAATGTCCAAGTGAACCACAAAAAATCCCAAAAATTGACAAAACACTCATGCCGTTCTATGTTGACACCAGAAAAATTTGAAAGCAAGAAGAGGACACTACTAGGAAAAGGGCTATAGATGGAATTGACACTAATGGCGCACCAGACATGCGGTGCGCCATTAGTATATACTAATGGCGCACCATGTGTTGGTGCGCCATTAGTATCCAAATACTAATGGTGCACCGTTGACGTGGTGCGCCATTAGTAACAAATTGTTTTTTCATATTTTTCTCAAAACTACTAATGGCGCACCAGTGGATAGTGCGCCATTAGTAGTTCAACTACTAATGGCGCACCACATCCACGGTGCGCCATTAGTAATTTTTTTTCAAATTTTGTTTTTATTTTTTTTAAATTTTATTTTCAAAAAATACTAATGGCGCACCGTGGGAGTGGTGCGCCATTAGTACTAATGGCGCACCACTCCCACGGTGCGCCATTAGTATTTTTTTTCATATTTTGTTTTTATTTTTTTATTTTATTTTCAAAAAATACTAATGGCGCACCGTGGGAGTGGTGCGCCATTAGTAGTTCAACTTACTAATGGCGCACCACTCCCACGGTGCGCCATTAGTATTTTTTTCATATTTTGTTTTTTTTTTCAAAAAATACTAA
>LR738710.1:278698185-278807381 GCA_902687465.1 Secale cereale
CGTGGACCGCCTTTTTCAGTTAAAAAATAAATAAAAGAAAATGATGTAAATGTCAAAAAATAAAAGAAAATAAGTTTCCCATGTGATATGTGGTCTACTTGTTGGGAAAATTTACAAATATGAATTTTGACTTTATTTGCAAAATACCTCTGGAATTTAGTAAAACGGGTATAACTTTTGCATACGAACTCGGATTAAAAAGTTTTTTATATGAAAAATCATCTACTCGAAAAGTTACATCCGAATTTGCGTTGAAGGGATGTACAAATCCTGGTCGGCGCATTTTCTCCTGGCTTAGTGCCAAAATCTAGCTTTGCATACCGTACTCAATCTGAACCATTTGCGTTGAAGAGATGCACAAATCTTGCGCTGTGAATTTTCGCTTTACTTACTAAGGAAGACCATAGGTCCTACTTTTCGTATGGGTGTTCTATCTAAAATGTTTGCGATCAAGAGCTGCACAAATCCTGCTCAGCACATTTTCCCTTCATTTCCTGAGGAAGCTGTCGGTTTGCATACGGGTGTTCTAACTAAAATGTTTGCGATGAGTGTTTTATATTTAAAAACCATTGAATTTTTTAAAAGAAAATCATTTCATAAGTCTGTATATTAAGAGAGAAAAATGCAAGTTCGTTCAAAACATATCTTTTATTCAGTCACACTACAAATTTATATTCATATGATCGAGATACAGTGTTAAACCCCAAAAAACTATTTCCAGCATCGGTGGAGGCGGCGTGCCGCGCCGGCGTTTTCGTTGTCATCCTCTGGGACCCCGTTATTGAAGTCTTCAAGGGAGCACAGAATGTTCTTCACTTGGAAATCAACCATCATGCCATCACGCGATCGTCGGATTGGGCGCGGGAGGACGACCACTGGCGTCGCTGCGAGGTAGCGGTCGAGGGCGGCGTCCCATCCCACTGAGGTGGGCGCGTGCATGGGCACAGGCTCAGTGGGTGGAGGCAAATGCATTGGGACCGACACCGCGGTGGGTGGAGGGGTGCACATGGGCACGGGCGCTAGTGCTGGCATGTACACGAGCTCGCGCGTGCCCGCGGAGATCTCACTGACGCCCACGGCTTCAAGCTCTGCGATAGTGCTCGGCGACAGGGATGGTCGCTGGCACGAGTGCGGGGATGGGAGCTGGGAGTCGAATTCACCAAACTTGAAGGTTAGTAGTAGATGATCCTTCTGCACCATGGCGTTGGTGGAGGTCTGTGGGAGGGAGGGGAATGGAAGGCGAATAATAAGGTTTCCTATATTAAACAGCGGCTCTGGCACGATTAACGGAGATGATGCGAGCAAGGTGGGCAGCCATGGAAGTCAAAGGGCTTGCACTCAAGTGAGCATGTGCAGCGTACAGCTCGCATGCTTCCCTGTGAGCCTGCGCATTGGAGGACAGCTTCCACACCTCTCGGTCAGCCTACGCACTAGACAATGCTCGCAAGCCTACTGTTCATTCAAGCAGTTGTCCACATGACACCTCCTATAGCTAATAAAAGCCAGACAAGTGGCATCTCGTGAATGGTTAATAGAACGCACACGATTTAAATTATACAACCGTTTGAGATGTTAAAGTGACAACTATTTGTTTCAAAATGCTTTTGTTGGCTGTTATTTGAGTGCGCCTTCTCTCAAAATGGACAGGAAAAATACCACAAGATGCCGGGTGCCATTCCATGATAGCATGCCAAGTTTCATGAATTTCAGACGAGTTTTGGATTTACTAGAATTTAAAAACAAAGTATCTCAACATTTTGCCGGCAATCAACAGTGCCCTGGTGTTTGAAATTCATTCCCATTTCTTGCATGGGACCTAATGTGACGCCCGAAGACCGACGTCCCAGAAGATACCAGAAGATTCCAGAAGATTCCAGATGTTCCGGGTTGCCCGTGTGTTCTTTGAGCTTGTGTTATTTTTTTTGCATTGCATCATGTCATCATGCCATCATGTCATATTTTTTTTTTGCATCTCAACCTAAATAAATCGTGTGGGCCTTCGGTCCATTTAAATCGAGGGAAGAATGTCTTCTCTTTAAAACCTATAAAAGCCTCTCAATATTTAGGGAGCTATATTAATAAATATTCCATTCGTTGGAATTAACCCAACACACGTGCATAACTTTCCCCATGCTTCTTTAATTCAAGTTTCACCTTCAAAATCTTGCCAATAATTCTTTTCCCGTTTTTCGAGGTCCTTCCAAAAACCCTCCAGCCATTTTAGTTAAATTCCTGACATTTTTGCGGGTCCAGGAAATTTACCTCTTGTGCAAATTCTGCTCCTAACCCCCTCTATCTTTTTCTTTCTTTCTTTCTTTGTATCTATTTTCTTTTCTTTTCTCTCTTTTATTAAGAGAGAACCCGCCTCTTGGGCCTCCTCCTTCCACCAGTGGCCCATCCTCCCTTCGGCTCTCTGGCCCAACCTTCTTCTCCCAGGCCGCAGCCCGATCCCACTCCTCCAGCCCGACCGCACTCCCCAACCCTAGCGCTCCTCCCCTCGCTGTCCTTTCCCCGCCGCCAGCACCCCATCGTCCCGATCCCCTTTTCCCTCTGGCTCTCTCCCGATCCACTCTCCAGCATCGCCCCGATTTCCCCGCTCAGCCCCGAGCCCTTCCCCTTGGATCTCCCACCGCAGCCTGCGCCTTCCGCCGCGGCCATCCGTCACCAGCGCCTGGCGCCTCTCTAGCGCCATGGTCGCCAACAGCCCCGAGCCCCGTTCTTAGCCGCAGCTGCCTCGCCTCCATGCCGGCCAGGAGCGCCTGCCTCCCTTCGGCTTCCCCCACGCCCAGCTGCCTCAGTGCCAGGAGCCAGAACCAGCGCGTCGTGGCCTCCTCCAGCCGCCTCCCTGGCCTCCTTCTTCGCCATGGCTGCCCCGCGCCGCGGCCCTCCTCTTCGGTCTCCAGCGACCAGGAGCCAAGGCCAGCCAGGCAGCGCCCCTGCCTCCATCCCGCGCTGACCCGCGCCCAGGCCGTCTCGGCCCTCCTCCGTCGCCGCCCGGATTCGCCGAGCCGCCCCTCCCCACGCCAAGACCTTCTTCAGCGCCGGCCGGGCGCCCTGTCTCCTCTTCCAAAGGAGCTGCAGCCACCTCGCCGTGTCGCTGCCTTGGTTCCTTCCCGCAAGACCTGCTGCTGTTTTTTTTGTTTTGTTTGTTTTTGCCAAGTGGACGAGGACCCCAAGTTTTGACAAGTTCCATGACCAAGTACCACTACCGTCGCCGAGACCCCCCAAGTACCACGACGACCGAACGGCTACGGTGACGAGTACATCTACGAACGTGTACCCCTACGTCGACGATGATCCCGACAAGTACCTCTACACGCGGCATGAACATCTACGATACGAAAACGCCGACACAAGACGATGACAAGTACCCCTTCGGAGAAGTACATTTACGAACTCGACGCCCGAACGTCTACTTCCACTACCGCTATGTGAACCACTACTTCCTCTACGACTCGTGAGAACGACTCCTTCCTCTACGTCTCGAACCGCCCCGAAACGCACGCTTCAAAGGTATTACCCCCAGACGTGACCCGTGTGATGCTCGTTGTGGTTGTATGAAATGTCTCCCGTGTGTGCACCGTGCCCGTTTCGACCTTTTGTCATGTTCCTCGGTTGCCTCGTCGCCGACTCGTGGGAACCCGGTAACAGGATCACCCCACCTCTTTCATCTTGTTTCACTCGCTTCGTCATCTTTTGCACCGGTCTCTCAACGAGTTACCGGCATCGATATGATGCCGTTGCATCATTTTCGGATCGTTGCCGTGGCACCCTTTTTTTTCCACCACGGTGACAAATGCTTCATGTCTCTTTTAAGTCAACCTTTTAATAAAATTGCATAAACTTGATCATGTCATCCGCATCATGTTAACAACACTAAAATGTGTGAATTGTTGTTTGCTTATAATTATTAAACATGCTCATGGGGATTTTCCGGAGATTGTTTTTGTTATTCTTCGGCCTCATTTAAAATGCCTAAATAGTGTAGTTTCCTTATGTTTCACCTCTTGCCATGTTAATAACATTTAATCTTGTCTTGTAAATAACGAGAGTCAACTAAATAATTATCATGTGGTGTTTCGTCAATATGCAACTCGTTGCATATTGAGGTCCACTTAACTTGTAGTATTTGTTTGTGCACTTGCCATGCCATGCATATTTAAACCGGACATGCATCATACTTGTTTGTGCATCGTATGCCATGTATATGCTTGTGTGTTTACCGTGTTGTTTTGCTTCTTTACGGTTGCTTCTCTTGTTAGCTTCGGTTTCGTTCCGGAGTTGTGAGGATTCTCTCGACTGTGTTGCTTCGTCTACTTCGTGGACTTGTTCTTCTCCCTTGTGGAATCCCAGGCAAGATGACCGAACCCGGATACCATTACTATCTTTGCCTATTGCTAGTAGTTCCGCTCTTTAGTTTTGCCTCGATGCCCATGTCTTTCTTGTCAGCCTCCTACTTGTAACCATGAACCTGTTTAACCACCCTACCTATGCAAACCGTTGCTTGGCTAAGTACGCTTCGCTCAACTCCTCTTATAGAATTGCTAGTTGCAGGTGAAGATTGAAGATGCTTGCTTCATGTTGAAGTTTGGTTGGGTTATATCACACTATATATATGCTTAAAAATAAAATCATCTATATATTGGCAAGGGTGGAAGGCTAAGCCTTTTGCTTGGTGTTTTGTTCCACTCATGCCGTTAGGAACCGTATAAACGGGTGTTATGTTCCTTGATTATGCGTTCCTAACACGGTTGGGGTGTATGGGACCCCCTTGATAAACCGCTAAGTGCTAAGTCTTTTCCAGCAAGTCCCAACATTTGGTACTATTTGCCTCATAATAACAACTTAATTAATTAATTAATTTTGCATAGGGGGTCGCTCCCTCGAGGATTCTTAATTCTACATAGCAGGGGGGGCCAGCGCTGATGGTGTTGGTCCCAAACGGGGGTTCTGGGGGGCCGCCTTGGGGCAACCCGAGGTATCTGGTATAACCTGTAGAATCGCCCATCCGGTCGTGTCCTGAGACTTAGATACGCGCGGCTACTATCAGGGTGTCGACACGCCGGGAGGATTTGCTGGATTAGCCTTACCTTAGTTCGGTTTAACTTGAGCACGGGATTCCGAGAATACTCGGGTCTTCCCACCTATGGAGTTGCGACTCCGCGGATCGTGGGCTTGTAATGGGTCAAGTTGGAACACCCCTGCAGGGTTTGAACTTTCGAAAGCCGTGCCTGCGGTTATGTGGCAGATGGGAGCTTGTTAATATCCGGTTGTAGATAACTTGACACAATGTTCTAATACACTACCAGCGTGTGTATCGTGATTGTCAATTTCCGAATAGGGATTCGGGAGTTGAACACGGTGGGGTTATGTTTGACCGGCTTTAGTTAGGATCACTTCGTGATCATCTTTCGACCGAGGCTCTTCTCTTCTCGCTCTCTATTACGTAAGTTAGTGCTAGTTGCTGCTGCAGACTCTTGTTGTTCCTTCACCTCTCGTTCTTTCTTCAGCCTTATCCTCTCCCAAGGCTTAAATAGTCTTGTTACCCGGGAACGGGATTGCTGAGTCCTCTGTGGCTCACAGTTACTTCACCACACCAGATGCAGGTTCAGCCGAGTTTGATGCAGGAGTTGGATCAGTTCTTCACCCGGGAGTTCGATGAAGAGTTGGCCGTATGCTTGTGACGTGTTCGACGATCAGTAGTGGTTTCTACTAGGATTCGATCCTGACCTGTGGCTTTATGTTGTTTTGGTATCTTTCTTTGGATCTTCACCCGTAGTCGGGTTGTGATGTTTTGAATGATGTTTTGCTTATGTAATGTATTGTGTGAAGTTGCGAGTGTAAGCCAACTATCTCCTTTTGCATTTTAATCCCTCTTTTACATGAGTCGTGCAAAGATACCAAACTTGAGATCATTCTAGGATGGGCTTATACCTTTAAGTCGTGCCTCGACACGTAGGAGGTATAGTCCCATCCTGGGCATTACAAGTTGGTATCAGAGCCTTCTCCGACCTAGAAGCCCCCACTGTTTGATCGAATCGTTGACGGTTGAGTCTAGGCACACACTTGAAAATGTTGTGAGTCCTATATTTATATCGGAGAGTAGGATTTCTTTTGCTCCTCTTCTCTATTCATTCTGGTGAGGACTCCTGACGATTACTCTTGCCTCTTCTACTTTCAAAAAAATTGCACCAAATTTTTTTTTAGGATCCCGCGAGTATTCTGGGATTGTTTCGATGTTCTTGTGACAAGGATATTGTTCTCGATGCCTCCTGTTCCCGAGGAGTTGAGCTTCGGGGTATTGTTGTCACAAGCATATCGCGGCAGTACTAAATACTTAAGACGGCCGACATCGAAAATCTCTCCTATACGGCCAGTGGCAAGATAACCCCGACATCACCCAGTACTGGGGAGGTAGTTCGAGAGTATTGCCATAGCTTGTTATAGTAGATGCTTTTCGAAGGTCCGAGGTACACAGTTTCCGGGAAAGACTGGTTATGTGTTGAAGGATGGATACACCTGGATGTAGGTTTAGAGTTGATTGCAGGGTGCTTCCCGTGTATCCCCAACACCTGATTGCATAACTGGAAACTTTCGGAAATCTATAGGTGGGTTCATCTAGTAGTTCTAGGCATTCTTCCAACGAGTGCTCGATATGAAGTTCGGGGTTCTACATTGAGTGAAGTGGTTTTATGGACTTGTTCTGATCGGGAGTTGCATCTTAAAGGGTCCTTGGATATGCTGATCCGGGGATTGCAAAACCCTTTTGTAACACGTTCCATGAGCTTTCAGCACGAAGATGTCGAACGAAGCTTCTATCTTGTATTTGTTCTATCTGTTCCTTGTTCCTTTTTTATTTACCTTTTGTTCTTCCAAGTGGCTTCTCGACTAGTTGATGTACCTACGGAATTCATTCGTTCAATTCTCTGTTCGGATGATATTGTGAAGATCATGTTGCATATCTATCCTTTGTTTTGATTTGATTCTGGTATTCGAGTTGCTTCGATGTCAAATGTTGATTCCATAACCTTCCTAATTGGTATTCTCATATTTCTATGGGAGTGCTAGTCCTTCTTAATCATCAAGATGGTTATGTTAAATTCTTTTTCAACCGGTGTCCATTTTGTTCGTCTCAAGTTGTCCTTGTTTTCCCCACCCTCCCACCCTTCTTTTTCTCGGAGTCAAGAATTCTTCATGAAATATCCATTTTATTCATGTGATATTTCTTCATTCTTTTCCTTCTATGTTCTTATCCGGTGATTTATCGTGAAGATGCTCAAGAGCTTCAAGTTCATCATTCTTTTGTTCTTAAATTCTGCCGGTGGATTTAATTCAAGATTTCGGTGTTGATCTCATCCTTTTTCCTCATTTCACAATGCTTTCTTATTCCGGTGCTCCAATTAATCATTCTCCTCTTGCTATTCATATCCGGAGTGCTGAAGATTCATAATTCCATTCTTAATCCTGTCAAGCTATTTTGAGCATTGTCATCTTATTCAAGCCTTTTAATTCAACCGGTGCAATATCACTTAAGCAATCTATTTCAACGGTGATTTCTTTTGAGTGGGCCCTAACCCACAGGTCTTTTTCCAGGATCTTACCTGACTCTTCTAATTATTCCGGAGTTATTCTAAAATTCTTTCAAAGTGTGACGTAAGAATGATTTCCATCAGTCACATGCCTTCTCCAAGCTTGTTTTCAATTATTTCCATCTTTTGCTCCACCTTCCTCTTGTCATTCGTCCGGAGTATCTCGAAATTATTCTTGGCATTTCTCGTCTTCATTCTTAGCATTTGGAGACCGGAGAGGTGTTTCTCTTAATCTTGGCCCGTTCTCTTGAAGATTCGTGGTTCTAGCTTCATGCCATCCTCATTATTGTTTCGATTGTGTGGAATTAGTTTCATACCATCTGAAGCATTTCATGAATTCTTTCTTTGTGTTCCTCCGAAGGCCATCATTTCAGAATATTTCTTCGTTCTCAGTTTTCAACTTCAACCTCCACATATTCTTCATTGATGCCTCTTCGTTCGTCTCCATATTCTTACGGTGGTTCTTTCAACATTACCCTTCCGTTGTTATCGTTTTAATTCATTGTTCTTTTCACAATCCTGCCGGTGCTTTGTTGAAGATTTATCCAAGCTTGTGCGAGATCTCTCTAAATTCTTCCCAACGAGAATAAGTAGTATGCCAAATCCTTTGGTTGTCATCAATTTAAATTGGTGAAGGATATGCATAACATAATTCTTATTCTTATTCCTTCAAGGTGACTTAATTCTTTTGTCTGGAGCTTGTTCATCATATCATATCCTTGGTTTTAAGTTGTTCATCTTGTTTTCCGGAGCTCCAAGTTATTTCAATCATATCATTTCAAAGCTCAATCTAATTCACCGCAGGCCTTGAATCTTATTATTTTCATCTTTCACTTCTCATGCTTTCATTACCGGAGTTTTCATGGTGGTTCATCATGTTTTAATTCATCCTCGAAGTTTTCATCAACATTCTTGTTGGAGCTCAAGCATTTTCATCATGCTTTCCAATTGCAATCCTTTCTACCTTATCTTTAAGATGGTGTTATGTCATTATTGACAATTCCTTCATGTTTCATGATTCACGAGTTATCAAGAATGAGATATTTAAACCATCATTTTCCTTGTTCAGGAGATCTTTCCAACCATTCAATTTATTCATTGGAGTTATCTTGGGTTGTATTTCACCTATAAGCTTTCCCTGAGAATTGTTGCTATTATGGTGCTTATAAATGACCCAAGTTCTTCATTTATCCTCTCCGTGAATTAACTCTTTCGTCTCCTTGTTGATCTCAATCCAATCAAATGTTTTCGTTAGTGGCTGGTTGTCACCTCTTAATTTTGAGATGTTTTCCATAAGCCCACATCAAGCTTATTCTTCTCGTTGTTGAAATTCCAACAACTCTATTCAACCCTTCTTCCTAAGTTGCTCTTTCAAATTTAATTTTGAGAGAAGTTGTCTTATTTTTCTCCGTTCTTTTCTTTTCAGCGATCTATATTCTATTCTTTCATTCCGGAGATATTGTGATGTTGCTCTCTTTCACCATCATCTCGTTTTTATCGAGATCATGTTCTTTCCTTGTTTATCTATTTAACCGGAGTATTGTGTCCTCCATTCTAGTTCTCTCATCTTACCAAGTTTGCCTCTCTTTTCAACCGGAGTGCTGTCTGAATCCTTCTTACCCCTTGTGCCATTCTTTCAATTGTTTCGGAGGCAGTATGTTGTTGTTTTCATCAAGTATCATCTCAACTTGCCAAGTTCTTGTTAATTCCTTCCATTTTCAGACGGAGTGCTGTCCAAAGTCTGTCATTCTTATTCCTTGACTATACCCTTGCAGTTTCATATTCTTTTGATTCGTAAGCTCTCGTCTAATGTCTTTCAACCTACAAGGTTCTCATTGTGTTCCTTGTTCTTCCTTTTACCGGAGTATTTTCATATTCGTTCATCTCTGTTGTATTCTTTCTTTCAAGATTGTTTAACCTCTCAAGGTTCGTGGTTTCACTCGTCTGTCAAAGAAGCAACTTTGTCTTACCTCTTCCTCTTCCGTTTTACCCGGTGATATCTCTAGGATCTCGGGTCGAGATCCTCTGTTTGTGTGGGAGAGTTGTGACGCCCGAAGACCGACGTCCCAGAAGATACCAGAAGATTCCAGATGTTCCGGGTTGCCCGTGTGTTCTTTGAGCTTGTGTTATTTATTTATTTTTGCATTGCATCATGTCATCATGCCATCATGTCATATTTATTTTTTTTGCATCTCAACCTAAATAAATCGTGTGGGCCTTCGGTCCATTTAAATCGAGGGAAGAATGTCTTCTCTTTAAAACCTATAAAAGCCTCTCAATATTTAGGGAGCTATATTAATAAATATTCCATTCGTTGGAATTAACCCAACACACGTGCATAACTTTCCCCATGCTTCTTTAATTCAAGTTTCACCTTCAAAATCTTGCCAATAATTCTTTTCCCGTTTTTCGAGGTCCTTCCAAAAACCCTCCAGCCATTTTAGTTAAATTCCTGACATTTTTGCGGGTCCAGGAAATTTACCTCTTGTGCAAATTCTGCTCCTAACCCCCTCTATCTTTTTCTTTCTTTCTTTCTTTGTATCTATTTTCTTTTCTTTTCTCTCTTTTATTAAGAGAGAACCCGCCTCTTGGGCCTCCTCCTTCCACCAGTGGCCCATCCTCCCTTCGGCTCCCTGGCCCAACCTTCTTCTCCCAGGCCGCAGCCCGATCCCACTCCTCCAGCCCGACCGCACTCCCCAACCCTAGCGCTCCTCCCCTCGCTCTCCTTTCCCCGCCGCCAGCACCCCATCGTCCCGATCCCCTTTTCCCTCTGGCTCTCTCCCGATCCACTCTCCAGCATCGCCCCGATTTCCCCGCTCAGCCCCGAGCCCTTCCCCTTGGATCTCCCACCGCAGCCTGCGCCTTCCGCCGCGGCCATCCGTCACCAGCGCCTGGCGCCTCTCTAGCGCCATGGTCGCCAGCAGCCCCGAGCCCCGTTCTTAGCCGCAGCTGCCTCGCCTCCATGCCGGCCAGGAGCGCCTGCCTCCCTTCGGCTTCCCCCACGCCCAGCTGCCTCAGCGCCAGGAGCCAGCACCAGCGCGTCGTGGCCTCCTCCAGCCGCCTCCCTGGCCTCCTTCTTCGCCATGGCTGCCCCGCGCCGCGGCCCTCCTCTTCGGTCTCCAGCGACCAGGAGCCAAGGCCAGCCAGGCAGCGCCCCTGCCTCCATCCCGCGCCGACGCGCGCCCAGGCCGTCTCGGCCCTCCTCCGTCGCCACCCGGATTCGCCGAGCCGCCCCTCCCCGCGCCAAGACCTTCTTCAGCGCCGGCCGGGCGCCCTGTCTCCTCTTCCCAAGGAGCTGCAGCCACCTCGCCGTGTCGCTGCCTTGGTTCCTTCCCGCAAGACCTGCTGCTATTTTTTTTGTTTTGTTTGTTTTCGCCAAGTGGATGAGGACCCCAAGTTTCGACAAGTTCCACGACCAACTACCACTACCGTCGCCGAGACCCCCCAAGTACCACGACGACCGAACGGCTACGGTGACGAGTACATCTACGAACGTGTACCCCTACGTCGACGACGATCCCGACAAGTACCTCTACACGCGGCATGAACATCTACGATACGAAAACGCCGACACAAGACGATGACAAGTACCCCTTCGGAGAAGTACATCTACGAACTCGACGCCCGAACGTCTACTTCCACTACCGCTATGTGAACCACTACTTCCTCTACGACTCGTGAGAACACTCCTTCCTCTACGTCTCGAACCGCCCCGAAACGCACGCTTCAAAGGTATAACCCCGAGACGTGATCCGTGTGATACTTGTTGTGGTTGTATGAAATGTCTCCCGTGTGTGCACCGTGCCCGTTTCGACCTTTTGTCATGTTCCTCGGTTGCCTCGTCGCCGACTCGTGGGAACTCGGTAACGGGATCACCCCACCTCTTTCATCTTGTTTCACTCGCTTCGTCATCTTTTGCACCGGTCTCTCAAAGAGTTACCGGCACCGATATGATGCCGTTGCATCATTTTCGGATCGTTGCCGTGGCACCCTTTTCTTTCCACCACGGTGACAAATGCTTCATGTCTCTTTTAAGTCAACCTTTTAATAAAATTGCATAAACTTGATCATGTCATCCGCATCATGTTAACAACACTAAAATGTGTGAATTGTTGTTTGCTTATAATTATTAAACATGCTCATGGGGATTTTCCGGATATTGTTGTTGTTATTTTCCGGCCTCATTTAAAATGCCTAAATAGTGTAGTTTCTTTATGTTTCACCTCTTGCCATGTTAATAACATTTAATCTTGTCTTGTAAATAACGAGAATCAACTAAATAATTATCATGTGGTGTTTCGTCAATATGCAACTCGTTGCATATTGAGCTCCACTTAACTTGTAGTATTTGTTTGTGCACTTGCCATGCCATGCATATTTAAACCGGACATGCATCATACTTGTTTGTGCATCGTATGCCATGTTTATGCTTGTGTGTTTACCGTGTTGTTTTGCTTCTTTCCGGTTGCTTCTCTTGTTAGCTTCGGTTTCGTTCCGGAGTTGTGAGGATTCTCTCGACTGTGTTGCTTCGTCTACTTCGTGGACTTGTTCTTCTCCCTTGTGGAATCCCAGGCGAGATGACCGAACCCGGATACAATTACTATCTTTGCCTATTGCTAGTAGTTCCGCTCTTTAGTTTTGCCTCGATGCCCATGTCTTTCTTGTCAGCCTCCTACTTGTAACCATGAACCTGTTTAACCACCCTACCTATGCAAACCGTTGCTTGGCTAAGTACGCTTCGCTCAGCCCCTCTTATAGCATTGTTAGTTGCAGGTGAAGATTGAAGATGCTTGCTTCATGTTGAAGTTTGGTTGGGTTATATCACACTATATATATGCTTAAAAATAAAATCATCTATATATTGGCAAGGGTGGAAGGCTAAGCCTTTTGCTTGGTGTTTTGTTCCACTCATGCCGTTAGGAACCGTATAAACCGGTGTTATGTTCCTTGATTATGCGTTCCTAACACGGTTGGGGTGTATGGGACCCCCTTGATAAACCGCTAAGTGCTAAGTCTTTTCCAGCAAGTCCCAACATTTGGTACTATTTGCCTCATAATAACAACTTAATTAATTAATTAATTTTGCATAGGGGGTCGCTCCCTCGAGGAATCTTAATTCTACATAGCAGGGGGGGC
Organism: Secale cereale; assembly: GCA_902687465.1. Lineage (NCBI taxonomy): Eukaryota > Viridiplantae > Streptophyta > Magnoliopsida > Poales > Poaceae > Secale > Secale cereale. Next base: position 278,710,911 of record LR738710.1, read on the forward strand.
AGCGCTGATGGTGTTGGTCCCAAACGGGGGTTCTGCGGGGCCGCCTTGGGGCAACCCGAGGTATCTGGTATAACCTGTAGAATCGCCCATCCTTTCGTGTCCTGAGACTTAGATACGCGCGGCTACTATCAGGGTGTCGACACGCCGGGAGGATTTGCTGGATTAGCCTTACCTTAGTTCGGTTTAACTTGAGCACGGGATTCCGAGAATACTCGGGTCTTCCCACCTATGGAGTTGCAACTCCGCGGATCGTGGGCTTGTAATGGGTCAAGTTGGAACACCCCTGCAGGGTTTGAACTTTCGAAAGCCGTGCCCGCGGTTATGTGGCAGATGGGAGCTTGTTAATATCCGGTTGTCGATAACTTGACACAATGTTCTAATACACTACCAGCGTGTGTACCGTGATTGTCAATTTCCGAATAGGGATTCGGGAGTTGAACACGGTGGGGTTATGTTTGACCGGCTTTAGTTAGGATCACTTCGTGATCATCTTTCGACCGAGGCTCTTCTCTTCTCGCTCTCTATTACGTAAGTTAGTGCTAGTTGCTGTTGCAGACTCTTGTTGTTCCTTCACCTCTCGTTCTTTCTTCAGCCTTATCCTCTCCCAAGGCTTAAATAGTCTTGTTACCCGGGAACGGGATTGCTGAGTCCTCTGTGGCTCACAGTTACTTCACCACACCAGATGCAGTTTCAGCCGAGTTTGATGCAGGAGTTGGATCAGTTCTTCACCCGGGAGTTCGATGAAGAGTTGGCCGTATGCTTGTGACGTGTTCGACGATCAGTAGTGGTTTCTACTAGGATTCGATCCTGACCTTTGGCTTTATGTTGTTTTGCTATCTTTCTTTGGATCTTCACCCGTAGTCGGCTTGTGATGTTTTGAATGATGTTTTGCTTATGTAATGTATTGTGTGAAGTGGCGAGTGTAAGCCAACTATCTCCTTTTGCATTTTAATCCCTCTTTTACATGAGTCGTGCAAAGATACCAAACTTGAGATCATTCTAGGATGGGCTTATACCTTTAAGTCGTGCCTCGACACGTAGGAGGTATAGTCCCATCCTGGGCATTACACCTGAGCATGCACCCAAGGACACACATTTGATATGTCAACCCATTTTTCTGCACTGGAGCATGTGCATGTAGTTCCTATTTTAATTATGCACATAAAAGGCCTAAAAACCCTAGTTAGTGTATAAAAATGTCCAAGTGAACCACAAAAAATCCCAAAAATTGACAAAACACTCATGCTGTTCTATGTTGTCACTAGAAAAATTTGAAAGCAAGAAGAGGACACTACTAGGAAAAGGGCTATAGATGGAATTGACACTAATGGCGCACCAGACATGCGGTGCGCCATTAGTATATACTAATGGCGCACCATGTGTTGGTGCGCCATTAGTATCCAAATACTAATGGCGCACCGTTGACGTGGTGCGCCATTAGTAACAATTTTTTTTCATATTTTTCTCAAAACTACTAATGGCGCACCAGTGGATAGTGCGCCATTAGTAGTTCAACTACTAATGGCGCACCACATCCACGGTGCGCCATTAGTAATTTTTTTTCAAATTTTGTTTTTATTTTTTTTAATTTTATTTTCAAAAAATACTAATGGCGCACAAAATATGAAAAAAAAATACTAATGGCGCACCGTGGGAGTGGTGCGCCATTAGTAAGTTCAACTTACTAATGGCGCACCACTCCCACGGTGCGCCATTAGTATTTTTTTTTCATATTTTGTTTTTATTATTTTTTATTTTTTTTCAAAAAATACTAATGGCACACCGTGGTTGTGGTGCGCCATTAGTAGTTCAACTACTAATGGCGCACCACTACCACGGTGCGCCATTAGTAACTTGGCCATTACTGCACCACCACCCCCTGTGGACCGCCTTTTTCAGTTAAAAAATAAATAAAAGAAAATGATGTAAATGTCAAAAAAATAAAAGAAAATAAGTTTCCCATGTGATATGTTGTCTACTTGTTGGGAAAATTTACAAATATGAATTTTGACTTTATTTGCAAAATATCTCTGGAATTTAGTAAAACGAGTATAACTTTTGCATACGAACTCGGATTAAAAAGTTTTTTATATGAAAAATCATCTACTCGAAAAGTTACATCCGAATTTAACTGGGGGAACCCCATTAAACATTTTCAAAATCCCCAAAAACCTAACAGAAAAAAAAGTTACGGGGCTTTTAAGATATACAGGCAAAAAAATTCAAAAAAATTTAAACTTACTAGTGGCGCACCGTTTGCTAGGTGCGCCACTAGTAACAGAAAAAAAATATAAAATTTTCGAAAAAAATATTTTATATTTTTTTTTCAAAAATATGATACGTAATATGACCGGGAAGTTTGAAATATATTTTCAAAATTTCATCATACTCATGAACATTAACAAACTCCTAGACATCAAGAAGGGTTAATAGGATTGATATGATATATATATCAACAAATGCGTGTGAAGTGAGCTGGTGCCGGGGTTGGATAGAACTACGAAGTTAAGCGCGCTCGGGCTGGAGTAGTGTGAGGATGGGTGACCTTATGGGAAGTTTGACCACAGAGTGCAATTTGACTTGAGATTAAGAAAATTGACCCCAGATTAAGCCATAATGATCTGAGATTAAGAAAAATAAAAAAAATTGAATTTTTTTTTTTGAAAAAAATACTAATGGCGCACTTCTACGTAGTGCGCCATTAGTATGCCAGATACTAATGGCGCACCAGAGGTGCGCCATTAGTATCCAACTACTAATGGCGTGCTAGTAATGGCGCACCGGTAGTGCGCCATTAATGGGAAAAACCGGTGCGCCATTAACAGCCCTTTTTGTAGTAGTGGGAAATGGATATCGTTTCGTCCCCAAAGGTAGCACGTTCCCTACGGAACCATCAGGCTTGTTATGAGAAGCTCTAGTCTGCAAGAAGCTTATACCCAAACCTGCCCCAAATGGGACAAAAATTTTACCACAGCATGTTGATGCCGCTCCATGATAGCATGCCAAGTTTCATGAGCTTTAGACGAGCTTTGGATTTACTAAAATTTAAAAACCATGTATCTCCATGTTTGCGGCCGAGCGACAGTGGCAAGGTGTTTGAGATTCATCCCCATTTCTTGCATGGTACCTAAGCATGAAACCAAGGATACAAATTGATTTTTGAAGCAATTTACATGCACTGGAGCATGTGCCTGTAGTTCAAATTTGGATTATGCACATAAATGCATTGAAAACTCAGTTAATGTATAAAATGTCCAAACGAACCCCGAAAAATTCCTAAAATTAACGCAACACTCATGTTATTCTATGTTAACACTAGAAAAAAATTTTGAAATCAAGAAGAGGCAACGGATATCGTTTCGTCCTGAAAGGTGAAACGTTCCCTACCGTAACCACGAGGCTTGTTGTGAGAAGCTTCAGTTTGTGAGAAGATTATACCCCAACCTGCCCCAAAAGGGACAATATTTTTACCACGACATGTTGATGCCGTTCCATGGTAGCATGTCAAGTGTCATAAATTTTAGATGTGTTTTTGATTTACTAGAATTTAAAAACGATGTATCTCAATGTTAGCGGCTGAGCGACGGTGGCAGGGTGTTTGCCATTCATTCTGATTTCTGGCATGAGACTTAAGCATGCAACCAAGGACACACATTTCAATTTTGAACCAATTTATATGCACTCGAGCATGTGCATGTAGTTCAAATCTGAATTATGGTCATAAATGCATAGAAAACTATGTTAATGTATAAAAATGTCCAAGCGAGCACTGAAAAATCCCAAAAATTGACACAATACTCCTATTGTTCTCTGTTGACACGAGAAAAAAATTGAAAGTAAGAAGAGGCCATAGATATTGTTTCTTCCCCCAAGGTGGCACGTTCCCTACCGAAACCACCAGCCTTGTTGTGAGAGATGCTCTGGTTTGCGAGAAGGTTATACCCAAACCTGCCCCGAACGCGACAATATTTTTACCACGACATGCCGATGTCGTTCCATGATATCATCTCAAGTTTCATGAATTTCAGACGAGTTTTAGATTTACTAGAATTTTAAAACAATGTATCTCAGTGTTAGCGGCCGAGCGATAATGTCAAGATGTTTGACATTCATTCTCATTTCTTGCATGTGACCTAACAGTACTGTAGGATGCTGCTAATATGACACTACGATCAGAGACCCTTTGACGAAACTATGTGCGATGCATTAATCACTAATGCTGATGTAAAATAACCGTCAAAAAAGATGCAAATCATTAGCGATGAAGGATACATCAAACACGGTTCAGATTTTATTTAGGTGTGCGATGAGGGGCATACGGTTGATTCATATGAACTGTTTGCGATTAGACAGAACAACAGAAATGGGGAGCCATATCAATGTGTTTGTGCGATACGACATACAGTTCGCTCCGATGAACTATTTGCTATTAGGGAATGCAACAGAAACGGTTAGCCAGATCAAGCTGTGTGTGATATACGGCATACAGTTCACTCGGACGAACTATTTTTGATTAGGGAAGAGAACATAAATGGTTCAACTTAACAAGATGTGCGTGATATGCAACATACAGTTCACATAGATGAACTGTTTGTGATGAGCCAAAAGAACACAAACCTTTCGTGTACACAAGATGTGTGTGATATGCAACAAACAGCCCACTCGGATGAACTTCTTGCGATGAGAAATTATAACACAGACGGTTACTATAGTTAGTTCATGTGCGATTTTGTTTGTACAAAAAACTTTGAAAAATGCAAACTAGTTGCTTGCGGTGGCTAGGAGCATCACACACGATGCGTCTACGAGCACTCATGTGTGATGATTAGTAAGTTACACATACATTTCCTTATGTTAACACGTGTGTGATAAATAACACGTGGCACCGCATACTGTATTCAGGTTGTGTGTGTGCTCCACTTAGTCTTCCCGCGCTCTAGTGAATTCTTCCTGCGCTCCACATGGGTGAATTGTAAAATCCATGCCTCTTCCCTCATTGGTTTCCCACCACCAGCGAATGGCTTGCTGCATATAACCTAGGCGGCAACGCACCATCGTGACACTCTTCGCAGATCTAATCCTCACCCATCTACCATTAGTTATTCCAAGCATGCCAGACAATGACCAAAGCTTCGATGTCGAACCCTGCGTGCGTTACATCTTCAGCGAGGAGAACGAGCCAGAGAAGGTCGGGGAGTGAGGGAGTCCTGGATCGAGGGGTCCTCATGTGGCCGGATAACTCGTGGTGTTCCATATTGGTAAGCTGTGAAGATCATTGCTGAAGGTCGTCTCTCATATTCAAATAGGACTCCTGTATGCATATAATTGCAGGTTTTAGGTTCGGGTGTATTCTTTCCTTTCTCTGCAAGATGGTTATGTACAAACCCTAGTGCCATCTGGTACATATATAAACTGGAGGGTTTAATCCGTAGAGGCTAAGGTAGAAGAGAAACAACGGAATCATAGGTTAGACTCCTAGGGTTTAGCCATTACGATCTCGAGGTAGATCAACTCTTGTAATCATATTCATCAAGATCAATCTAGCAGCAAGTAGGGTATTACCTCGATTGAGAGGGCCTGAACCTGGGTAAACATCGTGTCCCCAGTCTCCTGTTACCATCGATCCTCATACGCATAGTTCGGGACCCCCTACCCGAGGTCCGCTGGTTTTGACACCGACATTGGTGCTTTCATTGAGAGTTCCACTATGTCGTCGACCGAAGGACTGATTGATCGCTTCTTCACCAACGACGACACCGCCGAGGGAACTTTTTCTCCCGGCCAGCTTTTTGTGTTCGGCAGCTTCATGCTCCATACCAACAGAGAAGGCCACCTCAAGCAGGTTGAGAGCCACACCCCTGGCCGCCGGGTCAGGTTTGGAAGCTTGAACTACATTGCTGATATCCGAGGAGACTTGATCTATGACAGATTCAAGACCACGGCGATCGCTCCCTGCCACCATGATGAACATGACCTAACTCTATCATCGGACGACCTCCAGGGAATAGCACCTGTAATCATTTTGGCCTTAGATCTGGAACAGATCGCGTCACCCGAGGACGGGAAGGTCAACCCCGCCGCGGAAGCCGCAGACTCCGCGGAACTAGAGCCGCACACCGACCCAACTCTGAGCGGGACATGTGCTACTAGAACTCCGGACTCGTCTCAGGCTGCAGGTTCTAAATAATGTGCATATGCGCCCTTCGAGCTTGTTCAGGCGTCTATCGCCAAATTCATCGCTGCAGATATCTTCCGGCACTCACATTTTGGCGATGTTCTAAATTCATTAAAATATCTCTCCTTAGCTGGGGACGCACAGCCGAATTATATCCGGTTCGGACTGGAGGCTGATGATGGAGAATTTCACTTCCCACCCACCACCCACTTGGTAGCCACGGTCAAAGATCTAACTGATCTACTTGACTACGCTTCCGAAGACTTAGAAGGGATGGACCTCAAAACCGAAGCAGATCTAGAACAAAACCCACCCGTAACCGGGCGATGGACAGCTACGTCTTCATACGACGCGTATATGGTGGATACATGTAGGATCGAAAGTAGGTCTAGAGGGGGGGTGATTAGACTACTTGACAATATAAAAAATCTGCCTTTAGGTCATGCAAAGTTTTTGGCAGTTTCACAATTAAGATCAATTCAAGTAACACCCTACACATGCAATTCTAGAGTAATAGCAGCGGAAAGTAAATTGCACATGTAAAAGAGAGGTGGAGAAGATCAAACGCAGTTTGGTGACACGAAGATTTTTGTCGTGGTTCCGATAGGTGGTGCTATCGTACATCCACGTTGATGGAGACTTCAACCCACGGAGGGTAACGGCTGCGCGAGTCCACGGAGGGCTCCACCCACGAAGGGTCCACGAAGAAGCAACCTTGTCTATTCCATCATGGCCTACGCCCACGGAGGACTAGCCTTACTCGGGGTAGATCTTCACGAAGTAGGCGATCTCCTTGCCCTTACAAACTTCTTGGTTCAACTCCACATCTCGAAGACGGAGGCTCCCAAGCGACACCTAACCAATCTAGGAGGGACCACCCCCCAAAAGGTAATAGACGGTGTTGATGATGATGAACTCCTTGCTCTTGTGCTTCAAATGATAATCTCCCCAACACTCAACTCTCCTCACTGATATGGCTGTGGTGGAAGAAAGGTTTGAGTGGAAAGCAACTTGGGAAGGCTAGAAATCAAGTTTCATATGGTAGGAATGGAATGGCTTGATCTCAACACAAGGGTAGGTGGTTCACTTCTCAGAAAGTGTATGGTAGAAGTGGTGGTACTTTCTGATGGCTCTCCTCACGAATGAAGAGGGGGTGGAGGGGTATATATAGCCTCCACACAAAATCCAACCGTTACACACACATTTGACCAATCTCGGTGAGAGCGAAGTGAAAACTCGGTCAGACCGAAAGTTCAAATATAGTGAACGTTGGGATTTTCGGTGGGACCGAAAATACCATCTCGGTGTGTCCGAAGTGAGTCAAAGGTTGGAGCTTGCCATCTCGGTGGGACCGAAAACAACAACTCGGATATTCCGAAGTGATGTCAATTGGTTACAGAAGGTTGGCAGTCCATTTTCGGTGAGACCAAAACTCAAAATCGGATGGACCGAGAAATTAGGGTTTGGAGGAATAACTGAGGTGGTTCATCTCGGTGGGACTGAGTTTGCAGAATCGGTTTGTCCGAGATTACTTATGAGTGTGTTGAGTAGTGAAGAGTGCTGATAGTTGAGGGAGCTAAATCACTAAGCACTTGATCAACCAGATCATCAACACAACCTCATCCCCTTTTAATAGTATTGGCTTTTCCTATGGACTCAATGTGATCTTTGATCACTAAACCAAAAATAGAGTCTTGAGCTTTTGCTAATGCTTGTCTTAGCATTTTGAGGGGTCCACTTCTTCAGACATTTCCATACCCATATCATCGAACTTTTCTGAAATGATTCTCAAGTAAATATTAGTTCAATGATATATATGTTGTTATTAATTACCAAAACCACCCGGGGATTAGTTGCACTTTCAATCTCCCCCTTTTTGGTAATTGATGACAACATATAGATCAAAGCTTCGACAAAAGATATAATCAATGAATGATATCGTCGCTTTGAGAAGTATGTGATAAACAAGAGCTCCCCCTAAATTTGTGCATTATTTAAAATTTGCGTTTGAATGCAAATGCACAATCGATTAGGATTATGGGTCACTCTTCCATGTCACATACATCTTGGTGGAGCGCACAAAAAGATAAGAATGAATGACATGCACTCAATCACCAAGACAAGAGTAAATAGCCATACAATAAGGAATAGCATAGGATAAGCATTAAGCACACATTAAAGCATAGTACGACTAAGCACTCATTAAGGTAGCATCAAACTTAGTAGCAAGCACACTTAAAGTTTCAGGAACCAAAAGAAACCAATGTATCACAAAGAAAACCGGCAAAAGAACGAAAGACGAAATGTGACGCCCGAGACCGACGTCCCAGAAGATTCCAGAAGATTCTCGAAGCTTCCTGATGTTCCGGGTTGCCCGTGTGTTTCAAGTTCTGCTTGTGTTATTTTATTTTTGCATTGCATCATGTCATCATGTCATATTTTTATTTTGCATCTCAACCTAATAAATCGTGTGGACCTTCGGTCCATTTAAATCGAGGGAAGATGTCTTCTCTTTATAACATATAAAAGTCTCTCATTATTTTAGGGAGCTATATTAATAATTATTCCATTCCTCGGAATCACCATAACACACTTGCATAATTTTCCCCATTGTCTTTCACTTCGAGTTTCACCTTCAAACCTTGCCAAATAATTCTTTTCCGTTGTTCGAGGTTCTTCCAAAAAAAAAACCTCCTTCTATTTTATTTAAATCCCTGACATTTTTGTGAGTCCAGGGATTTTTACCCCTTGCCCTAAGTCCTTTCCCAACTCCTCTTTTCTTCTTTTTCCTCTTTTGTTTTTCTGTTTTTTTTGGAAAAACAACAACAATTTTAAAACAGCAGAAGGAGAGGGCAGCCTTCCAGGCCTTTCTCAGCCTCTTGGGCCTCCCAGGCCGCAGGCCACCATCTCTCCCTCTGGGCCAGCAGGCCCACCAGCCCCCCGAAACCCTAGGGCGCCGTCAACGCCAGCCGCTCCCTCGAGCGTTCCCTCGTGCCGCCGCACCCTTCCCTCTGCTTCGTTCGATCCCATCTCCCGTTTCTCTCACCCCTCGCCTCGCACTTCCCTTTTCCCCCTTCGATCGTTCCTCCCCAGCACCGCTAGCCCCGATTCCTTCGCCCTCTGCTCCCGATTCCCCAGCGTCGCCCGAGCACCCTGCTCCTCCAGCGCCTGGAGCTTCGCTCCTTCCTTCCCTCGAGTCTCCTCCGTCCGTCCTTCTCCTCTTCGCCATGCCTCGGAGGCCTCCCGCACCAGGGCCGCGAGGTCTCGCCTCGAGCCCGGCCCCGAGCGCCCCTTCGCTCCCTCGTCCAGCAAGGGTCCGCGCGTCCCGCCGCCGTCGGACCAAGGCCCGAGAAGGCCCGGGCCTCTTCTCGCCGCGACTGCAACGTCCTCCGCTGCCCCGTGAGCCGTCCCTCCGGCCCTCCTCAGGCGCCAGGGCGTCGCCTCGCCATCTCCTCGCCCGGCCTCGTCCTCCCAGCGCCTCGTCTCCAGCCAGGGCCTCGGCCCTCGTTCTCCGTCGCCCCATGGATCCTCCGCGCCGAGACGTGACCTGTTGCCTCCTTCCTTGTCGCTGCTGCCCTTGTTTTGCTGCTGTAGTATTTTTTTTGTGTTGTTTGGTTGCTGGTGTTGACCTTGACAGAGAACGGAACGACTACTCGACGACGACCGAACATCTACGGAAAACGAGCCCGTGAACGACTACATGTGTGATGCGCCAAGTACCACTACATCCGTGTACGACTACGCGAACGAGTACACGGCGACCCGACCAAGTACCCCTACGAACGCCGACACAAGACGACGCGACAAGTACCCTTCGGAGAAGTGAACAACTACATCCGTGTACGACTACGTGAACGAGTACCACGACGCCGCAAGTACCACTACCGTCGCCCGGAAACAAGGAATTCGCCAAGTACCACGACACGATGACGTGAACCACTACTTCCTCTACGAGTTGCGAGAACAACTACTTCCCTCAACGGAACGACTACTTCCTCTCCCACGCGAACGACTCCTTCCTCTACGTCTCGAACCGCCCCGAAACGCACGCTTCGAAGGTATACCGAGACGACCCCGTGGATGAACCGTGCATGCTTGTTGTGTGTTGTATGAAATGTCTCCCGTGTGTGCTTCGTGCCCGTTCCACCTTTTGTCATGTTCCTCGGTTGCCGCGTCGCCGACTCGTGGGAACCCGGTAACGGGATCGGCCACCTTTCATCTCGTTTGACTCACCCACGCCATCTATCTTTTGCACCGGTCTCTCAACGAGATACCGGAACCGATATGATGCCGTTGCATCATTTTCGGATCGTTGTCGTGGCCCCCTTCCTTTCCACCACGGTGACAATACTTCATATCTCCTTTAAGTCAACCTTTTAATAAAACTTGCATAAAACTTAATCATGTCATCCGCATCATGTTAACAACATTATAATGAGTGAATTGTTGTTTGCTTATAATTATTAAACATGCTCATGGGGATTTTCCGGATATGTTGTTGTTATTTCCGGCCTCATTTAAAATGTCTTAATAGTGTAGGTTTATTTTGTTTCACCTCTTGCCATGTTAAAACCCTTTTAATCTTGTCTTGTAAATAACTAGAGTCAACTAAATAATTATTGTGGTGTTTTGTCAATATGCAACTCGTTGCATATTGAGCTCCACTTAACTTGTAGTTTTGTTTGTGCATTTTGCCATGCCATGCATAATTAAACCGGACATGCATCATGCTTGCTTGTGCATCGTATGCCATGTTGATGCTTGTGTGTTTACCGTGTTGTTTCTTTCTTTCCGGTTGCTTCTCTTGTTAGCTTCGGTTTCGTTCCGGAGTTGTGAGGTTTCTTCGCTCGACTGTTGCTCCGTCTTCTTCTTGGATCCGTTCTTCTCCCTTGTGGAATCCCAGGCAAGATGACCGAACCCGGATACCATTACTATCTTTGCCTATTGCTAGTAGTCTCGATCTATAGTTTTGCCTCGATGCCCATGTCTTTCTTGTCAGCCTCCTAATTGTAACCATTGCCATGTTTAACCACCCTACCTACGCAAACCGTTGCTTGGCTAAGTACGCTTCGCTCAGCCCCTCTTATAGCATTGTTAGTTGCAGGTGAAGATTGAAGATGCTTGCTTCATGGTTGAAGTTTGGTTGGGTTATATCACACTATATAAATGCTTAAAAATGAAATCATCTATATACTGGCAGGGTGGAAGGCTAAGCCTTTTTGCTTGGTGTTTTGTTCCACTCATGCCGTTAGGAACCGTATAAACCGGTGTTATGTTCCTTGATTATGCGTTCCTAACACGGTTGGGGTGTATGGGACCCCCTTGATAAACCGCTAAGTGCTAAGTCTTTTCCAGCAAGTCCCAACATTTGGTACTATTTGCCCATAATAACAACTTAATTAATTAATTAAATTTGCATAGGGGGTCGCGTCCCCGAGGATTCTTAATTCTACATAGCAGGGGGGGCCAGCGCTGATGGTGTTGGTCCCAAACGGGGGTTCTGCGGGGCCGCCTTGGGGCAACCCGAGGTATTTGGTATCCACCCGTAGAATCGCCCATCCGGTCGTGTCCTGAGACCTAGATACGCGCGGCTACTATCAGGGTGTCGACACGCCGGGAGGATTTGCTGGATTAGCCTTACCTTAGTTCGGTTTAACTTGAGCACGGGATTCCGAGAATACTCGGGTCTTCCCACCTATGGAGTTGCGACTCCGCGGATCGTGGGCTTGTAATGGGTCAAGTTGGAACACCCCTGCAGGGTTTGAACTTTCGAAAGCCGTGCCCGCGGTTATGTGGCAGATGGGAGCTTGTTAATTCCGGTTGTAGATAACTTGACACAATGTTTCAATACACTACCAGCGTGTGTACCGTGACTGTCAATTTCCGAATAGGGATTCGGGAGTTGAACACGGTGGGGTTATGTTTGTCCGGCTTTAGTTAGGATCACTTCGTGATCATCTTTCGACCGATGCACTTCTCTTCTCGCTCTCTATTACGTAAGTTAGTGCTAGTTGCTGCTGCAGACTCTTGTTTGTTCCTTCACCTCTCGTTCTTTCTTCAGCCTTGTCCACACCCAAGGCTTAAATAGTCGTGTTACCCGGGAACGGGATTGCTGAGTCCTCTGTGGCTAACAGTTACTACCACACCAGTTGCAGGTTCAGCCGAGTTTGATGCAGGAGTTGGTTCAGTTCTTCACCGGGAGCTCGATGAAGAGTTTGGCCGTTGCTTGTGACGTTTCGATGTTCAGTAGTGGTTTCTACTAGGATTCGATCCTGACCTGTGGCTTTATGTTGTTTTGGTATCTTTCTTTTGGATCTTACCCGTAGTCGGGCTGTGATGTTTTGGATGATGTATTGCTTATGTATTGTATTGTGTGAAGTGGCGAGTGTAAGCCAACTATCCCCTTTTGCATTTTAATCCCTCTTTTACATGAGTTGTGCAAAGATACCAAACTTGAGATCATTCTAGGATGGGCTTATACCTTTAAGTCGTGCCTCGACACGTAGGAGGTATAGTCCCATCCTGGGCATTACAAGTTGGTATTCAGAGCCTTCTCCGACCTAGAAGCCCCCACTGATTGATCGAATCGTTGACGGTTGAGTCTAGGCACACACTGAAAACATTTTGAGTCCTATATTATATCGGAGAGTAGGATTTCTTTGCTTCTCATCCCCTTTCTCTCTGGTGAGGACTCCTGACGATTACTCTTTTCTCTTCTACTTTCAAAAATTGCACCAATTTTTTTTTAGGATCCCGCGAGTATTCTGGGATTGTTTCGATGTTCTTGTGACAAGGATATTGTTCCCGGTGCCTCCTGTTACCGAGGAGTTGAGCTTCGAGGTATCATTGTAACAAGCATATCGCGGCAGTACTAAATACTTAAGACGGCCGACATCGAAAATCTCTCCTATACGGCCAGTGGCAAGATAACCCCGACATCACCCAGTACTGGGGAGGTAGTTCGAGAGTATTGCCATAGCTTGTTATAGTGGATGCTTTTCGAAGGTCCGAGGTACACAGTTTCCGAGAAAGACTGGTTATGTGTTGAAGGATGGATACACCTGGATGTAGGTTTAGAGTTGATTGCGCGGTGCTTCCCGTGTATCCCCAACACCTGATTGCATAACTGGAAACTTTCGGAAATCTATAGGTGGGTTCATCCAGTAGTTCTAGACATTCTTCCAACGGATGCTCGATATGAAGTTTGGGGTTCTACATTGAGTGAAGTGGTTTTATGGACTTTTTCTGATCGGGAGTTGCATCTTAAAGGGTCCTTGGCTATGCTGATCCGGGGATTGCAAAACCCTTTTGTAACATGTTCCATGAGCTTTCAGCATGAAGATGTCGAATGAAACTTCTATCTTGTATTTGTTCTTCTGCACCTTGTTCCTTTTTATTTACTTTTGTTCTCCAAGTGGCTTCTCGTCGAGTTGATGTAACTATGGAATTCATTCGTTCAATCCTCTGTTCGAATGATGTTGTGAAGATTAGGATGTTGCATATCTATCCTTTGTTCTTGTTTTGATTCTGGTATTCGAGTTGCTTCGATGTCAAATGTTGATTCCATACCTTTCCTAATCGGTATTCTCATATTTCTATGGGAGTGCTAGCCCTTCTTGATCATCAAGATGGTCATGTTAATCCTTTTCAACCGGGGTGCCTTCCCTTCAAGTTATTCCATAAGGACGTCGTTGAGAAATCTGACGATTTGTCTGTTTCATTCATCTCAAGTCGTCTTTGTTTTGCCCACCCTCCCACCCTTTTTCTTTATGGAGCCAGAAATTCTCTAATCAAATATCCATTTTATTCATGTGATATTTCTTCATTCTTTTCCTTCAATGTTCTTATCCGGTGATTCTCGTGAAGATGCTCAAGAGCTTCAATTCATCATTCTTTTGTTCTCATATTCTTCCGGTGGTTGTAATTCAAGATTTTGGTGTTGATCTTATCCTTTTTCCTCTTTTCACAATGCTTTCTTATTCCGGTGCACCAATTAATCATTCACCTCTTGTTATTCATATCTGGAGTGCTGAAGATTCATAATTTCATTCTTAATCCTGTCAAGCTATTTTGAGATTGTCATCTTATTCAAGCCTTTTTAATTCAACCGGTGCATTATCTCTTAAGCAATCTTTTCCAACGGTGTTTCTTTGAGTGGGCCCTAACCCACAGGTCTTTTCCAGGATCTTACCTGACTCTTCTATTTTCTAGAGTTACTCAAATTCTTTTCAAACTGTGACGTAAGAATGATTTCCATCAGTCACATGCCTTCTCCAAGATCGCTTCCAAATTCTTTTCATCATTGGTTCAACCTTTTTAATTCTTCATCCCGGAGTGCTCAACAATTCTTCATGGCATTTCTCGTCTTCATTCTGAACAATTGGAGACCGCAGAAGTGTTTCTCTTAAATCTTGGCCCGTTTTCTCAAGATTTTCATGAATTCTTTTCCTTTGTGTTCCTCCGAAGGCCATCATTTCAGAAGATTTCTTCGTTCTCAGTTTTCAACTTCGTCCTCCAAATATTCTTCATTGATGCCTCTTCGTTCGTCTCCCTATTCTTACGGTGGTTCTTTCAAGTTTTCCATTCTGTTGTTATCGTTTTAATTCATTTGTTCTTTTCATAATCCTACCGGTGGATCGTTGAAGACTTTTCTCAAGCTTGTGCTAGATCTCTCTTTAATTCTTGGCAACGAGAATAAGTAGTATGCTAAATCCTTTGGTTGTCATCAATTAAATTGGTGAAGGAGATGCATTCATAATTCTTATTCTTATTCCTTCAAGGTGATTTAATTCTTTTGTCTGGAGCTTGTTCATCATATCATATTCTCGGTTCTAAGCTGTTCATATTATTTTTCCGGAGCTCCATGCTATTTCAATGATATCATTTCAAACCTCCATCTAATTCATCACAGGCCTTGAGTCTTATTCTTTTCTTCTTTCACTTCCATGCTTTCTTTACCGGAGTTCTCATGGTGGTTCATCATGTTTTAATTCATCCTCGTAGTCTTCATCAAGATTCTTGTTGGAGCTCAAGCATTCTTCATCATGCTTCCTAGTGCAATTCTTTCTCCCGTATCTTTTCAGATGGTGGTATGTCATTTTTGACAATTCCTTCATGTTTCATGATTCACAAGTTGTCAAGAATGAGATATTTAAAACCATCATTTTCTTTGCTCAAGAGATCTTTCCAACCTTTCAATTTATTCGTTGGAGTTATCTTGGGTTGTATTTCACCTAAAGCTTTCCCTAAGGATTGTTGTTATTGTGGTGCTTATAATGACCCAAGTTCTTCATTTATCATTCCGGTGAGATAAGTTTTTCATCTCCTTGTTGATATCAATACAATCAATTGTTTTCCATCAGTGGCTGGTTGTCACCTCTTAATTTTGAGATGTTTTCCATAAGCCCACATTGAGCTTATTCTTTTCGTTGTTGATTTTTCCAACAACTCCGTTCAACCCTTCTTCGTAAGGATGCTCTTTCAATTCATTTGCCGGAGAAGTTGTCTTTTCTTCTCCATTCTTTTCTTTCGTTGATCTATATGCTATTCTTTCATTCCAGAGGTTTTGTGATATTACTCTCTTCGTCCCATCATCTCGTTTTATCAAGATCATGTTTTTCCCTTACTTATCATTAACCGGAGTGTTGTATTCTTCTTTCTAGTTCCCTCATCTTATCAAGTTTGCCTCTCTTTTCAACCGGAGTGCTGTCTGAATCTTTCTTAACCCTTGTGCCATCCTTTCATTGTTTCGGAGGCTGTGTGTTGTTGTTTTCATCAAGTATCTTCCCTTCTTCTCAAGTTCATGTTCAATTCCTTCCATTTTCAGACGGAGTGTTGTCCAAATTCTGTCATTCTTATTCCTTGGCTATACCATTGCGGTTTCTTATTCTTTCCGTCCGTGAGCTCTTGTTTCATGTCTTTCAACCTACAAGGTTCTCATTATGTTCCTTGTTACTCTTTCTAACGGAGTATTTTCATATTCGTTCATCTCCGTTGCATTCTTTCTTTCAACTTGTTTAACCTCTCAAGGTTCCTTGGTTTCACTCGTTTGTCGAAGAAGCAACTTTGTTTTACCTCTTCCTCTTCCGTTTTTACCCGGTGATATCTCTAGGATCTCGGGTCGAGATCCTCTGTTAGTGTGGGAGAGTTGTGACGCCCGAGACCGATGTCCTAGAAGATTCCAGAAGATTCTCGAAGCTTCCTGATGTTCCGGGTTGCCCGTGTGTTTCAAGTTCTGCTTGTGTTATTTTATTTTTGCATTGCATCATGTCATCATGTCATATTTTTATTTTGCATCTCAACCTAATAAATCGTGTGGACCTTCGGTCCATTTAAATCGAGGGAAGATGTCTTCTCTTTATAACATATAAAAGTCTCTCATTATTTTAGGGAGCTATATTAATAATTATTCCATTCCTCGGAATCACCGTAACACACTTGCATAATTTTCCCCATTGTCTTTCACTTCGAGTTTCACCTTCAAACCTTGCCAAATAATTCTTTTCCGTTGTTCGAGGTTCTTCCAAAAAAAAACCTCCTTCTATTTTATTTAAATCCCTGACATTTTTGTGAGTCCAGGGATTTTTACCCCTTGCCCTAAGTCCTTTCCCAACTCCTCTTTTCTTCTTTTTCCTCTTTTGTTTTTCTGTTTTTTTTGGAAAAACAACAGCAATTTTAAAACAGCAGAAGGAGAGGGCAGCCTTCCAGGCCTTTCTCAGCCTCTTGGGCCTCCCAGGCCGCAGGCCACCATCTCTCCCTCTGGGCCAGCAGGCCCACCAGCCCCCCGAAACCCTAGGGCGCCGTCAACGCCAGCCGCTCCCTCGAGCGTTCCCTCGTGCCGCCGCACCCTTCCCTCTGCTTCGTTCGATCCCATCTCCCGTTTCTCTCACCCCTCGCCTCGCACTTCCCTTTTCCCCCTTCGATCGTTCCTCCCCAGCACCGCTAGCCCCGATTCCTTCGCCCTCTGCTCCCGATTCCCCAGCGTCGCCCGAGCACCCTGCTCCTCCAGCGCCTGGAGCTTCGCTCCTTCCTTCCCTCGAGTCTCCTCCGTCCGTCCTTCTCCTCTTCGCCATGCCTCGGAGGCCTCCCGCACCAGGGCCGCGAGGTCTCGCCTCGAGCCCGGCCCCGAGCGCCCCTTCGCTCCCTCGTCCAGCAAGGGTGCCGCGCGTCCCGCCGCCGTCGGACCATGGCCCGAGCAGGCCCGGGCCTCTTCTCGCCGCGACTGCAACGTCCTCCGCCGCCCCGTGAGCCGTCCCTCCGGCCCTCCTCAGGCGCCAGGGCGTCGCCTCGCCATCTCCTCGCCCGGCCTCGTCCTCCCAGCGCCTCGTCTCCAGCCAGGGCCTCGGCCCTCGTTCTCCGTCGCCCCATGGATCCTCCGCGCCGAGACGTGACCTGCTGCCTCCTTCCTTGTCGCTGCTGCCCTTGTTTTGCTGTTGTAGTTTTTTTTGTGTTGTTTGGTTGCTGGTGTTGACCTTGACAGAGAACGGAACGACTACTCGACGACGACCGAACATCTACGGAAAACGAGCCCGTGAACGACTACATGTGTGATGCGCCAAGTACCACTACATCCGTGTACGACTACGCGAACGAGTACACGGCGACCCGACCAAGTACCCCTACGAACGCCGACACAAGACGACGCGACAAGTACCCTTCGGAGAAGTGAACAACTACATCCGTGTACGACTACGTGAACGAGTACCACGACGCCGCAAGTACCACTACCGTCGCCCGGAAACAAGGAATTCGCCAAGTACCACGACACGATGACGTGAACCACTACTTCCTCTACGAGTTGCGAGAACAACTACTTCCCTCAACGGAACGACTACTTCCTCTCCCACGCGAATGACTCCTTCCTCTACGTCTCGAACCGCCCCGAAACGCACGCTTCGAAGGTATACCGAGACGACCCCGTGGATGAACCGTGCATGCTTGTTGTGTGTTGTATGAAATGTCTCCCGTGTGTGCTTCGTGCCCGTTCCACCTTTTGTCATGTTCCTCGGTTGCCGCGTCGCCGACTCGTGGGAACCCGGTAACGGGATCGGCCACCTTTCATCTCGTTTGACTCACCCACGCCATCTATCTTTTGCACCGGTCTCTCAACGAGATACCGGAACCGATATGATGCCGTTGCATCATTTTCGGATCGTTGTCGTGGCCCCCTTCCTTTCCACCACGGTGACAATACTTCATATCTCCTTTAAGTCAACCTTTTAATAAAACTTGCATAAAACTTAATCATGTCATCCGCATCATGTTAACAACATTATAATGAGTGAATTGTTGTTTGCTTATAATTATGAAACATGCTCATGGGGATTTTCCGGATATGTTGTTGTTATTTCCGGCCTCATTTAAAATGTCTTAATAGTGTAGGTTTATTTTGTTTCACCTCTTGCCATGTTAAAACCCTTTTAATCTTGTCTTGTAAATAACTAGAGTCAACTAAATAATTATTGTGGTGTTTTGTCAATATGCAACTCGTTGCATATTGAGCTCCACTTAACTTGTAGTTTTGTTTGTGCATTTTGCCATGCCATGCATAATTAAACCGGACATGCATCATGCTTGCTTGTGCATCGTATGCCATGTTGATGCTTGTGTGTTTACCGTGTTGTTTCTTTCTTTCCGGTTGCTTCTCTTGTTAGCTTCGGTTTCGTTCCGGAGTTGTGAGGTTTCTTCGCTCGACTGTTGCTCCGTCTTCTTCTTGGATCCGTTCTTCTCCCTTGTGGAATCCCAGGCAAGATGACCGAACCCGGATACCATTACTATCTTTGCCTATTGCTAGTAGTCTCGATCTATAGTTTTGCCTCGATGCCCATGTCTTTCTTGTCAGCCTCCTAATTGTAACCATTGCCATGTTTAACCACCCTACCTACGCAAACCGTTGCTTGGCTAAGTACGCTTCGCTCAGCCCCTCTTATAGCATTGTTAGTTGCAGGTGAAGATTGAAGATGCTTGCTTCATGGTTGAAGTTTGGTTGGGTTATATCACACTATATAAATGCTTAAAAATGAAATCATCTATATACTGGCAGGGTGGAAGGCTAAGCCTTCTTGCTTGGTGTTTTGTTCCACTCATGCCGTTAGGAACCGTATAAACCGGTGTTATGTTCCTTGATTATGCGTTCCTAACACGGTTGGGGTGTATGGGACCCCCTTGATAAACCGCTAAGTGCTAAGTCTTTTCCAGCAAGTCCCAACATTTGGTACTATTTGCCCATAATAACAACTTAATTAATTAATTAAATTTGCATAGGGGGTCGCGTCCCCGAGGATTCTTAATTCTACATAGCAGGGGGGCCAGCGCTGATGGTGTTGGTCCCAAACGGGGGTTCTGCGGGGCCGCCTTGGGGCAACCCGAGGTATTTGGTATCCACCCGTAGAATCGCCCATCCGGTCGTGTCCTGAGACCTAGATACGCGCGGCTACTATCAGGGTGTCGACACGCCGGGAGGATTTGCTGGATTAGCCTTACCTTAGTTCGGTTTAACTTGAGCACGGGATTCCGAGAATACTCGGGTCTTCCCACCTATGGAGTTGCGACTCCGCGGATCGTGGGCTTGTAATGGGTCAAGTTGGAACACCCCTGCAGGGTTTGAACTTTCGAAAGCCGTGCCCGCGGTTATGTGGCAGATGGGAGCTTGTTAATTCCGGTTGTAGATAACTTGACACAATGTTTCAATACACTACCAGCGTGTGTACCGTGACTGTCAATTTCCGAATAGGGATTCGGGAGTTGAACACGGTGGGGTTATGTTTGTCCGGCTTTAGTTAGGATCACTTCGTGATCATCTTTCGACCGATGCACTTCTCTTCTCGCTCTCTATTACGTAAGTTAGTGCTAGTTGCTGCTGCAGACTCTTGTTTGTTCCTTCACCTCTCGTTCTTTCTTCAGCCTTGTCCACACCCAAGGCTTAAATAGTCGTGTTACCCGGGAACGGGATTGCTGAGTCCTCTGTGGCTCACAGTTACTACCACACCAGTTGCAGGTTCAGCCGAGTTTGATGCAGGAGTTGGTTCAGTTCTTCACCGGGAGCTCGATGAAGAGTTTGGCCGTTGCTTGTGACGTTTCGATGTTCAGTAGTGGTTTCTACTAGGATTCGATCCTGACCTGTGGCTTTATGTTGTTTTGGTATCTTTCTTTTGGATCTTACCCGTAGTCGGGCTGTGATGTTTTGGATGATGTATTGCTTATGTATTGTATTGTGTGAAGTGGCGAGTGTAAGCCAACTATCCCCTTTTGCATTTTAATCCCTCTTTTACATGAGTTGTGCAAAGATACCAAACTTGAGATCATTCTAGGATGGGCTTATACCTTTAAGTCGTGCCTCGACACGTAGGAGGTATAGTCCCATCCTGGGCATTACACGAAAGAGCACTCTCTCTCTCGAAGCCCTATGATCTATAACAATTTCTCCCCCTTTGGCAACAAGTTACCAAAAAGTTCGAAAAGGTATAGAGCTAAGCGTCACTGCGGGCTCTGCTGGCGGCTCCCGTCTGGGTAGATGTCGGTGTAGAGATAGCTGCATCGGCGAAGACTTCTGCTGATGTCTGCGGTGGAGTAGTGGATGCTGGAGCTGGAGCAACTGCTGGAGCTGTAGCTGGTGCTGAAGTGGTAGCCCTGGAGTCTGTCACTGGGATAGCTGCAGATCTGGATCCTCTGGGAACCTGAGCAGTCTGGCGATGAGAGTCCTGGACTAGATCATCCTGCATAAGCTCTGCTCTCTCCTGCCTTGTCTCCTCCATGTCTGCCTCAAGCTTGTTGACAGACACCTGAATCTCAGTCAGCTTCACGTCCAGAGCGTGGATCTTGTCCTCGACAATCCTCTCTAGGCTCTCCTGAGATTGCTCAATGCTGGCCAGGCGTTGTTCAATCCTTTGGGTAGCTTCAAGAATTTGTTCTCCAAAGCTCTTTGGCTTAGCTGCTGCTGCTGCTGCCTCTTTGTCAGCTTTAGCCTTCTTCGCAGCTTCGATTTTGGCATGTCCTTCAACTGAGGTAGGATCCTCTTCATCCATCACAACCACGTTGTCCTCATGCTCTGGCTGCAGTGGCAAGTGCTTCCTATCCAACATGAATTTGCCCGTGCCAAACTTGGCGTTGATGAGCATCTGAATCTGCGGAGCAAACCCACACGACCTCTTCTGGTCAGCTGCAGTCCTCTTAATGGTCTCTACCATCAAGTCCATCACCTTGAAAGGTGCCTTCTCATCGAGAATGTGCAGCATGTTGATAGAATAGCTTCGAATCATCCGGTGGTCTCCAGACTTAGGCATCAATGTATGCCTCAGAATAGTGTTAGTGGTGGTCAGACCTGCCTGGAGATAGTACACTGAGCCAAGCTTCCATCCTTCCAAATCAGCAGCCGGGATCTCCTTGTACATGTTCTTCATGGAATCATGACTCTTCTTAGGAATCCCATAGACATCAATGTCGTCCTCTCTCTGCACTGGAGCGTTCAGAAGTTCTGCCCATTCTTCAACAGTCGAAGAAAACCTTTGACCTTCAGTCATCCAGGTGATCTTGCCATCAGGATAGAAGTGGGCTGTGGCGTAGAACTGCATGATCATCTCGTCATTCCAAGGTGTCAGCTCTTGACCCACAAAATCAGCAACTCCACATGCAGTAAAGCTCTCATGCACATGGGGAAAGAAGTCCCGGTGCTCTTCACTATCAATATACTTCCAGTCAACATACCTGGTGTCAGCAACAATGGGCTTCTTATCCATCAGCACGGTCTCATAGAAATCTTGCTGCTCTCTGGTGTGGAATCTGGGGTCCACAGCAGTCCTTCTCCTTACAGCATATGGATCAGACTGTCTCCATAGCCTGAGACCTTTGTCCTTCCTTGCCTTCATGTCCTCAGCTTGAGGATGAGAATCATTGTGGAGTGGCAACTTGGGACGGAGCTTAAGCAACACATGCTCTTCATCTGATTCAGACGGTGGCATCTCACCTTTGTTCTTCTCAGAAGCTGGAATGCTTCTGGTTGTTCTCTTGGGCTTGGCTGGAGCTGCCTTGGCTTGAGCAGGCTTCTTGGGCTTAGAGGAGGCTTGAGCCCGAATAGCATCACCCATGAACTTAGCTTTCTGAGGAGGAGGCTGGGGTGCTTCTTCTTCTTCTTCTTCTGCAGCATCAACTTGAGGTTCAGCATATACTACCCTCTTCCTTTTGGAAGTCTTCTTCACCTTGCTTGGAGCAGGCTCTTCCAAGTTGAGCTTCTTTGCAACTGCTGACTGCTTCACTTTGCTTGTGCCTTTCCTTGACTGCTGCCCTTGATGCTCTTTGGCAACCACATTCCTCTTTGTCTTGGAGGTAACTTCCTCAGCAACAAAGTCAGAGTCCTCATCATCAGAAGTTCTCTTCTTCCTGGTTCTGGTGGCTGCAGGAGGCAAACCACTAGGGGTGCTCCTCTCACCATCATCACTGGAGCTGCTAGCAGGACTTGTATCTGCCTCTGGAATTTCAGCAAACGGTGACTCAGACCTGTTCTGGCTGTCACTGACATCTGACATGGCTGAAAAACCTGTGAAAAGATAAGGCATAGGCAGAGTAGAAGAGTTATCACAACTGCAGAGGTTTTTGCAAAAAAAATGAGTTCAAAACTTAGTTTTGAGTTTTCACAGAATGTATTTCGGTCAAACCGATTTCAAGTTTCGGTGTAACCGAAGTGCTCAACAGAAACCTACACACCACTTTCGGTCAGACCGAAATGGGTTTCGGTCCTACCGATAACTTAGGGTTTCACTGAAACTACGTTTCGGTCATTCCGATTGGCACAACTCGGTTAAACCGAATGATGCAGTGCAATGGCCAGAGGCCAAATCGGTCATTCCGAGTTTTAAAATCGGCTTCACCGAGATGCATTCCGTGGAAACCTAAACCTAAGAATTTTCCTCGAAACTAGAAGATCTGAACTAATGTATAGGGAACATCTCAAACGTGGATTGAATCATGGCAAGCCTATCGTGCAAGAATCGGAAGGGGAGCACGAAAAGGGATCGGGACACACCCTAACTTGGTGGTGTCCCTCTACGGCGGCAACGGTGGAGATGATTACCGTTGACGGCGGCGGAGACCTGCGGCGAGGGCGCACAGGCAACGACGGCGACGATCCGTAGACCAGGGTGACGGCAGCAAGGGTATTGAGGGGCGAACGGTTTGAAGAATTGAATCGCGCGCAGCCCTCAGGTATATATAACCCCATGCTGTCGGTGGGACCGAGTTGAAAAACTCGGTGTCACCGAGATGTATAACTGTTGTGCAGTTACGCATATCGGTCAGACCGAGATTTTGAACTCGGTTTCACCGAGATGAAACCTAGATCAGTCTAAGCGTTTCGGTTGGACCGAGATTGAGAAGCCGGTCAGACCGAAATGGACTTAGAAGGTTTTGGAAGTCAGCCTTAGACGAATCGGTGGCTCCGAGTGCTCCTCACTCGGACTGTCCGAAAAAGACTTGTTCAAGGTTGTGATATGAGCATGAACAGAATCTGAGACAAGAAAGCATAGATAGCTAGGGAAAGGTGCTTAGGCATTCTTGTCCATCCATTTGGCCAGAAAAAGAAAACAAAACAATCAAAACAACAAATGGATGTCCTTGAATGGATGAAATCATGCATTCAACATGCTCACACAATAAGATAGCAACTGAAATATGTGTCAAACATGCACAACCAACACTTTAGCTACTAGCACACAATTTGTCGATGACTAGGTCATCTATATATGAGTATATTGACTTAGGAGTCAAATGAGAACATTTGATCATAGGTCATACTCATCGTTTAAGCACAAGTGGGGTTACCACTTTTACATAAAGCATTTATGTGTTCACATCATTTGGAGATGCTTTTGCTCAATTTTTAGAGCAAAGCTCCCCCTAGATGTGAGAACCCCTTTTTAAAGGGTCAAACTAACCTTGGGTTGTCGTAGAAGACTTCATGTAGATGTTGAAGGTGTGGATGCTCAATGTTGATGCAGATCATCAAGAGTTGGGAGCAATCCTTTGGATTAGGGCACTTTCAATACCTACATGGGTTAGTCCCACAAGGAACAAGCAAGAATATCCATAGACATAGAGTGAAGTACAGAAAAGATGATGTCCATGAAGGCAATGATTACCTTGTCCCTTGACTTACCAACAAGAGTGTTTGTGACTCCATGAACTAGTGCATGATGTGGAAGTTGATTGCACAAGTTCTTGCCAAAATGAATATGAGTGAAGTTTGTTGGCGGAGTCACCCTCAAGAACCTACTAGTTCTTCTTCTTTGGGATCCACATCATCTTGATGGGAATCCTTGGTGTTGTAGTTGAGCTTGACGAAGTAGAACTTGATGTGTCCTTGGGAACCCACTTGACCATGGCTTGAGGTGCTTCAATGAATGCATCAATCTCCTCTTGAAGCTTGTCCTTGGCCTTTAGCTTGTGGTCTTGTGGTGGAAGGTCATCTTGAGCTTGTTCCACATTGGAAGAAGTAGGATCATACTTCTCCTTTTGTGAGACAAACTGTGGAGTAGGGTATTGACCTTCTTCCCACTCAACACCTTTGGCATTGAACTTTCGCTCAAAACCAATCCCTTGATTCTTCCGGTGTCTTCCTTGTTTGCGAACAATCTCCTCAAAGTTCTTGCTTCCGGCAAGACTCTTGTAGACACCTTTCTCTATGATTTCCTTCAATAAGCTATTTTCTTGCTCAAGTGTAACTTGGCTTGAAACATTGTTAGTGGAATCAAGAGAACTACTAGAAGTAACAACATTTGATTTAACATTGTTATTGTTACTACTAGAGGAAGAATTTTTCTTATGCTTGTCATGCTTAGTCTTAATAGGTGGTAAGAAATTAGACAAGAGAAGTCGTTTGGCAAGATATGAAGAACTCTTCTTTCGAAGATCGTCATTGATCGCTTTTAGAAACTCATGTTCTTGCTCTAGAGTGAGCTTCTCGAAGCGTAGCTTCTCATGAGATCTTAGGAGCTCTCTATGATCTTCTTGAGTTGTTTCATGAGCTAACTTAAGATTTTTAGTTCTTTAGTTAGACGCTCAATCTCCTTCATAGCATTGTCATTCGACTCTTCTCGACTATAAAGACTACTAGCATTTTCATCATTACTAAGCTCACTAGATTTATCATGCAAGAGCTCATCTTCACCAAGCAAGTCATCCTCATCACTATCAAAGTCAATGAATTCAGGGTGTGTTACCTTGGGGCCTTTAGCCATGAAGCATCTTCCAATTCCCTCATTTGGTGAATCAAATAAGTCGTAGGAGTTGGAGTTGGAGGATACGAGTGCAAGTCCGGCAACACCTTCATCTTGACTATAGTCGGAGTCGGAGTGATAGCTTCCATCGGATTGATTGTCAGAGTCGGAGCCGGAGACCCATTCACCTACATGAGCTTGATGTCTTCTTCTTGTGTAGCTCCTTGATGACTTGTCTTTCCTCTCCGAATCCTTGCTTCTCCGAGAGGGTCTTCGTTCATAACGATCATCTCTACTCCTTCTCTCTCTCCGAGGTGACTCATCTCTTGCTCTTCTTCTTGGAGATTCTTCTCTTCTCTTGTGGGGAGCCGTACACTCATTTGAGAAGTGTCCGGGTCTTCCACAATTGTAGCAGTTTCGATCACGACTAGAAGATCTCTTTTCATCATATGATCTAGACTTTGAGCTTCTTTCTTTGCCTCTATTCTTGTAGAACTTGTTGAAGTTCCTAACCATTAGGCTTATCTCTTCATTGGAAATTAACTTGTCACTTGAGGTAGTGGGAGCATCACTTGTAGCTTTGTAAGCACCACTTGACTTGTTGTGAATCTCTTCCTTATCCTTAAGTGTCATCTCATGAGCAACAATTCTTCCAATGACTTCAGTTGGCTTGAGAGTCTTGTAGTTTGGCATCATTTGGATCAAAGTGCACACGGTGTCATATTTTCCATCCAAAGCTCTTAGAATCTTCTTGATGATGAATCGGTCGGTCATTTCTTCGCTTCCTAAGCCGGCAATCTCATTTGTGATGAGAGCAAGCCTAGAGTACATTTCAGCGACTCCTTCACCATCCTTCATCTTGAACTTGTCAAGTTGACCTTGAAGAATATCTAGCTTTGATTCCTTCACAGATTCAGTACCTTCGTGCATTTCAACCAAAGTATCCCAAATCTCTTTAGCATTCTCAAGACGGCTGATTTTGTTGAACTCCTCGGGACACAAAGCATTGAAGAGAATGTCACAAGCTTGAGCATTGTTTTGCAACATCCGCAACTCTTCGGGTGTAGCTTCGCGATCCGGAACTTTTCCTTCTTCGAAGAAATCACCTTGCATACCAACACAGATAATGCCCCATGCGGCTGGGTTATGACCAAGAATATGCATTTTCATTTTATGCTTCCAACTAGCAAAATTTGTACCATCAAAGTAAGGACCTCTACGATAATTACCCTCACAAGACGCCATACTCTCCTAGGTTGTGAAACCAAGCTTATGGAGTCCAATGCAATGGAAACCAAAACAATGGAGACCAAAGCCCTGATACCACTTGTAGGATCGAAAGTAGGTCTAGAGGGGGGTGATTAGACTACTTGACAATATAAAAAATCTGCCTTTAGGTCATGCAAAGTTTTTGGCAGTTTCACAATTAAGATCAATTCAAGTAACACCCTACACATGCAATTCTAGAGTAATAGCAGCGGAAAGTAAATTGCACATGTAAAAGAGAGGTGGAGAAGATCAAACGCAGTTTGGTGACACGAAGATTTTTGTCGTGGTTCCGATAGGTGGTGCTATCGTACATCCACGTTGATGGAGACTTCAACCCACGGAGGGTAACGGCTGCGCGAGTCCACGGAGGGCTCCACCCACGAAGGGTCCACGAAGAAGCAACCTTGTCTATTCCATCATGGCCTACGCCCACGGAGGACTAGCCTTACTCGGGGTAGATCTTCACGAAGTAGGCGATCTCCTTGCCCTTACAAACTTCTTGGTTCAACTCCACATCTCAAGACGGAGGCTCCCAAGCGACACCTAACCAATCTAGGAGGCACCACCCCCCAAAAGGTAATAGACGGTGTTGATGATGATGAACTCCTTGCTCTTGTGCTTCAAATGATAATCTCCCCAACACTCAACTCTCCTCACTGATATGGCTGTGGTGGAAGAAAGGTTTGAGTGGAAAGCAACTTGGGAAGGCTAGAAATCAAGTTTCATATGGTAGGAATGGAATGGCTTGATCTCAACACAAGGGTAGGTGGTTCACTTCTCAGAAAGTGTATGGTAGAAGTGGTGGTACTTTCTGATGGCTCTCCTCACGAATGAAGAGGGGGTGGAGGGGTATATATAGCCTCCACACAAAATCCAACCGTTACACACACATTTGACCAATCTCGGTGAGAGCGAAGTGAAAACTCGGTCAGACCGAAAGTTCAAATATAGTGAACGTTGGGATTTTCGGTGGGACCGAAAATACCATCTCGGTGTGTCCGAAGTGAGTCAAAGGTTGGAGCTTGCCATCTCGGTGGGACCGAAAACAACAACTCGGATATTCCGAAGTGATGTCAATTGGTTACAGAAGGTTGGCAGTCCATTTTCGGTGAGACCGAAACTCAAAATCGGATGGACCGAGAAATTAGGGTTTGGAGGAATAACTGAGGTGGTTCATCTCGGTGGGACTGAGTTTGCAGAATCGGTTTGTCCGAGATTACTTATGAGTGTGTTGAGTAGTGAAGAGTGCTGATAGTTGAGGGAGCTAAATCACTAAGCACTTGAGCAACCAGATCATCAACACAACCTCATCCCCTTTTAATAGTATTGGCTTTTCCTATGGACTCAATGTGATCTTTGATCACTAAACCAAAAATAGAGTCTTGAGCTTTTGCCAATGCTTTTCTTAGCATTTTGAGGGGTCCACTTCTTCAGACATTTCCATACCCATATCATCGAACTTTTCTGAAATGATTCTCAAGTAAATATTAGTTCAATGATATATATGTTGTTATTAATTACCAAAACCACCCGGGGATTAGTTGGACTTTCAATACACCTAAGGATAAGGAGCGTGACGGCGAAAACGATCCCACAAAGGACAAGCCTGTCGATGAATCTCCCAAGCGTAGGCGTCCGAAGCACCGAACTAAATCACGTAAAGGGAAAGATAGCAACACTTTCACTAACGACGGTGATAGTCCAGAGCAAGCCGAAGACCCCGCAGACCATGCGATGGAGCAGAACGAGTGAGAGGACCGTGAACATAGTCCAAAACTGCTGTCTGCTGACAGCGATGCCGAAGACAACAATTATGAGCCTGTCTCCGAGGAGGATGTTTGCCTGAGCGATGACGAATACATCGTCCCAGAAGAACCCTTAGAACAAAAGCGCTTCCATCGGAGGCTTATTGCCACCGCAAGGAGCCTGAAAAAGTAGCAGAGACAACTTTGAGCCGCACATGATACGCTCAATGATAGATGGAACGAAGTGCTGGATGCTGAGCACAAATATGGCGGCAATCGCGAAAACCAAAGGCTACCCTAAGCGTAAACTGCTCTCCAAATTTGACGACGAGGCTATGATATGTCTCCAACGTATCTATAATTTTTTATTGTTCCATGCTATTATTTATGAACTCTTGGATGTTTAATGGGCTTTATTATACACTTTTATATAATTTTTGGGACTAACCTATTAACCCAGAGCCCAGTGCCAGTTTCTGTTTTTCTCCTGTTTAGGGTTTTACAGAAAAGGAATATCAAATGGAGTCCAATTGACGAGCCAATTTTTTATGATTTTTTCTGGACCAAAAGAAGCCCCCGAAGCAAAAGAGTTGGGCCAGGAGAGCCACGGGCTGCCCTCGAGGGTGGAGGGCACGCCCTGGGAAGGTGGTGGCGCCCTCCTATCTCGAGGACAGCCCAGAAGCCCCCCTGACGTGGGACCTACACCAAAACTTCCTATAAATACTGAAACCTTCGGAAATTAACCTAGATTGGGAGTTCCGCCGCCGAAAGACTCTGTAGCCACCGAAAACAAATCTAGACCCCGTTCCGGCAACCTGCCGGAGGGGGGAACCCTCACCTGTGGCCATCTTCATCATCCCGGCGCTCTCCATGACAAGGAGGGAGTAGTCCACCCTCGGGGCCGAGGGTATGTATCAGTAGCTATGTGTTTGATCTCTCTCTCTCTCTCTCTCGTGTTTTTGAGATGGCTTGATCTTGATGTATCACGAGCTTTGCTATTATAGTTGGATCTTATGATGCTTCTCCCCCTCTACTCTCTTTTAATGGATTGAGTTTTCCCTTTGAAGTTATCTTATCGGATTGAGTCTTTAAGGATTTGAGAACACTTGATGTATGTCTTGCACGTGCTTATCTGTGGTGACAATGGGATATCATGTGATAGACTTGATGTATGTTTTGGTGATCAACTTGCGGGTTCCGTGACCTTGGGAACCTATGCATAGGGGTTAGCACACATTTTCGTCTTGACTCTCTGGTAGAAACTTTGGGGCACTCTTTGAAGTTCTATGTGTTGGTTGAATAGATGTTTCTGAGATTTTGTGATGCATATCGTATAATCATGCCCACGGATACTTGAGGTGACAATGGAGTATCTAGGTGACATTAGGGTTTTGATTGATTTGTGTCTTAAGGTGTTATTCTAGTACGAACTCTATGATAGATTAAACGTTACTACGGACTCTTGAATAGATCGATCTGAAAGAATAGCTTTGAGGTGGTTTCGTACCCTACCATAATCTCTTCGTTTGTTCTCCGCTATTAGTGACTTTGCAGTGACTCTTTGTTGCATGTTGAGGGCTAGTAATATGATCCAATTATGTTATCCTTGTTGAGATAACTTGCACTAGTGAATGTATGAACCCTAGGCCTTGTTTCCTATCATTTCAACACTGTTTATGCTCACGTTACCACTTGCTACCTTGCTGTTTTTATATTTTCTTACTACAAAAACCTATATCTACCATCCATATTGCACTTGTATCACCATCTCTTCGCCGAACTAGTGCACCTATACAATTTACCGTTATATTGGGTGTGTTGGGGACACAAGAGACTCTTTGTTATTTGGTTCCAGGGTTGTTTGAGAGAGACCATCATCATCCTATGCCTCCCACGGATTGATAAACCTTAGGTCATCCACTTGAGGGAAATTTGCTACTGTCCTACAAACCTCTGCACTTGGAGGCCCAACAACGTCTACAAGAAGAAGGGTGTGTAGTAGACATCAAGCTCTTTTCTCGCGCCGTTGCCGGGGAGGTTAGTGCTAGAAGGTATATCTTTAGATCTTGCAATCGAATCTTTTAGTTTCTTGTTTTATCACTAGTTTAGTTTATAAAAGAAAACTACAAAAAAATGGAATTAAGGTTACCTCATATGCTTCATCTTTTTAATATCTTTCGTGAAAATGATGGGAAGGAAAATTGTGCTCAAGTACTAGAAGAAGAATTACATAGAATGCTTGGCACTAAAGACTTGAATGATGAGCATGCTTGCAAAGTTGTTAGTGCGAATCCTTTGAATATCTATGGTACTAATGATGATTGAACTAGTCATGATGAAAATATCTCATAGAAGCATGTTGATTTTCGTGGAGTGTATAGAGTTTGCAAGTACATACCAAAGAGGGAAGATAGATTTTGCAAGAGGCATAAGTATTTAGAAACTAAATGGTTGCTACGTATGCTAGATGATTGTGCTGAAAAATTAAAATATCTTAGCCGTACTTGTGAACTTTGCAATGAATGTGGCCATTTCATCACCCAATGTGAATTGTTTCATGATCGAATCGTGTCCAAAAATTGTGATGACTTAATTTCCCTGGCACATCATAATGAACTTATCTTGCTTTTGGGCTATGAAGAAATTAAATGTAGAACTAAGTTTCTTCCAGGATTTGCCATTGATAAACTTCTTGAATTTGATATAGAGGAAATATATATGTATTGTGCGGTGAATTGCATTGAAAATCATTATATTGCCAATTACCTTAAGTCAAGAAAACAAATAGGAGATGAAGAGAATACTAATGAAAGGGAAGAGATTTCCCAATATCCTCCTATTATTTCTTATGATGAATCAGGTAACGAGGAGGAGCCTTCTATTCAACCGATCTCATTAATAAAGAGCTCCGAAAAGAAGATTGAACCCACACATAATGTGAAGAAGAAAAAGAAAAGACGGAGAAGCAAAGACAAAAAGGTATCCCCTCCAAATGATGTTGCTTCCATTACTCATTGTGATCATGATAATTGCTATACAATCGGTGCTATCCATACTATTAATGATGAGATTGATTATGCTTATGATATGGAAAGTCCCAAGCTTGGGGATGCTACGCTTGATGAAGATGATATTTTCAGCCTCCCAAGTCTTGATATGCAAGTCTATTATGATGAAAGCATGCTTCCCATTTATGATGATTAGTGTGATGCCACTTATGCTTTAAAAAGTAGTGATGATTATACTGATAAAACTTGTCATGATTATGATTACCCTT
Source organism: Secale cereale (assembly GCA_902687465.1). Classification (NCBI taxonomy): domain Eukaryota; kingdom Viridiplantae; phylum Streptophyta; class Magnoliopsida; order Poales; family Poaceae; genus Secale; species Secale cereale. The sequence continues at coordinate 278,742,582 of LR738710.1, forward strand.
TCTCTCAACATTACTCTTTTAATGTGGAAACAATCTATAGTATTCAAGTCTCTTATGATACTCCCACTATTCCGAATGAGAAGAATTTTACTTATGTGGAGAGTAATAAAAAAATTATGCAAGTAGATCATGAAAATAATGCTTCATGTGCTGGTTATATTGTTGAATTCATTCATGATGATACTGAAAATTATTATGAGAGAGGATCATATGCTTGTAGGAATTGCAAAAATATCAAGTTTCCTCTCTATGTGCTTAAAGTTTTGAAGTTGTGCTTGTATTCCCTTCCTATGCTTGTTGATTATCATTCCCATAAGTTGTTTGCTCACAAAATCCCTATGCATAGGAAGTGGGTTAGACTTAAATGTGTTAGTCAGATTCGTCATGATGCTCACTTTATGTTTCAAATCTTATCTTTTACGCGAGCATCATTGAAATCATCATGCCTAGCTAGGGGCGTAAAACGATAGCGCTTGTTGGGAGGCAACCCAATTTCATTTTTTTTGCTGTTAGGGAATAAATTTTTCATCTAGACTCTGATTAGATGTGTTTTCATGTTGTGTTTAGTGTTTGTGCCAAGTAGAACCTTTGGGAAAACTTGTGTGAAGTTTATGTGATCTTGCTGTGAAACACAGAATCGTTAGCGCTCGCTAAAGTGGTCTTCTTATTTTACTGGAGCGTTCTTTTTAGTTGATTCTTTTTGCAGATGATTGGTAGACAAATTCCGAAAATTTACCAGTTTAGTTTGAATTTTTTGGAGTTCCAGAAATAGGCGAAACCTGCAGATTACTACAGACTGTTCTGTCTTTGACAGAATATGTTTTTCGTGTGTTGTTTGCTTATTCCGATGCATCTATGAGTAGTATTGGAGGATAAAAACCATAGAGAAGTTGGAGTGCAGTAGGTTTAACACCAATATAAACAAAGAATGAATTCATTGATGTACCTTTGATTAGTGGTTTGCTTTCTTATACTAACGGAGCTCACGAGAATTTTTGTCCAAGTTTTGTGTTGTGAAGTTTTCAAGTTTTGAGTATTGCTTTGATGGACTGTGGAACAAGGAGTAGCAAAGGCGTAAGCTTGGGGATGCCCATGGCACCACAAGTAAATTCAAGATAATCACAAGCCTAAGCTTGGGGATGCCCCGGGAAGGCATCCCCTCTTTCGTCTTCATCCATCGGTAACTATACTCCGAGCTATATTTTTATTCACCACATGTTATGTGTTTTGCTTGGAGCGTCAATTTATTTTAGTTTGTTTTGCTTGCTGTTTGAATAATATCCCAAGATATGAAGTTCTTAAATGTTAGAGAGTCTTCACATAGTTACATAATTGTTCAACTACTCATTGATCTTCACTTATATCTTTCGGAGTAGGATGTTATTGCTCTAGTGCTTCACTTATATCTTTTAGAGCACGGCGGTTGTTTTATTTTGTAGAAATTGTTGATCTCTCATGATTCACTTATATCTATTTGAGAGTCTATTAAAACAGCATGGTAATGTGTTTAGGCTATTAAAGTAGTCTTCACATGATAGACATCCAATATCAATGTAGTAAAAACTTTCACAGTAAGTGCATTGAATATGATGAGAAGTTGGATGCTTGATAATTGTTTTGAGATATGAGGATAGTGATATTAGAGTCATGCTAGTGGAGTTATTATGAAATTGAGAAATACTTGTGTTAAGGTTACTTATTCATGTAGCATGCACGTATGGTGAACCGCTATGTGATGAACTTAGAGCATGAGGTATTTGTAAAGTGTCAACCTTTGTGTGGAGGTTGTGGGCGCGCGATGATTAACTCCTACCAACCTCCCCCCTAGGAGCATGCGTTGATTGCTTTGTTTTCATGACTCGTATATTTTTGCAATAAGTATATGAGTTCTTATGACTAATGTTGAGTCCATGGATTATACGCACTCTCGCCCTTCCACCATTGCTAGCCTTCTTGTACCGCGCAACTTTCGCCGATACCATAAACCCACTATATATCCTTCCTCAAAATAGCCACCATACCTACCTATCATGGCATTTCCATAGCCATTCCGAGATATATTGCCATGCAACTTTCCACCATTCCGTTCATATGACACGCATCATATTGTCATATTGCCATTGCATGATCATGTAGTTGACATCGTATTTGTGGCAAGGCCACCATGCATAATTTTTATACATGTCACTCTTGTTTCATTGCACATACCGGTACACCGCCAGAGGCATTCATATAGAGTCATACTTTGTTGTTGTAGTATCGAGTTGTAATATCGAGTTGTAATGAAAGTGTGATGATCATCATTATTACAGCATTGTCCCATGGGAGGAAAGGCTAAATCTATAAAGCCCCTCCGCAAAAAAAGGCCAAAGAAAGGCCAAAGAAAAAGAAAGGCCCAAAAAGGGAAAAAAGGAGAAGAAAACAAAAAATGGACAATTGCTACTATATTTTTCCACACTTGTGCTTCAAAGTACCACCATGTTCTTCATTGTAGAGAGTCTCATGCTTAGTCACTTTCATATGCTAGTGGGAATTTTTCATTATAGGACTTGGCTTGTATATTCCATCGATGGGCTTCCTCAAATGCACTAGGTCTTCATGAGCAAGCAAGTTGGATGCACACCCACTCGTTTCTTTTGTTGAGCTTTCATTCATATTTAGCTCTAGTGCATCCGTTGCATGGCAATCCCTACTCACTCACATTGATATCTATTGATGGGCATCTCCATAGCCCGTTGATACGCCTAGTCGATGTGAGACTATCTCCCTCCTTTTTGTCTTCTCCACAACCACCTCTATTCCACCCATATTGCTATATCCATGGCTCACGGTCATGTATTGTGTGAAAGTTGAAAGGTTTGAAAAGATAGAGTATGAAAACAAATGCTTGGCTGAAATCGGGGTTGTGCATGATATGAATTTTTTTGTGTGATAACAAGGGAGCATAGCCAACACTATATGATTTTTTAGGGATAACTTTCTTTAGCCATAGTATTTTGAGAAGACATGATTGCTTTGTTAGTATTGCTTGAAGTACTGTTATTTCTTATGTCAATATAGACTTTTATCTTGAATCTTTCAGATCTGAACATTCATGCCAGAATTAAGAGAATTACATTGAAAAACTATATTGGTTAGCATTCCACATAAAAAATTCTTTCTTTATCATTTACCTACTCGAGGACGAGCAGGAATTAAGCTTGGGGATGCTTGATACGTCTCCAACGTATCTATAATTTTTTATTGTTCCATGCTATTATTTATGAAGTCTTGGATGTTTAATGGGATTTATTATACACTTTTATATGATTTTTGGGACTAACCTATTAACCCAGAGCCTAGTGCCAGTTTTTGTTTTTCTCCTACTTTAGGGTTTTACAGAAATGGAATATCAAATTGAGTCCAATTGACGAGCCAATTTTTTATGATTTTTTCTGGACCAAAAGAAGCCCCCGAAGCAAAAGAGTTGGGTCAGGAGAGCCACGGGCTGCCCTCGAGGGTGGAGGGCACGCCCTGGGAAGGTGGTGGCGCCCTCCTATCTCGAGGACAACCCATAAGCCCCCTGACATGGGACCTACGCCAAAAATTCCTATAAATACTAAAACCTTCGAAAATTAACCTAGATCGGGAGTTCCGCCGCCGAAAGCCTCTGTATCCACCAAAAACCTATCTAGACCCTGTTCTGGCACCCTGCCGGAGGGGGGAACCCTCATCGATGGCCATCTTCATCATCCCGGCGCTCTCCATGACGAGGAGGGAGTAGTCGACCCTCGGGGCTGAGGGTACGTATCAGTAGATATGTGTTTGATCTCTTCCTCTCTCTCGTGTTCTTGAGATGGCACGATCTTGATGTATCGCGAGCTTTGCTATTATAGTTGGATCTTATGATGCTTCTCCCTCTCTACTCTCTTGTAATGGATTAAGTTTTCCCTTCGAAGTTATCTTATCGGATTGATTCTGTAAGGATTTGAGAACACTTGATGTATGTCTTGCACGTGCTTATTTGTGGTGACAATGGGATATCATGTGATCCACTCGATGTATGTTTTGGTGATCAACTTGCGGGTTCCGTGACCTTGGGAACCTATGCATAGGGGTTGGCAGACGTTTTTGTCTTGACTCTCCGGTAGAAACTTTGGGGCACTCTTTGAAGTTCTATGTGTTGGTTGAATAGATGTTTCTGAGATTGTGTGATGCATATCGTATAATCATGCCCACGGATACTTGTGGTGACAATGGAGTATCTAGCTGACATTAGGGTTTTGATTGATTTGCGTCTTAAGGTGTTATTCTAGTACGAACTCTATGATAGATTGAACGTTACTACGGACTCTTGAATAGATCGATCAGAAAGAATACCTTTGAGGTGGTTTCGTACCCTACCATAATCTCTTCGTTTGTTCTCCGCTATTAGTGACTTTGGAGTGACTCTTTGTTGCATGTTGAGGGCTAGTAATATGATCCAATTATGTTATCCTTATTGAGAAAACTTGCACTAGTGAATGTTTGAACCCTAGGCCTTGTTTCCTATCATTGCAACACCATTTATGCTCACGTTTACCACTTGCTCCCTTGCTATTTTTATATTTTCTTACTACAAAAACCTATATCTACGATCCATATTGCACTTGTATCACCATCTCTTCGCTGAACTAGTGCACCTATACAATTTACCATTGTATTGGGTGTGTTGGGGACACAAGAGACTCTTTGTTATTTGGTTGCAGGGTTCTTTGAGAGAGACCATCTTCATCCTACGCCTCCCGCGGATTCATAAAATTAGGTCATCCACTTGAAGGAAATTTGCTACTGCCCTACAAACCTCTGCACTTGGAGGCCCAACAACGTCTACAAGAAGAACGGTGCGTAGTAGACATCAGGCTACTGCGCCTATACCGTCGACAAGCCGGACCGACCACCTCGTGGACGAGACAAAGTGGCTAGCAACGACGTTCACAAGCCCGCACCCCCGCCCCGTATGGGAAAGGAGGATGTGGCTCAGGGCCAGAAACACGATCTGCGTGAGGACCTGAACAAAAAGGCTGGCAAGACCACATCCATCTACGGATCAAGGGACCGTGCTCCCAGACGGGACGATGGCTATCAAGCCAATCATGCCGGTCATATACCAGTTCGGGGCCAACACCGAACATCACAACCGTCGGACATACGCCATGACATAGGAAAATACAGGGGCGCTGCACACCCTCTGTGCTTCACCGATGAGGTTCTGGATCACGAACTTACAAAAGGGTTTAAACCCATAAATATCGAGGCGTATGATGGAACGACGGATCCTGCTGTCTAGATAGAAGATTTTTTTTCTTCACATCCACATGGCTTGCGGAGATGATCTCCATACCATCAAATATTTACCCCTCAAGCTGAAAGGACCAACTCGACACTGGCTAAACAGCCTCCCAGAGAACTCCATTGGAAGTTGGGAAGAACTTTAGGATGCCGATGATCTAAGTCACATCATCCAACAACCCGCGGAGTCAGCCCGCAAGCTTTGGAATCAGTTTCTCACTAAGAAGAACCAAATCGTGGACTGTTCGGACGCCGAAGCCTTAGCAGCCTTCAAACATAATGTCCGGGATGAATGGCTAGCTAGACACCTCAGACAAGAAAAGCTGAGGACAACGGCAGCCCTAACTACACTCATGACCCGTTTATGCGCGGGTGAGGACAGCTGGCTAGCTCGTAGCAGCACCAGCGATCCTGGAACATCTGAAGTCAGGGACGGCAACGGAAAGCCATGACGTAATAAAAACAAACATTGAAATAATGCAGGAAGCCCAGATGATACAGCAGTAAACACAGGATTCAGTGGCTCCAGACCAGGTCAATGGAAGAAGCCATTTAAACGCAACAAAGACGGTCCATCTAGCCTGGAGAAAATATTAGATAGGCCCTGCCAGATCCATGGCACCCCAGATAAACATGCAAACCATACCAACCGTAATTGTTGGGTCTTCAGGCAGGCCGGCAAAATCAACACCGAACACAAGGGAAAGGGAACTCAAAGTGAAGACGAGGATGAACCTCACTAGCCGAACACAGGGGGACAGAAGAAATTTCCACCGGAGGTCAAAACAGTGAACATGATCTACGCCACTCATATCCCAAAGAGGGATCGCAAGCGCGCACTTCGAGATGTCTATGCCGTCGAGCCCGTTGCACCAAAATTCAACCCATGGTCGGCCTGTCCGATTACTTTTGCTCGCAAGGATCATCCGACTAGTATCCATCATGGGGGTTCGGCTGCCCTAGTGCTCGACCCAATAATTGATGGATAGCATCTCACTCGAGTCCTTATGGGCGGCGGCAGCAGTCTCAATCTGATTTATCAGGACACTGTCCGCAAGATGGGGATAAATTTGTCATGAATCAAGCCAAGCAGCATGTCCTTTAAAGGAGTGATACCGAGCGTAGAAGCCCGCTCCACAAGCTCTTTAACATTGGAGGTTGTATTCGGCTCTCCCGATAACTTTCGAAGCGAAGAGCTAATCTTTGACATAGCTCCATTCTGAAGTGGCCATCATGCACTACTCGGAAGAACGGCCTTCTCCCGCTTTAATGCAGTGCCGCATTATGCTTACTTAAAGCTCAATATGCCTGGACCACCTGGCGTCATCACGGTCAATGGAAATATGGAGCGCTCTAACCGTACGGAGGAGGACACTGCGGCCTTAGCAGACGAAGTCCAAAATGTCCTATTCAAGTTGGACAGCCTATCGGTCGTCAAGACCACGGACACAGCTAAATGTGTCCAACATACGCCTCAGTGTGGCAGCTCGGATGAACCTGAGCTAGATTAGCAGTTACGCTCCCAACGACTGCCCCATAAGGTGGTAGCATACGTGCCTCGTGCACACAATTATGCCCTTAAAATTCCTTGGGCGGCGCTGGGGGCACACTGTAGACAAATAGTCCATAGTTCGGCTCGACCCTATTCGTACCTGAAAATTATCCTTCAAGGTTCATTAAACGAACCGATTTTGTTTACGGCCACACTAGACTTCTTTTCTTTTCCAGGTTTTTTCTTTCTTTTTTATAGACGTCCATGACACTCCCCGCTGCAAGGGCACATTACAAAGGAGAAAACAGCGCAGATGTCCAGCAGGGACCCGCGCTAAGGTTTCTTTTTAGATTAAGATCCTGTGTAAACCTTTTTTCTCTTTTCTGTTTTATATCTTTTTGGCATGTAAAATGTCCAAGGAAGTTATTGGCATTATCTGTAAACATACAGCTCGCCGTACTATAACAGGATATTATAGAAACATCTTGGTTTATGTTATATTTATAGGTTTATTCTCTCACCACCACTGTTCTCTCCCCACGTCAGATTGCCACATGTGCCTTGACAACATGGTCCATTACCAGGGGCTGTATCCATCCCGGTATATGTCGAAAAGCCCGAAAACCTATAGGGAGTGTTCGGCGTCCTGGATATTTTCTTTATATGCATCAGTTCCAAATCATGTCTTGGGTCACTAGTTGGGTTGCCCGGCTCTTGTGCTTACCCCTAAGTTCCTGATTGTTCGGCTAGGTTGTAAAGGGAGAACTATTGCAATTGTACATCTGGCTCGTCCGGTCAAGTACCTCAATAGAGAAAGCCGAGAAATGATTTTCATGATATGCGAGAACCTAGTCTGCGATCCAGTGGCTAAGTGTTAAACTACGACGGATGGAGATCTATCCCATGTTATACGAAGGGTTGGTTTTTTCCCAGCCGCGTACAAATGGATACCTTAATTCGGAAATACCATATACGCACCAGGGGCTAGTACCTAGCCCCACTTGTCAAACTCCTATGGATAATTGAAAGCAATAACGCCGCATAGTCTGATTTCCTGGTTCGCTCCGCATACACCTCCTACACGGACCAAGACGTTGAATAAAGAGTGTCTATGCATATGACCGAAGACCCCAGTACTATTCACATGGGGGCTGAAGCCGACGACTAGAAACTTTCAGAGTTAAATAAACGACTGCACATGAGGTAAAAGTTGCTCAGATTATAATAGCGGAAATTTTTATACATCGGTTCATAAGCTCAAATCTTTACAACCGGATACAATTACTCAAAGATAATATCTTTTGAGCACTGGCCTTCTACAAGGCAGGCACCTTCTATGACGTCCTCGAAGTATCTCTCCAGCTTGCGGTGCACCTCACCATCAGGCGGGCGAGCTATATCCTGTGCCTTCATCTTCGCCCAGTGCACTTTTACACGGGCGAAGGCCATCCGAGCACCCTCTATCCAGGCCGAAGGTTTCAGCACGTCGATCCGCGAACTCGCTTCGACGAGCCGCTTAACCAATCCGAAGTAGCTACTTGGTACTGGCTCAACGGTCCATAGTTGGACTATCAAGACCTTCATGGATGAACCCGCCATATTGTGCAGCTCGACCAGCTGCTTCATCTTGTCGTTGAGGTGCACCGGATGTTTTGGCGCATAGAACTGCGACTAGAACAACTTCTCCGTGTTGTTCCCCTCCTAGGCTCGGAAGTATTCGGCGGCGTTGGCACTGCTCCTCGGAAGATCAGCAAACACGCCTCGAGAACTCCACAACCGTGTCAGCCCAAGGTACTTCTGCCTTCTGAAGTGTAGCGACTCGACCCGAATGGATCAAGTCTTTGTGCTTACGTGTCATCCTTGGATCGGTATGCTGACACACATAGTACTCGAGGATTTATAACAGAGGTAAATCACATGTATAAAGTAACGTCAATACTATTACCTCAATCCATATAGCGGAAGTAACAACGAAGTTGTGGCTTCCCATCAACACCAACGGCAAAGTTGAATGTAGACAGCGCAACCCTAATGTAACACTTGCTCGTCGAATAATTCCTGCAACATGAGACGTTGCAGCCATGTAGGTCAGTACATTGAATGTACGTGCAAAACCACACTATAGCAGTAATGATGAACAATGCCTACAACTACATGCATATTTGGCTGGTGGAGGCTGTAAGCTTTATTTTGCATAAAGCTGGTTTTTCCCTACCACAAAGGAATGCATTTATTTAACTACTTCGTTAAATTTAATTCATGAACAATTGAGTATGGTTCCTCCATCTCAATCCCAAACCAAAGTCATTATTAAACCAACAAATTAATTAAATAGAGTGTCGAGATCAACAAACAATCCACTTCTAGATACTCAAAGATGTCCATAACCGGGGACACGGCTACTCATGAATAATTTGTACACTCTGCAGATGTTTGTGCACTTTTCCCCACAAGACTCGATCGCCTCTGTTTAATTTCTCACACAGCATGGTGCTTGAGAACCGGATGACGGAGACACAGTCTTTCAGAAGCATTTACTCTTTACCCTAGGTAAACCGGTACACCTACATCCGCTACATCTGCTAGTCTACCATGGAAAGAGCTCACACAACATACTCAACTATGCCAGAGCCCATAATGGCTTGTGGCTGCACATGAAAGTTTCTAGGCATGAAAATATCATATGATCCCTTTGAGCCTGGGTGGCATTCCAATAGGGTGATCACACAGGTCCTCCGGGATCCCCTAGGACAGCACTGGTTTCTCCAGGTGCCCGGCAAACCACTCGGTGCTCTAGGGTGCCACAACCAATCTACCTAGGTGTGTATTAAATTTCCACCTTAAAGTTTCCCTTAAATAAGTATCACTCTCACATCTTTCATGAAATCACTCATACGAATCCACGTCTACAAGCATGGCTAAGCAATACGTAACAAAGCGTGTATTCCGTTGGGTTGATCTCAAGTCATTGGGTTCCTACCTCATGTACTACAAAGCAATATTATGTGACCAGTCCTACTCATGCAAGTGTTTGAGGATATAACTAATGCAATGAAAAACTTGCTATTGAAAAGTATGATCAAAGTGTGAACTTGCCTTGTACTGTTGATGTAGATTCTTCACACTGATGACTCGTGATAGATCTACTCGTCACACTCTGACCAATCTATCGTAAGCAAACAATAGTAACCACACATAAGCAATCACTCAGAAGATCAGAAAGAACAAAGAAAACACTTCAGAAAACTTTGAAAACAAACAAATGACTCTTGAAATAGAAAAAATTTCTAACAGTACCAAAATTGAATGAATTTGGCATCATCAAAAAGTTTAGGTCAAGAGCTTCGATTTGCAAAAAGAATCAACTAAATTGGAGTTTGTAAAACTCAAGTTATGACAAAAAGAAGTTTGAATCAAATTTATTTGAATTCAAAATTTTAAAACTTTCAAAAATATGTTTAAGTTGTTTTACTGGATAGAGGGGATCACAACGAAGACGTGGGCGTTGGTTTCGTTGAATTTGGACTAACGAGTCAAAAGTTGAGGCCGTTTAAAATTTAGGGACTAATCTATAAATAAAATATTCATGGATGGGTCCCTGGCCGAAAACTAAAATAAAAAGAAAAAGACTATCGAGCGAACGCTCGCTAACAGAACTAAACGAACGAATTCGTTCGATAAAAGAAACTAACAAGTGAATGTTCGATATCTAATCTAACCTAATAAAAAACTGATCTAAAAAGAAAAACTGAACACTAAAAGAAAAAGAAAACCAGGGCGGTTTTAACGGTTTATACCAGTTCGGGGCAGAAGACCGATGGGTCGGACCGGGCACGGATCGGGTCCGGCGCGGGTCGGCGGGTCGGAGCTCCAGCGGGCGGCGGCGTGCGGCTCCGGAGGAGGGGCAGGTCGGCGGCGACTTAGCGGTGGCGCGGGGCGGTGCGGCGCGGGCAGAGGGAGCGGTGGCGGCTATGGCTACGTGCCGCGGCGGAGCGGCGACACCGGTGTCGGTGGGGCGAGGAGAGATGGGCGAGAGAGGGGCCGTGGCGACCGCTTATATAGGCGGGCGGAGCATCTTGGAGGAGGGGGCAGAGGAGTTCGGCCTCGGCACGGACGCCGAGGTCGGCAGTGGCAGTCGTGGTGGCGGCGGACACCGAGCGAAGCTCGGGGACGAGCGGCGTGGGTTGGCTGGGCCGCGGCCTGGCTAGCTAGCTGGGCCGGCCCGGTCAGTCCAGAAAGACTTTTTTTTAAACATTTTTTTTCAAACAAACAAAAATAAATAAGACAAAATAAAAAAGAATATTATATAGGCATATAATATATCTAAATTTGCAAAAAAGAATATATACAAGATGAACATTTTTCTACAGTCAAATAAAATGCTCACAAATTTTAATAAATCAAATAGTGCTACTATTGCAATAAAATCCTATAAAAATCATTTTAAAACTAACAAAATGATTTCAAACTTATTTCTCTCCAATTTTCTACTGTAGGGAATCAAGTTACCCTATTTTTCATACATTTTATTTTTGGAGAAACATAATTTGAATAAAAACCAAATAACACAATTTTTTAGAATATATTTCAAAATACTTCAAAGGAACTTCCAACTCATATTTCTCATAATTTGAAGAAGTCATTTTATTTTCTCTCGGGAAAATCATTGAGTTGCTTAAAGTTTCTGAATTTCAAAGATGGAAATTCAAAAATCCTTTCAAAACCCTTTTCATTTATTTTAAATGGAAGAAGTCATATCATCTTCACTCTAGGGTCTTGTGTTGAAATGAATTTGACTTCCCGGAGATCAAAAATGCAAAGTGAAAGTTTGGGAAAGTCATTTCATTCCCTCTCATTCAACTTTCAAAAGATTCGAATTTCACTCAATTTCACACAAGCACATCACACAAGGAATCAAAACTATCTATTTATTATAACATTCCAAAATTTATAATTTTGGGATGTTACAAACCTACCACACTTAAATTGAATCTCGTCCTCGAGATTCGAAGAGGCTAGCAAGGAATAGTGTGGGGTTGGGGGTTTCCTCACAAACTCCTTTGATTGGTATGGTCTAGTGTGCTACCACACTTAGAAACAGGGTTATGTTTCCTTCAAAACTCAAGTACTCCATCTTAATTATTGGCAGTGTTGATCTTCTCTGATCTTTGGGATAACTCCTTCTTTGGGCTCCTTCGGTAGGGGCATAACCTTTGTCCTCAACTCTTGTGTCCTTTTGTCCTGGCGAGGTTCTTTCGAGACTGGTTCTCCTTAGCTGACAGGTCCCGTGCCAATACTAAACAATTATCAATATCTCATGGTGGTCATCAAAAAAATTAATTGGGTCCCTACAGAAAACGGGTATGGGCTTCATTCTCACTGTATATCCTATGGTTGGCAATAATTGCCTTGCACAAGGGAAAACTGTCATCCCATTCTAATGTTTGAACAAGGTTTTGTCATCGTCGTCTCTCTTCTATAGGTAAGTCACTCAGATTTACCATCCCGTATAACAGAGGTGAATAATAAGAGTAAGTCGGTATGGTGATCAATCCATTCCGCACCCAAAGCATTACCTTGTATATGGTTTAGTGAATCTCGCATTCTAACACTCGGTCATCCACACAAGCATTGCAGAATTTCTCTTGTCAACAAACCAAGTTCGGAAAAAATCCATTACTTCTGCAAGCTGAACAAAACATCTATTGTTCTTCACAACCCTCGGGTTTTGCGTAAACTCCTAGGAAACGTTTGTGTATCAAAAACGTAGCTCCTTCCAGGGATTTTTCTTCAGCAAGAGTGTGCTTGCTTCTTTGTCAGGTCCTGCGGCTTGTGGTTTATGGCTTCATCATGTCCTTTAGGTTTTTTGGGTAATCCTGATCTCTAGTTAGGGTCATGATTGTTTCCGGGCCCTTGAGAAAGGACTTGTAAAGGGTTGTCATCTGTAGGTAATAGACAGAAGGGGTACTCAAGACAGTGTATGCATTTCCTTGGGTGAAATGTTATTGTTTGTCCGAAGAAGGTTTGGGGTTAGCTTGTCCATGGATTCATGGTTTTGGTCTGGGTGAGATAGCAAGAGAGGCACTTCACACTCAACCAACAACTCATAATCTTTCGTTCCTAGATTCCTAATATATCAACTTCTATTGCTTCACGAACTATTACAATGTTCTTTCCATAACTCAACTCAACATTGTAATAAAAGTGTATTCCACATTTAGCTACATGCTCATTCAAATATCTAGATCTCAACTACTCTGCTCAATCTTTCCTTTGGTCTGATCCTTCTCTGGGAAAAATGCCCTACTTCTTCGTAGTGTAAACTAATGACATTAGAAAAATTTAGGGACTTCTAGGTGACTATCTTGGTTCACTGGGTTCTTCGCTTTCTTGTTGGGCAGTTGCTATCATAATGACCTAAGTCCTTGCACCGGTAACAAGTGATGTGACTCTGGTCCTTTTCCACAGAAATTGGGTTCTTTTGGGGACACGTGCTCTTTCCTCGACTTCCTTGTTCCAATCAATTCTTCTATCTGTTGTGGATCAAACTCTACTTCTTCTGTCGGGAAGTCTCCTAGATACTCATGGCTTTCCTTCGTGCAATACTGTGAAAGATGTCCTTTTTCTCCACATGAATAGCAAGCACGGGAGTAAAATCTGTTTAGGCCTTCACCATCAGGGTCGTCATTATCTTCCTCCATCGCGGATTTCTTTGAAATTTCCACGAGGGCTTCTTTCATTGCTTCTTTCTTCTGCTGGATAGTTCGTTGCACCATGGGTTAAATGTGGCACTGAACAGGATAGTGGGTAGTCCCCTCACACAAGAAATAAGTACTCTGCCTAGTTGGGCATTCTTCAGCTGGGTGACTTTCTTCACAATGAGGACATTCATCCTTGTGCTCCTTTTGGGTGTGTCCTATTTTTCCACAAATCCTGCAGGCACAAGGCTTCTTCTTCGGGTTGTCACCACGCTCTCGGATGAGACGGGATCTTAACAGAGTCTTCTTTAATTCCTCCCAACTTTCCGCTCCACTACATCCTTGTATGGCTTGATGCATTTTCCACCATGTTGCAGCACTTTTTCTGAAGTACTGAAGAGCATATTGAACCTCATACTTCCTTGAACTCAAAATTTTCCTGAAGTGATCCTCCATGTTTTGTATCCATAACTCTGCCTCCGGCTGGGTCATCGGTCCAGAGAATACAAGTCTATATTCTTTCATCGTCTATTGGGTCCAAGGGTTTTGGGATGAGATTCGGAAGATGGAGAGAGATACACTCAACACAAACAATAGTTTTGAAAAGACGGCTTTAGTTTGTGACCGTCAGAAAAACATCAAACAATTGATGGCTCACAATCGTCGCATCTAACGTAAGTACATAACAGGGGTTTACTCTTCTAAAGATCGAAATCTCTTCAAAACCGTCAACTCTTCAAATCTTCGGAGTATCCATTGTTGTTGCTTCTACCCTTCCAATGCATAGTGAAATACTCTTTACTCCGAAGTGGTCAAATTTGGAGAGGGTATGGTCTAACTATTTGAGCTAAAGGGGAAGATTTTGACAAAGCTCGGAAAAGAAGAGAGATAAAGAATCTTTTTGAAAATGAGATTTTAGAGAAATCCTTTCCTATGGGCTTGCTAGTTTCTAGGGTCATGTCCTACAGTCAATATGTGCTCTGATACCATCTTGTAGCGACCCGACCCGAATGGATCAAGTCTCCGTGCTTAAATGTCATCCCTGGATCGGTTTGCTGACACACACAGTACTCGAGGATTTATAACAGAGGTAAATCACATGTATAAAGAAACATAAATACTATTACCTCAATCCATATAGCGGAAGTAAAAACGAAGTTGCGGATTCCCATCAACACCAACGACAAAGTTGAGTGTACACAGCGCAACCCTAACATAACACTTACTCGTCGAATTATTCCTGCAACATGAGACGTTGCAGCCATGTAGGTCAGTACATTGAATGTACTCGCAAATCCACACTATAGCAGTAATGATGAACAATGCCTACAACTACGAGCATATTTGGCTGGTGGAGGCTGTAAGGTTTATTTTGCATAAAGCTGATTTTTCCCTACCACAAAGGAATGCATTTATTTAACTACTTCGTCAAATTTACTTCATGAACGATTGAGTATGGTTCCTCCATCTCAATCCCAAACCAAAGTCATTATTAACCCAACAAATTAATTAAATAGAGTCTTGAGAACAACAAATAATCCACTTCTAGATACTCAAAGATGTCCATAACCGGGGACACATCTACTCATGAATAGTTTGTACACTCTACAGAGGTTTGTGTAGTTTTCCCCACAAGACTCGATCGCCTCCGTTCCATTTGTCGCACTGCATGGTGTTTGAGAACCGAATGACCGAGACACATTCTTTCAGAAGCATTTACTCTTTACCCTGGATAGACCGGTATACCTACATCCGCTACATCTGGTAGTCTACCACCGAAAGAGGTCACACAACATACTCAACTATGCCAGAGCCCATAATGGCTTGTGCCTGCACATGAAAGTTTCTAGGCATGAAAATATCATATGATCCCTTTGAGCATGGGTGGCATTCCAATAGGGTGATCACACGGGTCCTCCGGGATCCCCTAGGACAACACTAGTTTCTCCAGGTGCCCAACAAACCACTGGGTGCTCCAGGGTGGCACAACCAATCCACCAGACGTGTATTAAATTTCCACCTTAAAGTTTCCCTTAAATAAGTATCACTCTCACATCTTTCATGAAATCACTCATACCAATCCACGTCTACAAGCATGGCTAAGAAATAAGTAACAAAGCGTGTATTCCGTAGGGTTGATCTCAAGTCATTGGGTTCCTACCTCCTCATGTACTACAAAGCAATATTTTGTGACCAGTCCTACTCATGCAAGTGTTTGAGGATATAACTAACGCAATGAAAAACTGGGTATTGAATAGTATGATCAAAGTGTGAACTTGCCTTGTACTGTTGATGTAGATTCTTCGCACTCATAACTCATGATAGATCTACTCATCACACTCCGATCAATCTATCGTAAGCAAGCAATAGTAACCACACATAAGCAATTACTCAGAAGATCGGAAAGAACAAAGAAAACACTTCATAACACTTCGAAAACAAACGAATGACTCTTGAAATAGAAAAAATACTAATAGTACAAAAATTGAATGAATTTGGCCTTATCAAAAAGTTTAGGTCAAGAACTTCAATTTGCAAAAAGAATCAACTAAATCAGACTTTATAAAACTCATGTTATGACAAAGACAAGTTTGAATGAAATTTGTTTGAATTCAAATTTTTATGACTTTCAAAATATGTTTAAGTTGTTTTACTTGATAGAGGGGATCACAACGAAGACGTGGGCGTTGGTTTCGTTGAATTTGGACTACCAAGTCAAAAGTTGTGGCCGTTGAAGTGCAGGGACTAATCTATAAATAAAATATTCACGGATGGGTCCCTGGCCGAAAACTAAAGTAAAAAGAAAAAGACTATCGAGCGAACGCTCGCTAACAGAACTAAACGAACGAATTCGTTCACTAAAAGAAACTAACGAGTGAACGTTTGGTATCTAATCTAACCTAATAAAAAAACCGATCTAAAAAGAAAAATCGAACTACTAAAAGAAGAAGAAGCGGTTCGGGGCAGAAGACCGACGGGTCGGCGGGTCGGACCGGGCGCGGATCGGGTCTAGCGCGGGTCGGTGGGTCGGAGCTCCGGCCGCACTCGGCGACGGCGGCTGTGGCTGGGTTCTGCGGGCGATGCGGCGGCGGCATGCGGCTCCGGAGGAGGGGCAGGGTGGCAACGGCTTAGCGGCGGCGCGGGTTGGTGCGGCGCGGGCGGAGGGAGCGCCGGCGGCGGCAGGAAGTGCGCTACGGCGGGTCGAGGAGAGAGGGGCGAGAGAGGGGTCGGGGGCAACGGCTTATATAGGCGGGCGGAGCATCTTGGAGGGAGGGGCAGAGGAGTCCGGCCTCGGCACGGACGCCGAGGTCAGCGGCGGCAGTCATGGCGGCGGCGGACACCGAGCGAAGCTCGGGGACGAGCGGCGTCGGCCGGCTGGGCCGCGGCCTGGCTAGCTAGCGGGGCCGGCCCGGTTGGTCGAGAAAGATTTTTTTAAAACATTTTTTTCCACACAAGCAAAAATAAATAAGACACAATAAAAAAGAATATTATATAGGCATATAATATATCACATTTTGAAGAAAAAGAATCTCGACAAGATGAACATTTTTCTACAATCAAATAAAATGCTCACAAATTTAAATAAATCAAATTGTGCTACTGTTGCAATAAAATCCAATAAAAATCATTTTAAAAATAACAAAATGATTTCAAAATTATTTCTCTCCAATTTTCTACTGCACGGAATCATGTTACCGTATTTTCCATACATTTTATTTTTGGAGAAAAATAATTTGAAATAAAACCAAATAACTTAATTTTTGAGAATAATTTTCAAAATACTTCAAAGGAACTTCCAACTCATATTTCATGTAATTTAAAGAAGTTATTTTATCTTCTATCGGGAAAATCATTGATTTGCTTAAAGTTTCTGAATTTCAAAGATGGAAATTCAAAAATCCTTTCAAAACCCTTTTCATTTATTTTAAATGGAAGAAGTCATATCATCTTCACTCTAGGGTCTTGTGTTGAATGAATTCAAATTCCCGGAGATGAAAAATGCAAAGTGAAAGTTTGGGAAATTCATTTCAGTCCCTCTCATTTAACTTTCAAAAGTTTCCAATTTCACTCAATTTCACACAAGCACATCACACAAGCAATCAAAACTATCTATTTATTATAACATTCCAAAATTTTAGATTTTGGGATGTTACATGAAGATGCTCTGTTGGAGAAAATT
This sequence comes from Secale cereale, assembly GCA_902687465.1. Classification (NCBI taxonomy): domain Eukaryota; kingdom Viridiplantae; phylum Streptophyta; class Magnoliopsida; order Poales; family Poaceae; genus Secale; species Secale cereale. The sequence goes on from LR738710.1 coordinate 278,760,262, forward strand.
CTTACCAGACGCTATCTCCCTCGCCTGCTTGATTTCTTCACAAGCGTTGCACGACTCGCTTCGCGCATCCTGGGCAGCCTTAACTGCCGAAGTAAGCTCGGATGCTTGTTCCGAAGCCTTCCACTCCAACGCCTCGTAGTCGCGAATAGCATCTTTGAGTGCATCCTCGACTTCGGACACCCAAGCAATGTGCTATTGGCACGCGGCCTTTTCGGCCTTTAGATCAGCAACCGCTTTGTCAGTGATTGCCTTGCTCGCCTCGGCCTTCTTTTTGACCTTCGCGAGTTTGCCCTTCTGGGCCTCAAGCTCAGTGGCGCCATCTGTTTAATACAAAATATCATAAAGAGTTTATACTCATACTCAATTAATTAGTCTTCTTGACATCTCAATTTTTCAAATCCACATACATTGCGTTTCATCTAAATGCTGGTTGACGCGGTCGAGGTCCGGATTGGGCAACAAAAGCTTCCGATTTAGTTCGGCAACTTCTGCATCTTGTGTAGTTGCCCCAACTAGTGAAGCATGTTCAAGTACAAAAGCATACAGTTCAACTCTATAATATGCTATACTATTGATACTTCGTCTTATTCTATTCAGAATCGCACAAAGCATTAGGGGCTACTAGCTATATATGTGCATATAAAACAAATAAAGTTCCACAAAGATCAATACATTGCTTACCTCAAAGACCGTTAGCAGGCTTTTGATGGCTTCATTCAATCCACCTTTCACGGAATGAATCTTCTTCATCACCGCACCCATCACGGTGTGGTGCTCCTCCATGACGGAAGCACTTTGTAGTGCTCCCTCCAAAGGGTCCAGCGTCTCCGAATTGACCTCGGGCGCCGTCGTATCCTCCCTGCCTTGGGGTTTTGGTCTTCGGACCCCAGAGCCGCGCTAGGCTCGGGATCAGTATTCGGCGGGGCCCCAGATTGTTTGGTCCCCCAGTCTTACCCTCGGTCTCCCTGTCACTTGCCCTGCCCCCATCTCCTTGAGCGGAAGATGCACGCTGGGAGGACACTTCGGTGTCCCCGCGGGCCACGGGCGATGGAGCTCGGACCAGCGGGTCACTCTCCGTCTCTCCAGCCGCTAGAGAGTTTCCCCCCGATAAGGAGGCGTCGGGATGTGCTCGGGGAGGGCTGTAGGTCAGCACGTGAGAAATACTTAGAAAGCATTAAAATGCTAAGATATGCTAGGTGCAGCAATTAATATATCCGAATAAACTTATGTTTCCGTTGGGGGCTTCTCCCTAGGCTTCACCACAAAGTTATGTTCGGACGATGAGTCTGAACGAACGGGGAGGTTCAGCCCCCTCCGGGGTGCGGCCTTGCTTGCTTCAGTAGCGGCCGCCCTCTTCTTTCCCTGCCTTGCACAAGGGACTCTTCTTCTTCATCATCCGCCTCCTCTTCGAAAGAGAGGATGTTGATCTCCTCGGACTTCGCGTCCGCAGGGCAGGGGCCGCTCTCGGCCTCCTTGCTCTTCTTCTGGGACTTCTTGTCTGGCACCTTGTACGGTGTCGGGACCAGCATCGCCGTCAGTTCAGGCGTCTCTGGGTCTTCTGGCTAAGGTGCCAGACACTTAATCCAGATGCCTTCTTTGTCTAGCCCTGTATATCACCTAAAAATTCCAGTTCCTAATAGTATTAAAGAAGGGGATATATGTTCGGCAGAACTTTTGATTACATCTTGTGCGGTAAACGCAGAGCTGTAGCCTGCATCCTCTGTTTCCTTTGACCACTCCTTCTGGATCTTGAAGAGATGTTTCCAGATCTCTTTGTGCGTGAAGCCGAAGAGATTCTTTAGGGGTCGGTCTCTAGCCGAATCGAACTCCCATCGGGAGGAGCCCTGGTGTTGGCAGGGAAGAACGAGCCGGGCCAGCATTACCCGAACCACGGTTGTGAGTTGGTAGCCCTTGGAGATCATGCCGGATAGACAACCTTGGAGTGCCATCACCTCAGTCTGGGACCCATAGTTTGGACCCTTATCAGTCCAAGAGGTTAGCCTCTCCTGGGGGCAGATCTGAAGGTAGGCGCCGCTGCCCATTTGGCATTGCGGGGCTTAGTGATGTAGAATCACTCCTGCTGCCAAACCTTGTTCGTCTCCACGAATGACCCCTTTGGCCAGGTTGCATTCGGGATCTTGCTTATCACAGCACCCCCACACTCTGTGTGATGCCAGTCCACCACCTTCGGCTTCACATTGAAGGTCTTGAGCCATAGGCCGAAGTGTGGGGAACGCGGAGGAAAGCTTCACACAACACTATGAAAGTGGAGATGTGAAGAATTGAATTCGGGGCTAGGTCATGGAAATCTAGCCCGTAGAAAAACAACAAACCTCGTACAAAGGGGTGAAGAGGAAACCCTAGCCCCCTAACGATGTGCGAGAGGAACAAGACTCTCTCACTCGCCTTCGGGACGGGAACCAGCTGGTCCTTGGCAGGGACTAGGTGCGCAATGTTGGCAGCAAGATAGCCCGCACTCTGGAGATCCTCCACGGCTTTCTCAGTAACCTTGGAGGCCTCCCACTTGCCCTTGGCGTCGGATCCGGCCATTGCTGGGGAAGGGAGTGGTGATTGAGGAACGGAGAATTGCGGGCGCAAGAGATGAGGATGTTGGGGCTAGGAAGATTGGAGAGCTCGAGCCTGAGGAAAGCGTCGGGCTGATGGAAGGGATTGGTATCCTTTTAGAACGCTGTGAATACAGAATGTCTCACCACTTTGGTCGCAAGCCTCGCCCATTCCAAAAGCGGTCGTGCGTAATGCACGGTTTGGATGCTCACGTCACATTGATAAGGATCCCGTAATAAGCGGGCACGATCTCTGCAATGATAGGACATGCCAACGGGGGTTAAGCCTCAAAACGCGAAACTAGGACCAAATAAAACGGCCTGATATATTAGTGGGATCGGCGCGATGCTTCACCAAAAAGTTGTCAGTAAAGACACATTATTCATTTTCTTTCAATGCCTTGCCTTTGAGGCTAAGGGTTGAAATAACCATGCAGAGCCAGACACAGTACACTTTTTACAGAAGATAATGCCTTGATATGTTCGGAAGAAGGAACCCGCCTTGCAAAGCCGAAGACATTACGGAAGCTGAATTCCTCGTCATCGAAGACAGGTTAAGGGGCTACCAAGGTATTCCTGGATCGAGGGGTCCTCATGTTGCTGGATAACTCATGGTGGGCCGGACTGGTGAGCCGTGAAGATCATTGCTGAAGATCGTGTCTCGTATCCGGATAGGACTCCTGAATGCGTATAATAGCAAGTTTTAGGTTCGGGTGTAATATTTCCTTCCTCTGTAAGATGGTTATGTACAAACCCTAGGGCCCTCTGGTACATATATAAAGTAGAGGGTTTAGTCCGTAGAGGCTAAGGTAGAGGAGAAACAAGAGACTCATAGGCTAGACTCCTAGGTTTTAGCCATTACGATCTCGAGGTAGATCAACTCTTGTAATCATATTCATCAAGATCAATCTAGAAGGAAGTAGGGTATTACCTCAATCAAGAGGGCCTGAACATAGTCAAAAAAAGAGGGCCTGAACCTGGGTAAACATTGTGTCCCCAGTCTCGTGTTACCATCGATCCTCAGACGCAGAGTTTGGGCCCCCCTACCCGAGATCCGGCGGTTTTGACACCGACAGGGAGCAAGAGCTTCATTGGCCGGTGCATGCACCATGGCCCATCGGCAGCGATATCATCATGACAGTCCTTTGGGCGCACAATCGCCATATTGCAGAGGAGGTGTGATGAGCAGTTTGACATCCACCATGCAAAAGATGAAGAGCTGCTCGGAAGCATGATCGACAACCCACCCAAAGATCTTCCGTCACCAGTGCTCATCGAGAGCCTGATGCCCCACAAGGAATGGCCAGAGGACCTCTGCAATTCAGTCAAGACACAGGCAGCCTGCGGCTTCATCATTGCCTGCGGCAGCCGTGTCAACCTCGATCCCGACAATGTGGTGGCCCGGCTCGAGTGCATCCTTTGTGGAACATCGCCAACGTGATATCTTGAGGATGCAGGTGATGGATGGTATTTTATACTAGGCCAAAGACACGGAAATGGAGAGGTTCTGTGGAGATATCATGCGCGCGATTGCACGCTGTAAAGCTCTTCTGGAAGAGGCCCATCATCCCCAAGAGCCTCCCAGTGCCAGTAGCTCCGTAGGCGGAGGCGGGTCGGGATACTTGGAATGAACAGCCGCATCTTTTTAGCTCCGTAGCTCCGTAGCTCTTCATCGGAGTCCGAGAAGACAGTCGTCGGAAGGCGGCCAACTCATCCTTTTAGCCTATATTTTATTATAATTGTATGCATATGTATGCCGTGACTGTTTTGGGCGTTGGCGCATCTGGCATTTTAAATTATCCTGAATGTGTAAGACAATTATTAACCGTTGCCATTGTAAATTTGCCTCAACGGCGAGCAGAGCGGACGCAGGGACGCCAGAGCGGAGCGCGCCGCGGCCACCTCAATGGCGAGAAAAACGCGTGGACGGACGCGAGCAGAGCGCACCATGGACGCCTCAATGAGGAGCAGAGCGCGCCATGGCCACCTCAACGGCAGGAAACCACATGGTCAACCTTTAAGAACCCCGTGGGAGGCACGACGGCGCATCCATTGGACACGATGGTCATATCTTGATAGTGTGGGATAGTGGGCAGACATGTACACATACATCTGAGAATGCGGGCCCACATTTCAGGCTTCCGATGTGTGGCATACGGTTGATCCAAAAGAACTGTTGCGATGAGCCAGAACAATAGAAACGGGCTTTGTAAGCCCAGAACCATCAATAAATTTTGACCTTGTTTCTCGTCACACTGCATATTACAAGACAATAACTAATTGCAAATCTGTTCACACCGATCAAACTAATATTTGTTCACACCATCAAACTAATATGTGTTCACACTTAGCACCGGGCTATAAAAACTTCCCACTCAAAAATTACTTCACAGTTCCTCTCCTCATCATCCACAAAACCAGTCTTTCCTATCAAGTCTTTCCTCCATGACCGGTAGGAGGAGTTTCGGGTGGACATATAGCTAGGTAGACAAGATCAAGGCCGTGGAAGCACCAGAGAGGTCCCGCTGCGAAGCGGCAGCCACAGCAGAGATGTCTCGGCACAGCGTGGAGCCATCGAGCGAGCTCTCACGGGCACGTGAGAGCTCTCACAAGCGCACTCGCCATGTGGGCGATCGCGACGAGCTAGTGTTCCTTAAGTCCTTGGCCGGCGATGACGACATTCACGCTGACCTCATTAAGCAACTGGAGCTGGTCTACGGCTTGATGAAGCTGCTCGAGATCAGTGATGCCTCGGTTGACAAGGTGACCGGCCTCGTCAAGCAACTCATGGGTGACAATGCGAAGCTCCTCAAGGCGCTCGCTGTGAAGGAGGAGGAGGCCGCCGGCAGGAAGATGTTGCATGAGCAAAGCAGTGCCTCGAGGATGACGCCGACAACGGTCATTGAGGAACTATTGGTTAATTTGAGGAAGCTCCGGATCGAGCGCAAGCAGGAGGTGTGGAGGAACCCATGGCTGCTTTCAAGCAAAGTCATAAGGAATTGAAGAAGGAGCTGGAGGATGTCATCGCCCGGCGATCCATCGACGAGTAGAGACAGTAGCGACCCAGATTGTTGTCTACGACTTCCTTCTTCTCGTCCCACATGTGGCCTTTATATTTAACTAGAATATGTAAGACATTTTTTGTTATGGAACGTAGTATTTCAGAACAAATCCCTACGCACACGCAAGATCATGTAGATGTATGGCAACGAGAGGGTAAAGTGTCATCCACGTACCCTCGTAGACCGTAAGGGGAAGCGTTATGACAACGCGGTTGATGTAGTCGTATGTCTTCATGATCGACCGATCCTAGTACCGAACGTAAGGCACCTCCGCGATCTGCACACATTTAGCTCGGTGACATCACACAAACTAACAATCTAGTAGAGCTTCGAGGGAGAGTTCCGCCAGCACGACGGCGTGATGACGGTGATGATGAAGTTACCGTCGCAGGGCTTCGCCTAAGCACTGCAACTATATGACCGAGTTGTGTTTCTATGGAGGGGGGTGATAGGTCCAAAACGTATCTATAATTTCTGCTTGCTCCATGCCACTTTTGGGTGATATTGCTATGATATTCATACACTTCCATACACTTTTGATCATATTTGGACTAACTTACTAATCCAGTGCACCCCAGTGCCAGTTTCTGTTTTCGGCTGTTTTTGTATTTCAGGTTTTCACGTTTCGAGAACTGCCCAGAAAAATCCAGAAAAATTATATAAAAAATCAGCGAACCGGAAACAACACTGCGTCCGAAGGGCAGCCTGGGGGGCACAGGGGCTCCAGGCGCCCTGTGGGCGCCCCCCCCCCCTGGGCCGCGCCGGGGGGGCGCCTGGCCCCCCCCGAGGCTCCCCCGGTGCCCTACTTTGGCATATATTTAAAGGGTCCTCCGTAACCCTCAGAAAAGGACTTCTTTTCGCGATCCCATCTCTGTTCCGCCGCCGCCGCCGCTTCCAAGATCGGGAGCACCAGGAGAACTCTTCCCGGCACCCTACCGGAGGGGAGGATCACCACCGGGAGCTTCTCCACCACCATGGACGCCTCCCGGATGACTCGTGAGTAGTCTCCCTTGGACCATGAGTCCATGACCAGTAGCTATGTGATGTTCTCCTCCCGTTCTTGTGCTTCACTAATTAGTCCTCGTGAGCTGCCCTACATGATCGAGGCACCTATGTAATCCTTATGCTGTTGCTATGTTGAGTTTGCTGGGATCCGATGGATTATGATATTATGTTCAGATTGATCTTGAGTAATATATTTGATTCACCTCTTTTATATTTTAGTTCATAAGTAATTCTTGCATGTTCTCCGTTGTTATTTATTGCTTTGGCCGAGTAATAGGTAGTGACTCCAAGAGGGAACGGTATGCTCGATTGTGGGTTCATGCCCCTCGATGACTAGCTTGAGTGACAGAAACATGAGTCTAGGGGATGTGCTGTTGCCACAAGGGGGAAAACAACGGTGCTTGTGCCCGCGGGTGCAAGGATTGTTTACTTTACGCAAAGTTCTTTTAATGCAGTTGTCTGTTGCATTGAGTTTACACTATGGGTGGGACTCGCAACTTAATACCAGCTAGATGTTCTGGATAGATATCTCAAGGTGGATGATTAGTAATAGATATTGATGGATTTCGCTCTACTTACTTTGGCATACCGCCCATGCTTTGAACCTCAACCTTTCTTGCAATGTAATCAGCATTTGTATGCGCTCGTGGGTCCTGTCAATTGCCCAGCTGTAATTTGTTTACCTCACATAGCTGTTTTATCGTCTTTTGGGAGAGAGACATCACTAGTGAACATCATGAGACTCCGGTCCATATTACCATCATTGATCACAACCACTATTTACTTTTCGCTATTTACTTACTATTGCAAAACACTATCTATCACTACTATCATATTGCTTTTAACCCTTTGTGAACTACAAGGCCGGAGAGATTGACAACCTCTCTATACTCGTTGGGAGCAAAGTTATTTGTATCTGTGTGCAGGTCCACGTTGATTGCTAATTGCGCCGTTAGGAATTGACACCTACTTGTTGAACCTAGGAGTGTCTGGGGATTCGATCCTTGGCATCTTTGCTAGGGGAAAACACTTCTACTTATTGCATCTTACACCTTCCACTTGGGGTAACCAACGAGGGGTTCGAGGCCCATCAAGGAGTATTTTCTGGCGCCGTTGCCGGGGACTCCACTCTTCAGGATAGGGGAGTTGCATGCTATCTTTTACCTTTGCTTTTTAGTCTTGTTAGTTTACCTTTTATTTTTGCTTTAGTTCCTTTTATCGAAAATCACAAAAATAGTTATCTTGCTTGCTTGCTACTATGGGTTCTACCAAAAACACTAAATGGGAGGAGTACACCCCTACTTACATTGCCCCACTTATCTCCGACGGGATTTACAAAAAAAATAAACCTTGTGATTACACTAGCTATGACGGAGAATTATGCCCATGGCATGGTCTTCAAGGAAAAAAGTATGAGCCTTAGTTTAAAATTGCTCCTAAGCTTCCCGAAACTTGGGAAGATGTTCAAACTCTTATAATAGAGAGCGAATTAAACAAAGAGGATGACACTAAAATTCTGCCCACTAATGATAAAATTGATTTTGATAATTGTAGTATTTCAGAAGTTATCGCCTTTCTGCAAGGAATGGCTAAGGATCCCAACACTAGCACGCTTAATCTTGCCTTCACAGAGCATATCACTAATGCTCTTATCAAAGCTAGGGAGGAGAAACTTAGAGTAGAAGCTTCCATACCTAGAAAGCTAGGAGATGGTTGGGATTCTATGATTAAAATTAAGATAAACAACTTTTCATGCTTTGCTTTATGTGATATTGTAGCTAGTACTTCCATTATGCCCAAAAGACTATGATATGCTTAAATTAAAATCTTTTGATTCTTGTTCTTTTGGTGATGCTCTCGTTGATTCTTCCATAAAGAAACCTTTGGGGAGGATCGATGATGTTGTTATTGTTGTCAATGATAATTATGTGCCCGTTGATTTCACTATTATGGATATTGAATGTGATCCTTCATGTCCAATTATTTTGGGACGTCCCTTTTTGCGCACCTTTGGTGCTGTCATTGACATGAAAGAGGGTAATATAAAATTTCAGTTTCCTCTCAAGAAAGGGATGGAACACTTCCCTCGTAAGAAGGTCAAGTTACATTTTGAGTCCGTTGTACGGGCTAGTTATTCTTTTACTCTTGATGAAACTTGATCTATGCATTATGCCTAGCTTAAAGGCATAAAAGAAAGCGCTTTTGGGAGGCAGCCCACATGAATAAAATTTTTGCTTTTGTTGTGTCTTGATGTTGTTTACTGTTGTAGCATCATTATTGTATCTTTGCTTTTCATATTTGTGCAAAGTATAGCCTCCGATTGCTAGAAAGTTCAAAAGTTGTGAGGTGCTATCCAGGAAACAGATTCTGTCCTTGGATAGAAAAATTCGTATAAAATCACCAGATAATATTTTTGGTCTGAATTTTTTCGACAGAGTTCTCTATATAATTGTCTTTCGTGCGTCAGTTCTGAGTTTTTAGATTTGAGTTGCAGAAGTATCCCGAACAGGTCAATTACTGCCTGCTGTTCTGTTTTTCACAGATTCTGTCCTGTTTTGCCTTACCTTCACTTTGCAAATTGAGAACTTGCTTTTTCTTTGCAAAAACCTTTTGGCAATCTTGAGAAACAGTAGAACTTCAAGAATATCCTTATTTCCATCAAGGTATAATTATTTTATTAAGGGTACTAACCTCGCTAATCAGATTATGATGAGTTGTGTATGAAGGGAGTTTTCAAGTGTGCGAGGGAAGATGATAAAAAGATTCAGGAGTGTCAAGCGCTCAAGCTTGGGGATGCCCCCGTGCACCCCCAAGAAATATTCAAGGAGACTCAAGCGTCTAAGCTTGGGGATGCCCCCCGTGCATCCCCTTCTCCATCAACATTATCAGTTCGTCTTTCGTTTCGCTATATTTTTATCACTTCATATGTTATGTGCTATGCTTGGAGCGTCTTGCTTTTAGTTTTCTTTTTAGTTTTTCATAACGAGTCGGAACCCAGCATTCCTTTATGTGGGAGAGAAACACGCTCCACCTCTACCTAGAACATTACATAGAATTTTCATGTCTATCTATGCTGTGTGTGTTCTTTATCTTTTAATAGCTACTATCATACTCTGCTCTTAGTATTCATGCTTATCCTTTTAAGAGCTTTTATTTAGTTGGTTGCTTGAACTCTCTTTAATTACCATGCTCACCTTATTAAGAGAGTTTGCTTCCGTTGCATGGGTTAATGTGTCTATGATAAAGATGCTACTTTCATGATGGTGCTTAGTAGTTCAGGTTTTCTTATGGTTAATCTCAAATAGCTGGGAGGTTCCCAATGTGTTATTGGAGTACCAACTTGGTTTGTTTGCCTATGATATGGTATGGTTTAGTAATATCTTCCTTCGAGAATTTATTTTGATTGACTTGGTGTATGCTCACGCATATTCAAGACTGTAAAGAAAGTCTGTCAAGCCTTGATGATCTTTTGTTTCTAAGTAGCGATATAACTACCATGCCTGATTCAATATTGCTTTGTCGCTCTACATGATTATGACCGTCATTGCTCTCTTAGTTGGTCGCTCCCAGTCTTTTGCTAACCTCCACCTGCACTAAGCAAACTAACCATGCAATACATAGCTCATGGGAAAGTAGCCTAAAAACTATTGTGATAAAGAAATGTTGCTTATGTATCTTATTTCTTATGAGTTGCTTGCTGAGCGGTAACCATGTTTCTGGGGACGCCATCAACTGCCACACTTTTGTTGAATATCATGTGAGTTGCTATGCATGTTCGTCTTGTCTGAAGTAAGGGTGATTTACCGTGGGTTGAATTCATATGCATATTGTTAGAGAAGAACATTGGGTCGCCAACCAAAGCCATGCATCATGGTGGAAGTTTTAGCTTGGACCTTAATCCTCAATCTCTTATGAGAATATGCTTATGCATTAAAGAGGAGTCCATCATCTATTTTCTATGTTGTCCCGGTATGGATGTCCTCAAGTTGAGATTTATCAAAAACGAGAAATCAAATGCGATCTATCTCCTTGGACCTTTGTACAGGTGGCATAGAGGTACCCCTTTGTGACACTTGGTTAAAACATATGCAATGCAATGATAACCCATGGGGATCCGAGCTAATTAGGACAAGGAGCGAGCACTATTAGTATTCGATGCATGAGGCTTGCAACTTATAAGATGTTTTATACATGACACATATGAAGTACTACTACCGTTGACACAATTGCTTCCATGTTTTCAAAATAAAAACTCTAGCACTTAACCTTTCTTTTATCTTTATGTTGAAGCACCAACTACTGAGAGCATGATTGTCATTCCGAGTGTAATGTGCATTGTTCCAAAGTAGCATTGTCTTTTGCATGATTGTGATATCGATTATTCTGAAATGATTGTATCTAGTCATCACTTAAACCTTGAAGGTGCCCTTGCATTTATGTTTTGCATCACTAAAGGGGGCAAGCTAGATATCACTTTATCATATTTGCACATCATGTTCATTGCAAATCTTTTTGATGTCTCAGTTTCATATTGTAAAACTTTCAGTCATTTGTGATTTTCTCTTGAGACAACTTAATTACTATAGAATCATTGTCTCAGTAAGCTTTTGTCATATGACTATGAGAAAGTCCTATATGGTTAATAGCATGTCACCACAGAAATTATTCTTGTTATCATTTACCTACTTGAGGACGAGCAGGAATTAAGCTTGGGGATGTTGATACGTCCAAAACGTATCTATAATTTCTGCTTGCTCCATGCCACTTTTGGGTGATATTGCTATGATATTCATACACTTCCATACACTTTTGATCATATTTGGACTAACTTACTAATCCAGTGCACCCCAGTGCCAGTTTCTGTTTTCGGCTGTTTTTGTATTTCAGGTTTTCACGTTTCGAGAACTGCCGAGAAAAATCCAGAAAAATTATATAAAAAATCAGCGAACCAGAAACAACACTGCGTCCGAAGGGCAGCCTAGGGGGGCACAGGGGCTCCGGGCGCCCTGTGGGCGCGCCCCCCTCCCTGGGCCGCGCCGGGGGGGCGCCTGGGCCCCCCGAGGCTCCCCCGGTGCCCTACTTTGGCATATATTTAAAGGGTCCTCCGTAACCCTCAGAAAAGGACTTCTTTTCGCGATCCCATCTCTGTTCCGCCGCCGCCGCCGCTTCCAAGATCGGGAGCACCAGGAGAACTCTTCCCGGCACCCTGCCGGAGGGGGGGATCACCACCGGGAGCTTCTCCACCACCATGGACGCCTCCCGGATGACTTGTGAGTAGTCTCCCTTGGACCATGAGTCCATGACCAGTAGTTATGTGATGTTCTCCTCCCGTTCTTGTGCTTCACTAATTAGTCCTCGTGAGCTGCCCTACATGATCGAGTGTCACGCCCTGCATTTTGTAACATGTTATTTGTAACTTTGAAGCATGAAAATTTGGACCAGCAAAATTTTTTAGCATCATTTGGCTTTTATTTGGAATTGAGTTTTCTTCATGTGCTTTTTCTTGTGCTCATTAAAGTCAACTATGACCTCTTGTAGAATTCATCTCCATACCCAAAACTTCTGCCCAATGATCATGCCAAGTGTTATATACCAGTATAGTATTTTCTTACAAAATTAATTTGGCCAAAAGGTATTTTATAAATTTAGTTTTCCAAAAACCCCTGAATTGAGATTTGCACTGCAAGTACTTGATTTAGGGTGAGAAAATTATTTCAAAAGGTTTAATTGAGACCTAGTAGTCATAGGACTTCCAGAAACCACAAAAGTATAATTTTAAAAGTTATTTTCCTATTTTATTTAAAAGCTTTTTCTTAAGGCCAAAAATGGTCTGTAATAGGGGAAAATTATTTAACTGTTTCAAAAATATTTGCCAAAATTCAGAGAGACTCAGAGGACATATATTGTCCATATATAAGAGTTTCAACACTTGGTCATGTTCAAAATAATGGGCTAAACCCTCTAAAACCCTTTCTGGATATTTCAAGCTTTTGAAATATTTACAAAGGAAATATTCTCCAAAAATTCCAGGGGAATTCTACCATGTCATATATGACATATTTGATGATCTTGCCAAGTCCCATGCCTTGGGAAGCAAGAAAACATCCTCAAACCCCTTCATAACCATTCTGTCCATATTTGAAGTTTGAGCAACTTTACATTGCTAAACTTGTCCAAATGCTCTCAAACTTGGTGCACATGCTAGAATGGCCTAATAAGGCATCTAGACCAAAAGGCACAAGATTTGGAATAGAGCAGCTTGATCAGATCACCTCAAAACCCTTTCTGTTCAAATGCAAATTTGAACAACTTTACATTACCAACTTTTTATCTGGAGCTTCAAACTTTGTGGGCATGATCAATACCCCAAATGATGATGCTACACCAAGTGGTGCATCAAGGGGAGATGATTAGCTTGACTCAAACAAGATGAAACTGTTTCTGTTGATTTCTAGGGTTCACCAAAGTTACATTGGCTAGTTTCTTCAAATGAGCCCAAATTTGGTGAAGCACCCTATTTTCTCATGTCTTTCAACCCTGTTAAGTGCCATGTCAAGTGGAGGTCATTTACTTGACCAAACACTGATCAAACACCTTCTGGCTTTTTACTAAAACCTCCAACTTGATCACTTACACTCTTCTCCATGGCCTCAACTTTTTACCACCTGATCATTGAGTTACTAGCTACCTCCAGTAACTTCCCCAGCACCCCAGCTCCATGATTGAGGGGTAAGAGCCCTGTTTTACCTTGCTGGACAGCAGGTTTTCACCAAGTCACCAGCCTCCTCCCTCTCTCTCAGCATCTCCAGGGCATCCAAGGCCTTAGGCCATTTCTTTACTCCTCCCTCAACGTGCTAGAAACTGCTGGACACGTTGGTTTTGACCAGGACGGCAAGAGCACGACGATGCCAGCCAAACGCGCGCTCTGGAGCACGTAACAATGCAGACAAGCACTGTAGCTTCAGCCAATCAGCCTCCCCCGACAGCCTCGGGCCTCCCCTTCGCGCCAGTCGAGGCCTCTCGACGTCCGCAACCTCCCCGGCGCTGTCCCCCCTCCTCCTGCGCCCTCCAGTGGCCGACGTCGCACGCGCGCTGGCCGCCCGCGACGGCCACTCCTCTGCCTCGCACGCGCGCGTCGACTGGAAGGTTCCCCGCTCCTCTTTTCCCCTCAGCTAGACGTGGAGCAAGTCCACGGTCCTCCCCGGCTTGATCCCAGGCTCCAGAACCTCTCCTAGCCTCACCTGCAACCTCGCCGGCGCACGGGTCCACGGTGGACCATGGGCGCGGCTATATAAGCCCCTCCCGAGCCTCTCCAGCAGCACCACCAGCCTCACTCCACTCCACTGAGCCCCCCAACACCTTCAGTTCGACCCCAAGAGGTCCCAGTACTCGGGATCGACCGGAGCGCCGCCGCGTCGGGCCGCCGGTGATCTCGTGGTACAGGCCTCCCCTGCCCTCCCTTTCACCTGATTCGGAACCCCCTCGCCTCACTGACCCTTTCCCCCTTGTTTTCCCCTCCGTTTGCAGTCAGAAACAGCCACAGCAACCACCTCCCGACGAGCCTCCGCCGTCCCACCTCGTCGCCGGCGAACCGGACCTCCCCGGCATGCCGCACCACCACCCCTGCATCCGCGACACGACGCTGGTCACGTTCCTACCCTCCGTTGCCGTCGCCGTGGCCGGGAACCTCGCCGGTGAGCTCGCCGTCGCCGTGGCCGCAAGGTTGGAGATGACAGGCGGGCCCCGCCTGTCATCCCCACACCTCTCTCCCCCTCCTGTCTGTCACTGACCCACGGGCCCCGCCTGTCAGGTTCAAAAACCTGACGTGCGCGCGCAGGCTCCCGTGCTGCTGGGCTGGACCGCCCTGGGCCGTGCACTGTGGCCTCTCTGGCCCAGTTGCACAGGTCTTTTTATTCTTTTTCTTTTCTGTGATTGTTTTAAACATTTCTACAGAAAAGAATAATGGTCCAAATTAAATAATTCCAACTCCTAAAATCTTGTAATATTCCAACCTATTTAATGGTACCACTTTCATTCAAATCCATGAAACTTTTCTGTTCTGTTCAAATTTAAATTAAAATTTGAGCAGTAATACTCCTATTCAAAAATCAATAAATTCCATTCTGTTACTCCAAAACTCCAACTAAGATTTTTTCCCCATCTTAGAAATTCCACTAGTATTTTACAAAAATAAGTTGACATTTTTCTGAGCACTTTGATTTTTCTGTTTTGTTTGTATTCTTATTTTCCCGTGGTTATTATGCGACGTATAGATCCCGTATTTGACGAAGTTGCTGGAAGAAGAAGGAGAAGGATTTGAAGACTTTGAAGACCAAGCCAATCCAGGCAAGCAGCCCTTTGACCATGATACACTTGTTCTTCGGAACCCGTATGTTTCCGATGCATGATGTTAGGGTTACAATAGTGACCTAGTGATTCCACCATATGATGCATGCCAAGATCTTGATCTTGCTATGTGCTAGATGACATGCATGTGGGTAGTAGTAATGAATAGTGATGCATGTGTAACATGAACCTTCGTGGTTGAAGTCTTTACATAAAACCCCGTCGGGTGCCATTCATGCCCGAGGGAGATGATGATGAGTTGGGTGACCACTTGATGACGAAGTGGTGTACCAAGGCAAGTGTGTGTGTTTTTCAAACGGATTGATTTAAGTTGCGACCGTTATTCCAACCATACATGTGCAACCACACTACCCCTTATGGGACGGGGCTTTATTGATTACTTAGGTCGATACTAGCATGGTGCCCGCATTACTAGTGACGGGAAGACTTGAAGTCTTTCCCGGGACGGGGTCGTGCTTGGATAGACGACCATGACTGTTTTCACAGGGCACCGGACACACCGTTGGTCCCTTCGGGTACGCGTGATATTGAAATTAGGGCAAGTCCCGTGATCTATTGTTTGTACCCGAGGGCCGTGTACCAACGAGTGGACTCTATGTTAGTGTCGTCTAAGGAAAGATAATGACCGGGTGCTTACCCCGGGTACTTGAGGTATCGCGGTTCGTGGATGACACGGAAGTTCCCCGGATCTTGTGGGTAAAGTGTACAACCTCTGCAGAGTGTCAAACTATTCGAATAGCCGAGTCCACGGTCATGGACAATTGGGTAACCGCTCTTGGGCTACGTCCAATGTTGGAGAAACCATGCGTGTGTATGTAAGTCAAGGTGGTGACTTGACTGGGTGAGTTGAATCATATTCATGTTGATATCGGTAACCTGTCTTCGAGGTTACGCGAGTTTATTGATGCATTAACTTGATGGTAGAATATTTGTTCTAGCCTTGCTAGATTGATCATTATTATTCAAATGCACTGTTACTTTGAAACACATCATGGGTTGCTTGCGAGTACATTCAAAGTACTCATTGGCTTGCGACTGGTTATTTAATTGGCCAGGCATGGAAGAACAGGAATATGAGGAAGAGTTCTTTGGAGACGAACATGCGAACTAGGACGCTATCCCAGTCAGAATGCCTGTAGGGCTAAGGCAGATGGCATGGGTTCTACCCGTTATCGAAGACTTCCGCTATTTGAGTTATTTGCTATTCAGCCGGTGAGGCTCTATCTATGTAAGACTTGGCCTTAATGGCCTTACTTCGTGTAAGACTATTTGTATGGATGTAAGACTCTTGTTATTCAGCTTCTGTGTGTTCAGTGAGCATTGATCTCTGGGATCACTGTACACGTGCATTCGGTGATCTCGACTTCTAAGTCGGGGTCCCCACAGAGCTGGTATCAGAGCCATCCTGACTGTAGGAAGCCTTAGTTGGCATGGGCGTTAGTTAGATGAGACCCTTTTTCAAAAACCTTCTGAACCTCTCTTCTTTTCTAAACCTGAGATTTCATCCGCTTATTAACCCCTCCTATTCCACCTTTGTAGATGGCCACTGTACCCGAAGAGCACCTGACCACTGGGTTTCCCTTACTTCTCGAGGATAGCCTCCAGGAGTGTCAGTTCCACCGAGCACCTATCCTCACCCACCATGAGCATTGGGTGAGCGATACTGAGGTGGATTACCATGTGGAAGTGATCGTGAAGGCAAACGATCCTCCCACAAGTTGGTTCTTCGAGGGACCCCAGATGGCCACACTACCACTCGCTGTCGAGGCTGCTGCACTCAAGGCATTAACCCGTCTCCGCGAGCTTCTTCCGGAGATGGCAGCCAAGATGACAACTCGCTTCTTACCTTACCGGAAGGAAGGTGAAGAAGAAAGCAACGCTCTAGCCCCTCCACTGAAGGAAGGACTCTCGCTTCGGTTCCAGACCTACTTCAGTCTATGTGCCGACAGCTTGGCACAAGACTTGGCCTTGGAATCAATGAAGCTTCGAGAAGAACTTCACAAGACCAAGGCACTTCTTCGTCAAGCTCAAGAGAAGGCAAATAGGATCAAGAAGGAAGGAGCACCTTCTGGACAATCCGCTATCGCATATCGAGGCGGAAGGCCCTCCGAGGATGTATCTTCCAAGGGTGAAGAACCACCTCGGCAACGCCGGATGACGGCAAGGGAATATCGCAAGCTTTTCCCTGCACCACCGATGAAGCACTGTCGTATCCAACTCCTCCACTCCCCCACACCCTCAAGTGACAAGGGGGCCCAGATAGATGAAGACAAGGAGGAAGACCCAGAAGAGCCGGAATACGCGACCAAGCATTCCGCCGCTTAGGCATTATTCGCTACTCGGATATGCCAGTTGTTACCCCTACGGTAGGATAGGTCGTGTAACCCCTATGCGTAGTCGAGTCCTTGTATGGTTCATATGAAACCATTTAGTGTTTGCTTTTGTTGTGTCTGGATGTAAGTCGTATTCTTCCTTCGGGAATGTGTAAACGACTACATCACCCATTTGGATTTTAATGAATGTGTTTTGGCCTTTCGGCCCTTGCATGATTTGATTTAGTGTCACACCCACCCCCTTACTAGGCACCCATCTATCTTGCTTTCCCCTCTTCCGAGTCATGAGACCTTTTACCGCTCCAACAGGATGCCTGTTGTAACTCGTACTGGTACCTCTACCCAGCAGCCCGAAGCCGAAGCATCCTCTCAGCCAGAGGCAGGCCACGACCAAACCAACGACCAAGCTCCACCACCACCTCCTCCAGGCATGGACATGGCTCAGCTTCTCCAAGCTTTCCGAGAGGAACGCCAAGCCAACACTGCAGCTCTTCAGCTGATTGCTCAAGCTGTCACCAACAACCGCCAGCCGGCGGGGAATGGCAATGGACGTTCCACGTTGGCAGAGTTCAAGAAGCATGCACCGCCAACTTTCATTGAGACTGCTGAACCCCTGGATGCAGACGACTTGGTCCATTCCATTGAGGAGATACTGGAACTAGTCGGATGCACCGAAGACTGCGAGAAGGTGGCTTATGCAGCCCACTGCCTCGGGGGGACTGCTAGAGCTTGGTGGGATGGATTCAAGGTCATGTATGCTGAACAAGACATCACTTGGGTTAACTTCAAGTCAGAATTCCGCAAGGCCCACATTCCTTCCGGAATCATGGCTATCAAAAAGCGTGAGTTCCGAGCCCTAAAGCAAGGAAGTGGCACTGTCAAGGAGTACATGCAGAAGTTCAGTGTTCTGTCAAGGTATGCCCCTGAAGATGTCAGCACTGATGCTGCCAAAAGGGAGCGCTTCATGGAAGGCCTCAATCAGACTCTGCAATACTCGCTTGTTGTGTGCGATTGCCCATCCTTTCCTGACCTGGTGAACAAGGCACTTATGCTTGAAGACAAGCGGCGTGCTTTGGAAGACACTCGCAAGCGCAAGATGGTTAGTAAGGGAAGTTCCAGCAACCAGAAGCCTCGCCCGTGGCAGTCAGCCCCGGCCAAGCCAACCTATCAGCAGCCAAGAGCTCCTGCACCTCGTGCCAACCCTCAGCCTCAGCAGTATGCCAACCCCAATACCAGTGGTGGCAACAAGATCAATCCAAACCAAGTCACTTGCTTTGGATGTGGTCAGCCCGGACACATCTCAAGGGTGTGCCCCAACAAGAAGCCTGATGCCCCGCGCCCCAATGCACAGAACCAGGGACAAGGCCGTGGAATGTCACCAAGGAACCCAGCTCCTCGCAATCCACCGAACTATGGGAAGGGGCGTGTGAATCACGTCCCTGATGAAGAAGCCCAGGAAGACCCGGACGTCGTGCTGGGTACGTTCCTTGTCAACTCAGCACCTGCAACTGTCTTGTTTGATTCTGGAGCAACGCATTCATTTGTCACTCAAAGATTTGCATTAAAAAGTTGCATGACCCCTACACCCCTGAATAGCCCTATGGTGGTACAAACCCCCAGAGCTGAGATGAGAGCCAAGATAGGCTGTAAAGGAGTCGGTATTACCATTAACGGTGTAGACTTCCTAGCAGACCTTATCGTCCGGAGATCGCAAGGCTTGGATGTGATCTTAGGGATGGATTGGCTCAGTAAGCACCAAGGCTTGTTAGACTGTGCCAATCGGACAGTCACTGTGACCAATGACCAAGGAGTCGAAGTCAAGTTTGCTTTCAACTCCTCTTCCGCTCAAGCCGCTAAAGTCAACTGTCTGTCTGAAGTTGGGCTAGATCAAGTACCGGTGGTATGTGAGTATCCTGATGTCTTTCCGGATGAACTACCGGGAATGCCCCCTGACCGTGACATTGAGTTCATCATTGAGCTCGTGCCCGGAGCAGGACCCATCTATAAGAAGCCTTATAGAATGGGGACGGAGGAATTAGCTGAGTTGAAGAAGCAGCTGGAAGAGCAGCTAAGGAAGGGATTTATCCGCCCGAGCGCCTCCCCTTGGGGATCTCCCGTTCTGTTTGGGGCAAAGAGGGACGGTACCATCCGCTTATGCATTGACTATCGTTCCCTCAATGAAGTTACAATCAAGAACAAGTATCCACTTCCCAAGATCGAAGATCTGTTTGATCAACTCAGCGGAGCCAAGGTATTCTCCAAGATCGACCTCAGATCTGGGTACTACCAGCTGAAGATCAGACCCCAAGATATTCCGAAGACGGCATTCGTAACCAGATATGGCCTGTACGAGTGCACGGTCATGTCATTTGGATTAACCAATGCCCCAGCTTACTTCATGTACCTCATGAATAAAGTCTTCATGGAATATTTGGACAAGTTTGTTGTTGTCTTCATTGATGACATTCTTGTGTTCTCGAAGTCGGAGGAAGAGCACGAGCAGCATCTGAGGATGGTCCTAGACAAGCTTCGTGAGCACCAACTGTATGCCAAATTCAGCAAGTGTGAGTTCTGGCTGCATAAAGTTGGATTCTTAGGTCATGTCTTGACCGAGGAAGGATTATCTGTTGATCCTGCAAAGATCGAAGCTGTGACCCAATGGCAATCTCCAACGACCGTCAAGGAAGTTAGAAGCTTCCTCGGACTAGCGGGCTATTACCGCAAGTTCGTGGAAGGATTCTCTAGCATTGCACGACCAATGACTCAGCTCCTCAAGAAGGACAAGAAGTTCGAGTGGACACCAAAATGCGAAGAGAGCTTCCAAGAGCTCAAGAAGAGATTGACCACCGCCCCAGTTCTGGCAACACCTGATATCCACAAGGAGTTAGTGATATATTGTGATGCCTCTCGAACCGGATTGGGAAGCGTTCTGATGCAAGAAGGACGCGTCATAGCATACCTCTCCAGGCAGCTACGACCCCATGAGGAGAACTACGCTACTCACGATCTTGAGCTAGCGGCAGTAGTTCATGCCTTGAAGACATGGCGGCATTACCTCCTAGGGAAACGGTGTGAGATCTACACAGACCATAAAAGTCTGAAGTACATTTTCACCCAAAAGGAATTGAACATGAGGCAGCTGAGATGGTTGGAACTCATCAAGGACTATGACCTCAGTGTTCAGTATCACCCTGGGAAGGCTAACGTGGTCGTCGATGCCTTAAGCAGGAAGGCTTGCTCTTTGAATGCCGTTATTCAAGTAAGGCAGCCGGCCTTGTTTAAGGAGTTTGAACAATTCAGTTTGGAATTGGTCACCCTTGGATTCCTGGATCATTTGGAAGTCAGACCGACCCTGATGGACGACGTCAAGAAGGCACAAGATGGACACGCAAGCATTGAAGGTATCAAGAAGAAGATGAAGCTAGGCAAGGCCCCAGGATTCTCCGAAGACGAGCACGGGATTGTTTGGTACAAAGGTCGCATCTGCGTACCAAACAACACCGAGCTGAAGACGCTGATTCTGCAAGAAGCCCACGACACTCCATATTCCATCCACCCCGGAGGAACCAAGATGTACCAAGACTTGAAGGCACGATTCTGGTGGCACGGGATGAAAAGAGAGATAGCAACCTATGTTGCAAAGTGTGATGTGTGCCAAAGGGTCAAGGCTGAGTATCAGCTACCTGCTGGATTGCTTCAACCACTCAAGGTTCCTGAGTGGAAGTGGGATAAAGTCGGAATGGACTTCATCAGTGGATTACCAAGGTCGAATAGAGGACATGACTCTATCTGGGTCATAGTCGATCATTTGACCAAGGTGGCCCATTTCATTCCTGTCAAAACTACCTACTCAGGCAACCAGCTGGCAACTCTCTATATCAACTGAATCGTAAGTCTTCACGGTGTCCCCAAGGAGATTGTGTCAGATCGAGGCACCCAGTTCACTTCAAGGTTCTGGAAGAGATTCCAAGAAGCCTTGGGAACCAAGTTGTCTTTCAGCACAGCTTTCCACCCACAGACCTGAGGTCAGACTGAGCGAGTCAATCAGATTCTCGAAGACATGCTCCGAGCCTGTGTCCTGGCATATGGAGCCAAGTGGGAAGACTGTCTCCCTTTTGCCGAGTTCTCCTATAACAACAGTTACCAGTCAAGCCTTCAAATGGCACCATTTGAGGTGTTGTACGGACACAGATGCCGCACACCCCTCAATTGGTCGGAGACTGGAGAAGGACTAGTCTTTGGACCGGATATTCTCCGCGCAGCAGAAGAGCAAGTCCAACTAGTCAGAGAGCGATTAAAGGCAGCCAAGTCAAGGCAAAAGAGCTATGCTGACACTCGACGCCGAGACATGAGTTTCCGTGTCGCAGATCATGTGTACCTGCGGGTAACTCCTCTGAAGGGAACCAAGCGTTTCCACGTCAAGGGGAAGCTCGCGCCAATGTTCATTGGCCCTTTCAAGATCACCGACCGACGAGGAGAAGTGGCTTACCAGTTGGAACTACCACCTGAGCTATCTGATGTGCACAATGTATTCCATGTGTCACAACTCCGGAAATGTCTCCAAGTTCCAGACAAGCCCAATCTCTACAAGGATGTGGATCACCAAGCCATTGATCTGCAGCCTGATTTGACCTACCGCGAGAAGCCCATCCGCATTCTGGACGAAGCAGAACGACGTACGCGGAGCCGTACCATCAAGTATTTCAAGGTCCAGTGGAGCAACCACACCGAAGCAGAAGCAACCTGGGAACGAGAAGACTATCTTAGATCCGAGTTTCCCGACCTCTTTTAAGACCTAGTTTAGGAATCTCGGGGACGAGATTCTTATAAGGGGGGTAGGTCTGTCACGCCCTGCATTTTGTAACATGTTATTTGTAACTTTGAAGCATGAAAATTTGGACCAGCAAAAATTTTTAGCATCATTTGGCTTTTATTTGGAATTGAGTTTTCTTCATGTGCTTTTTCTTGTGCTCATTAAAGTCAACTATGACCTCTTGTAGAATTCATCTCCATACCCAAAACTTCTGCCCAATGATCATGCCAAGTGTTATATACCAGTATAGTATTTTCTTACAAAATTAATTTGGCCAAAAGGTATTTTATAAATTTAGTTTTCCAAAAACCCCTGAATTGAGATTTGCACAGCAAGTACTTGATTTAGGGTGAGAAAATTATTTCAAAAGGGTTAATTGAGACCTAGTAGTCATAGGACTTCCAGAAACCACAAAAGTATAATTTTAAAAGTTATTTTCCTGTTTTATTTAAAAGCTTTTTCTTAAGGCCAAAAATGGTCTCTAATAGGGGAAAATTATTTAACTGTTTCAAAAATATTTGCCAAAATTCAGAGAGACTCAGAGGACATATATTGTCCATATATAAGAGTTTCAACACTTGGTCATGTTCAAAATAATGGGCTAAACCCTCTAAAACCCTTTCTGGATATTTCAAGCTTTTGAAATATTTACAAAGGAAATATTCTCCAAAAATTCCAGGGGAATTCTATCATGTCATATATGACATATTTGATGATCTTGCCAAGTCCCATGCCTTGGGAAGCAAGAAAACATCCTCAAACCCCTTCATAACCATTCTGTCTATATTTGAAGTTTGAGCAACTTTACATTGCCAAACTTGTCCAAATGCTCTCAAACTTGGTGCACATGCTAGAATGGCCTAATAAGGCATCTAGACCAAAAGGCACAAGATTTGAAATAGTGCAGCTTGATCAGATCACCTCAAAACCCTTTCTGTTCAAATGCAAATTTGAACAACTTTACATTACCAACTTTTTATCTGGAGCTTCAAACTTTGTGGGCATGATCAATACCCCAAATGATGATGCTACACCAAGTGGTGCATCAAGGGGAGATGATTAGCTTGACTCAAACAAGATGAAACTGTTTCTGTTGATTTCTAGGGTTCACCAAAGTTACATTGGCTAGTTTCTTCAAATGAGCCCAAATTTGGTGAAGCACCCTATTTTCTCATGTATTTCAACCCTGTTAAGTGCCATGTCAAGTGGAGGTCATTTACTTGACCAAACACTGATCAAACACCTTCTGGCTTTTTACTAAAACCTCCAACTTGATCACTTACACTCTTCTCCATGGCCTCAACTTTTTACCACATGATCATTGAGTTACTAGCTACCTCCAGTAACTTCCCCAGCACCCCAGATCCATGATTGAGGGGTAAGAGCCATGTTTTACCTTGCTGGACAGCAGGTTTTCACCAAGTCACCAGCCTCCTCCCTCTCTCTCAGCATCTCCAGGGCATCCAAGGCCTCAGGCCATTTCTTTACTCCTCCCTCAACGTGCTAGACACTGCTGGACACGTTGGTTTTGACCAGGACGGCGAGAGCGCGACGATGCCAGCCAAACGCGCGCTCTGGAGCACGTAATAGTGCAGACAAGCACTGTAGCTTCAGCCAATCAGCCTCCCCCGACAGCCTCGGGCCTCCCCTTCGCGCCAGTTGAGGCCTCTCGACGTCCGCAACCTCCCCGGCGCTGTCCCCCCTCCTCCTGCGCCCTCCAGTGGCCGACGTCGCACGCGCGCTGGCCGCCCGTGACGGCCACTCCTCTGCCTCGCACGCGCGCGTCGACTGAAAGGTTCCCCGCTCCTCTTTTCCCCTCAGCTAGACGTGGAGCAAGTCCACGGTCCTCCCCGGCTTGATCCCAGGCTCCAGAACCTCTCCTAGCCTCACCTGCAACCTCGCCGGCGCACGGGTCCACGGTGGACCATGGGCGCGGCTATATAAGCCCCTCCCGAGCCTCTCTAGCAGCACCACCAGCCTCACTCCACTCCACTGAGCCCCCCAGCACCTTCAGTTCGACCCCAAGAGGTCCCAGTACTCGGGATCGACCGGAGCGCCGCCGCGTCGGGCCGCCGGTGATCTCGCGGTACAGGCCTCCCCTGCCCTCCCTTTCACCTGATTCGGAACCCCCTCGCCTCACTGACCCTTTCCCCCTTGTTTTCCCCTCCGTTTGCAGTGGAAAACAGCCACAGCAACCACCTCCCGACGAGCCTCCGCCGTCCCACCTCGCCGCCGGCGAACCGGACCTCCTCGGCGTGCCGCACCACCACCCCTGCATCCGCGACACGACACTGGTCACGTTCCTGCCCTCCGTTGCCGTCGCCGTGCCGGGGAACCTCGCCGGTGAGCTCGCCGTCGCCGTGGATGCAAGGTTGGAGATGACAGGCGGGCCCCGCCTGTCATCCCCACACCTCTCTCCCCCTCCTCTCTGTCACTAACCCACGGGCCCCGCCCGTCAGGTTCAAAAACCTGACGTGCGCGCGCAGGCTCCCGTGCGGCTGGGCTGGACCGCCCTTGGCCGTGCACTGTGGCCTCTCTGGCCCAGTTGCACAGGTCTTTTTATTCTTTTTCTTTTCTGTGATTGTTTTAAACATTTCTATAGAAAAGAATAATGGTCCAAATTAAATAATTCCAACTCCTAAAATCTTGTAATATTCCAACCTATTTAATGGTACCACTTTCATTCAAATCCATGAAACTTTTCTGTTCTGTTCAAATTTAAATTCAAATTTGAGCAGTAATACTCCTATTCAAAAATCAATAAATTCCATTCTGTTACTTCAAAACTCCAACTAAGATTTTTTCCCCATCTTAGAAATTCCACTAGTATTTTACAAAAATAAGTTGACATTTTTCTGAGCACTTTGATTTTTCTGTTTTGTTTGTATTCTTATTTTCCCGTGGTTATTATGCGACGTATAGATCCCGTATTTTACGAAGTTGTTGTGGAAGAAGAAGGAGAAGGATTTGAAGACTTTGAAGACCAAGCCAATCCAGGCAAGTAGCCCTTTGACCATGATACACTTGTTCTTCGGAACCCGTATGTTTCCGATGCATGATGTTAGGGTTACAATAGTGACCTAGTGATTTCACCATATGATGGATGCCATGATCTTGATCTTGCTATGTGCTAGATGACATGCATGTGGGTAGTAGTAATGAATAGTGATGCATGTGTGACATGAACCTTCGTGGTTGAAGTCTTTACATAAAACCCTGCCGGGTGCCATTCATGCCCGATGGAGATGATGATGAGTTGGGTGACCACTTGATGACGAAGTGGTGTACCAAGGCAAGTGTGTGTGTTTTTCAAACGGATTGGTTTAAGTTGCGACCGTTATTCCAACCATACATGTGCAACCACACTACCCCTTATGGGACGGGGCTTTATTGATTACTTAGGTCGATACTAGCATGGTGCCCGCATTACTAGTGACGGGAAGACTTGAAGTCTTTCCCGGGACGGGGTCGTGCTTGGATAGACGACCATGACTGTTTTCACAGGGCACCGGACACACCGCTGGTCCCTTCGGGTACACGTGATATTGAAATTAGGGCAAGTCCCGTGATCTATTGTTTGTACCCGAGGGCCGTGTACCAACGAGTGGACTCTATGTTACTGTCGTTTAAGGAAAGATAATGACCGGGTGCTTACCCCGGGTACTTGAGGTATCGCGGGTCGTGGATGACACGCAAGTTCCCCGGATCTTGTGGGTAAAGTGTACAACCTCTGCAGAGTGTCTAACTATTCGAATAGCCGAGTCCACGGTCATGGACAGTTGGGTAACCGCTCTTGGGCTACGTCCAATGTTGGTGAAACCATGCGTGTGTATGTAAGTCAAGGTGGTGACTTGACTGGGTGAGTTGAATCATATTCATGTTGATATCGGTAACCTGTCTTCGAGGTTACGCGAGTTTATTTATGCATTAACTTGATGGTAGAATATTTGTTCTAGCCTTGCTAGATTGATCATTATTATTCAAATGCACTGTTACTTTGAACCACATCATGGGTTGCTTGCGAGTACATTCAAAGTACTCATTGGCTTGCCACTGGTTATTTAATTGGCCAGGCATGGAAGAACAGGAATATAAGGAAGAGTTCTTTGGGGACGAACATGCGAACTAGGACGCTATCCCAGTCAGAATGCCTGCATGGTTAAGGCAGATGGCATGGGTTCTACCCGTTATCGAAGACTTCCGCTATTTGAGTTATATGCTATTCAGCCCGTGAGGCTCTATCTATGTAAGACTTGGCCTTAATGGCCTTAATTCGTGTAAGACTATTTGTATGGATGCAAGACTCTTGTTATTCAGCTTCTCTGTGTTCAGTGAGCATTGATCTCTGGGATCACTATACACGTGCATTCGGTGATCTCGACTTCTAAGTCGGGGTCCCCACATCGAGGCACCTATGTAATCCTTATGCTGTTGCTATGTTGAGTTTGCTGGGACCCGATGGATTATGAGATTATGTTCAGATTGATCTTGAGGAATATATTTGATTCACCTCTTTTATATTTTAGTTCATAAGTAATTCTTGCATGTTCTCCGTTGTTATTTATTGCTTTGGCCGAGTAATAGGTAGTGACTCCAAGAGGGAACGTTATGCTCGATTGTGGGTTCATGCCCCTCGATGACTAGCTTGAGTGACAGAAACATGAGTCTAGGGGATGTGCTATTGCCACAAGGGGGGAAAAACGGTGCTTGTGCCCGCGGGTGCAAGGATTGTTTACTTTACGCAAAGTTCTTTTAATGCAGTTGTCTGTTGCATTGAGTTTACACTATGGGTGGGACTCGCAACTTAATACCAGCGAGATGTTCTGGATAGATATCTCAAGGTGGATGATTAGTAGTAGATATTGATGGATTTCGGTCTACTTACTTTGGCATACCACCAATGCTTTGAACCTCAACCTTTCTTGCAATGTAATCAGCATTTGTATGCGCTCGTGGGTCCTGTCAATTGCCCAGCTGTAATTTGTTTACCTCAAATAGCTGTTTTATCGTCTTTTGGGAGAGAGACATCACTAGTGAACATCATGAGACTCCGGTCCATATTACCATCATTGACCACATCCACTATTCACTTTTCGCTATTTACTTACTATTGCAAAACACTATCTATCACTACTATCATATTGCTTTTAACCCTTTGTGAACTACAAGGCCGGAGAGATTGACAACCTCTCTATACTCGTTGGGAGCAAAGTTATTTGTATCTGTGTGCAGGTCCACGTTGATTGCTAATTGCGCCGTTAGCAATTGACACCTACTTGTTGAACCTAGGAGTCTCTGGGGATTCGATCCTTGGCATCTTTGCTAGGGGAAAACACTTCTACTTACTGCATCTTACACCTTCCACCTGGGGTAACCAACGAGGGGTTCGAGGCCCATCAGGGGGCACTGCACACGGCTAAAAGATCAATGGTCAACTTGTGTGTCTATGGGGTGCCCCCACCCCCATATATAAAGGAGTGGAGGAGGGGGAGGGGCCGGCCCTCTATGGCGCGCCCTAGGAGGAGTCCTACTCCCACCGGGATTAGGATCCCCCCTTCCAAGAGAAGGAGTAGGAGGGAAGGAAGGAGGGGAGAGGAGGAAGGAAAGCTAGGCGCCGCACACTTGTTCCTTGTCCATTTCGGACTAGTGGGGGAGGGGCGCGCGGACTTCCCTGGCTGCCCCTTCTACTCTCTCCCAAGGCCCATGAGGCCCATTACACTCTCCGGGGGGTTCCGGTAGCCCCCCAGTACTCCGGTAAATGCCCGAACTCATCCGGAACCATTCCGATGTCCAAACATAGGATTCAATATATCGATCTTTATGTATCAGACATTTTGAGACTCATCGTCATGTCCATGATCATATCCGAGACTCCAAACTATCTTTGATACATCAAAACTCATAAACTCATAATATCGATCGTCACTGAATGTTAAGCGTGCGGACCCTACGGGTTCGAGAACTATGTAGACATGACCGAGAATCATCTCCGGTGAATAACCAACAGCGGAACCTGGATGCTCATATTGGTTCCTACATATTCTACGAAGATCTTTATCGGTCAAACCGCATAACAATATACGTTGTTCCCTTTGTCATCGGTATGTTACTTGCCCGAGATTCAATCGTCGGTATCTCAATACCTAGTTCAATCTCCTTACCGGCAAGTCTCTTTTGTTGTTCCGAAATGCATCATTTCATGACCAACTCATTAGTCATTTGCTTGCAAGGCTTATAGTGATGTGCATTACCGAGAGGGCCCAGAGATACCTCTCCGACACTCGAAGTGACAAATCCTATTCTCGATCTATGCCAACACCACAAACACCTCCGGAGACACCTGTAGAGCATCTTTATAATCACCCAGTTACGTTGTGACGTTTGATAGCACACAAGGTGTTCCTCCGGTATTCTGGAGTTGCATAATCTCATAGTCATAGGAACATGTACAATTCATGAAGAAAGCAATAGCAGTAAAACTAAACGATCAAGTGCTAAGCTAATGGAATGGGTCAAGTCAATCACA
Source organism: Secale cereale (assembly GCA_902687465.1). Lineage (NCBI taxonomy): Eukaryota > Viridiplantae > Streptophyta > Magnoliopsida > Poales > Poaceae > Secale > Secale cereale. The sequence goes on from LR738710.1 coordinate 278,788,932, forward strand.
TCAATAACCAATGATATGATCTCGTTAATCAAATGACAACTCATGTCTCTGGCTAGGAAACATAACCATCTTTGATTCAACGAGCTAGTCAAGTAGAGGCATACTAGTGACACTTTATTTGTCTATATATTCACACATGTATAATGTTTCCGGTTAATACAATTCTAGCATGAATAATATACATTTATCATGATATAAGGATACATAAATAAAAACTTTATTATTGCTTCTAGGGCATATTTCCTTCAGTCTCCCACTTGCACTAGAGACAATAATCTAGATTACACAGTAATGATTCTAACACCCATGGAGTCTTGGTGCTGATCAGGTTTTGCTCGTGAGAGAGGCTTAGTCAACCGGTCTGCATCATTCATATCCGTATGTATCTTGCAAATCTCTATGTCTCCCTCCTTGACTTGGCCGCAGATGGAATTGAAGCGTCTCTTGATGTGCCTTTGCCAAGGAAATTCCACCAGTATTATCACTAAAGATTTTCATTGGATCCGATGCACTGGGTATGACACCGAGATCAGATATGAACTCCTTCATCCAGACTCCTTCATTTGCTGCTTCTGAAGCAGCTATGTACTCCCCTTCACATGTAGATCCGGCCACGATGCTTTGCTTAGAACCGCACCAACTGACAGCTCCACCGTTCAATAAAAGCTTGCATCGACGAAACCATTTACGACGAGCTCTTTGTCACCTCCTTAAACGAGAAACATATCCTTAGTCATTTTCAGGTATTTTAGGATGTTCTTGACCGTTGTCCAGTGATCCACTCCTGGATTACTTTGGTACCTCCCTGCTAAACTAATAGCAAGGCACACATCAGGTCTGGTACACAGCATTGCATACATGATAGATCCTATGGCTGAAGCATAGGGAACACCTTTCATTTTCTCTCTCTCCTCTGAAGTGGTCGGGCATTGAGTCTTACTCAACTTCACACCTTGTAACACATGCAAGAACCCTTTCTTCGACTCATCCATTTTGAACTTCTTCAAAACTTTATCAAGGTATGTGCTTTGTGAAAGTCCAATTAAACATCTTGATCTGTCTCTATAGATCTTGATGCCTAATATATAAGCAACTTCACCGAAGTCTTTCATTGAAAAATTCTTATTCAAGTATCCTTTTATGCTATCCTGAAATTCTATATCATTTCCAATCAATAATATCAGAAATGCTATAAAGCTCCCACTCACTTTCTTGTAAATACAGGCCTCTACAAAAGTTTGTATAAAACCATATGCTTTGATCACCTCATCAAAGCGTATATTCCAACTCCGAGATGCTTGCACGAGTCTATAGATGGATCACTAGAGCTTGCACACTTTATTAGCACCTTTAGGATCGACAAAACCTTTTGGTTGCATCATATACAACTCCTCTTTGAGGTCTCCATTAAGGAATGCAATTTTGACATCCATTTGCCAAATTTCATAATCATAAAATGCGGCAATTACTAACATGATTCGGACAGACTTAAGCATCGCTACGGGTGAGAAAGTCTCATCGTAGTCAACTCCTTGAACTTGTCGAAAACCTTTCGCAACAAGTCGAGCTTTGTAGACAGTAACATTACCGTCAGCGTTGGTCTTCCTCTTGAAGATCCATTTATTTTCAATGGCTTGCCGATCATCGGGCAAGTCAACCAAAGTCCACACTTTGTTCTCATGCATGGATCCCATCTCAGATATCATGGCCTCAAGCGATTTTGCGGAATCTGGGCTCATCATCGCTTCCTCATAGTTTGTAGGTTCATCATGGTCTAGTAACATGACTTCCAGAACTGGGTTGCCATACCACTCTGGTGCGGAACGTACTCTGGTTGACTTACGCGGTTCAATAGTAACTTGATCCGAAGTTTCATGATCATCATCATTACCTTCCTCACTAATTGGTGTAGGAATCGCTCGAACTAGTTTCTGTGATTTACTACTTTCCAATTCGGGAGAAGGTACAATTATCTCATCAAGTTCTACTTTCCTCCCACTCACTTCTTTCGAGAGAAACTCCTTCTCTAGAAAGGATCCATTCTTAGCAACAATTATCTTGCCTTCGGATCTGTGATAGAAGGTGTACCCAATAGTTTCCTCTGGGTATCCTATGAAGACACATTTCTCCGACTTGGGTTCGAGCTTACCAGGTTGAAGCTTTTTCACATAAGCATCGCAGCCCCAAACTTTACGAAACGACAACTTTGGTTTCTTGCCAAACCACAATTCATAAGGCGTCGTCTCAACGGATTTAGATGGTGCCCTATTTAATGTGAATGCAGCTGTCTCTAAAGCATAACCCCAAAACAATAGTGGTAAATCGGTAAGAGACATCATAGATCGCACCAGATCTAATAAAGTACGGTTACGACATTTGGACACACCATTACGCTGTGGTGTTCCGGGTGGCGTGAGTTGTGAAACTATTCTACATTGTTTCAAATGAAGACCAAACTCATAACTCAAATATTCGCCACCACAATCAGATCGTAGAAACTTTACTTTCTTGTTACGATGATTCTCCACTTCACTCTAAAATACTTTGAACTTTTCAAATGTTTCAGACTTGTGTTTCATCAAGTAGATATACCCATATCTGCTCAAATCATCAGCGAAGGTCAGCAAATAATGATACTCGCCACGAGCCTCAACACTCATAGGTCCACATACATCAGAATGCATGATTTCCAACAAATCAGATGCTCTTTCCATTGTTCTGGAGAACAGAGTTTTAGTCATCTTGCCCATGAGGCATGGTTCGCAAGCACCAAGTGATTCATAATCAAGTGATTCCAAAAGTCCATCAGTATGGAGTTTCTTCATGTGCTTTACACCAATATGACCTAAACGGTAGTGCCACAAATAAGTTGCACTATCATTATTAACCTTGCATCTTTTGGTTTCAATATTATGAATATGTGTATCACTACGATCGAGATCCAACAAGAATAGACCACGCTTCAAGGGTACATGGCCATACAAGATATTACTCATATAAATAGAACAACCATTATTCTCATATTTAAATGAATAACCATCTCACAATAAACAAGATCTAGATATAATGTTCATGCTTAATGCTGGCACCAAATAACAATTATTCAGGTCTAAAAATAATCCCGAAGGTAGATGTAAAGGTAGCGTGCCGACGACGATCACATGGACTTTCGAACCATTTCCCACGCGCATCGTCACCTCGTCCTTAGCTAATCTTCGTTTAATCTGTAGCCCCTGTTTCGAGTTACAAATATTAGCAACCGACCCATTATCAAATACCCAGGTGCTACTACAAGCTTTAGTAAGGTACACATCCATAGCATGTATATCACATATACCTTTGTTCACTTTGCCATCTTTCTTATCCGCGAAATACTTGGGGTAGTTCCGCTTCCAGTGTCCAGTCCCTTTGCAGTAGAAGCACTCAATTTCAGGCTTGGCTCTAGACTTGGGTTTCTTCGTGGGAGTTGCAACTGTCTTGTTATTCATCTTGAAATTGCCCTTCTTTCCCTTGCATTTGTTTCTTTAAACCAGTGGTCTTGTTAACCATCAACACTTGATGCTCCTTTTTGATTTCTACCTCCGCAGCTTTGAGCATAGCCAAGAGCTCGGGAATTGTCTTGTGCATCCCTTACATGTTATAGTTCATCACCAAGCCTTTATATCTTGGTGGCAGTGATTGAAGAACTCTATCCATAACACTATCTTCGTCAACTTTGTATCCAAGTTGAGTCATATGATTATAATACCCAGACATTCAGAGCAAGTGTTCACTGATAGAACTGTTCTCCTCCATCTTGTAGCTGTAGAAATTATTGGAAATCTCATATTTATCAATCCGGGCATTTGCTTGAAATATTAACTTCAACTCTTGGAACATCTCATATGCTACATGACGTTCAAAACGTCGTTGAAGTCCCGGTTCAAAGTTGTAAAGCATGGCACACTGAACTATCGTGTAGTCATCAGAACGAGCTTGCCAGACGTTCGTAACGTCCGGAGTTGCTCCTACAGCAGGCTTGTCACCTAGCGGTGCTTATAGGACATAATTCTTCTGTGCAGCAATGAGGATAATCCTCAAATTACGGACCCAGTCCGTGTAGTTGCTACCATCATCTTTCAACTTAGCTTTCTCTAGGAACGCATTAAAATTCAACGGAACAATAGCACGGGCCATCTATCTACAACAACATAGACATGCAAAATACTATCAGGTACTAAGTTCATGATAAATTAAAGTTCAATTAATCAAATTACTTAAGAACTCCCACTTAGATAGACATCCCTCTAATCATCTAAGTAATCACGTGATCCATATCAACTAAACCATGTCCGATCATCACGTGAGATGGAGTAGTTTTCAATGGTGAACATCTTATGTTGATCATATCTACTATATGACTCACGCTCAACATTTCGGTCTCTAGTGTAGCAATTGCTCGTAATGCGGCATCTCTTCCACTACCAGCGCCCTTTACCATAACTTCTGCTCGTTGCAAACCTACTGTACGAATAGCATCTACTGCTGTTCTTTGACCAGCATAGGGTGATGCTTTTCTTGAGCTTTTGAATCCACAAGTACCGGCCGAGGACCAAAAAACCACCCGACCTTGTGGGTCTGTAACAGTTATAATGGTATTGTTGAAACTAGCTTGAACATGAATAACCCCTTTTGTTATCCTACGTGCACTCTTCCGTAAACTAAAACGTGCATTCCTACGTAAACCAATACGCACTTTCTTACGTGAACCAATTTTTGGTATAGCTTTTTCCATATTTTATTATCTCATAAATATGAGTTAGAAATAAAAAAAAGAAAAAAAGATACAAAGATATCCGTTTCAGGGTAAAATAAACCCTTTACTTTAATTATTTTAAATTAAATTATTTTATTTGGAATTGGAACATTTCCGTGGGTACTTTTTTTTTACTTTCTAAAACTCGGGATGTAATCCCATGGAGAGGAAAAAGGGGTATCTTGTAAATTCAAGGGTAGGGCTTGCATTCTGATAATACTGAATCTTTGGTTTTATCGCTTGTTGTTTTGTATGGTTCAATAATACAGCTTATCCGAGTGAGTTTTATGGACCCACCGGGCCAGAAGCTTCTCAAGCTCAAGCATTTACTTTTCTAGTTAGAGACCAGCGTAGTGTTCCGAGGCCATATCTGCATATGCTAGGCTCGTCAAGTTTAACCCGAGTATTCTGCGTGTACAAAACTGGCTTGCACCCGTTGTATGTGAACGTAGAGCTTATCACACCCGATCGTCACGTGGTGTCTCAGCACGACGAACTTTCGCAACGGTGCATACTCAGGGAGAACACTTATACCTTGAAATTTAGTGAGAGATCATCTTATGATGCTACCGTCGATCTAAGAAAAATAAGATGCATACAAGATAAACATCACATGGAATCAATATAAGTTATATGATATGTCCATCATCATCTTGTGCCTTTGATATTCATCTCCAAAGCACCGTCATGATCACCATCATCACCGTCACGAGACCTTGATCTCCATCGTAGAATCGTTGTCGTCTCGCCAACTATTGCTTCCATGACTATTGCTACCGCTTAGTGATAAAGTAAAGCAATTACATGGCGATTGCATTTCATACAATAAAGCGGCAACCATATGGGTCCTGCCAATTGACGATAACTCTGTTACAAAACATGATCATCTCATACAATAAAATTTAGCATCATGTCTTGACCATATCACATCACAACATGCCTTGCAAAAACAAGTTATTCGTCCTCTACTTTGTTGTTGCAAGTTTTACGTGGCTGCTACGGGCTTAGCAAGAACTATTCTTAGCTACCCATCAAAACCACAATGATATTTCGTCAAGTATGTGTTGTTTTAACCCTCACAAGGACTGGGCGTAGCCATACTTGATGCAACAAAAGTTGGAGAAACTGACACCCACCAGCCACCTGTGTGCGAAGCACGTCGGTAGAACCAGTCTCGCATAAGCGTACGCGTAATGTCGGTCCGGGCCGCTTCATCCAACAATACAGCCGAATCAAAGTATGACATGCTAGTAAGTAGTATGACTAGTATCGTCCACAACTCACTTGTGTTCTACTCGTGCATATAACATCTACGCATAAACCTGGCTCATGATGCCACTGTTGGGGTACGTAGTATTTCAAAAAAAATTCCTACGCACACGCAAGATCATGGTGATGCATAGAAACGAGAGGGGAGAGTGTCGTCCACGTACCCTCATAGACCGTAAGCGGAAGCGTTATGACAATGCGGTTGATGTAGTCGTACTTCTTAACGATAAACCGATCCTAGTACCGAATGTACGACACCTCCGCGATCTGCACACATTCAGCTCGGTGACGTCCCACGAACTCACAATCCAGTGGAGCTTCAAGGGAGAGTTCTGTCAACACGATGGTGTGATGACGGTGATGATGAATTTACCGACGCAGGGCTTCGCCTAAGCACTGCAATGATATGACCGAGGTGTGTTTCTGTGGAGGGGGGCACCACACACGACTAAAAGATCAATGATCAATTTGTGTGTCTATGGGGTGCCCCCATCCCCGTATATAAAGGAGTGGAGGAGGGGGAGGGGCCGGCCCTCTATGGCGCGCCCTACGAGGAGTTCTACTCCCACTAGGAGTAGGATTCCTCCCTTCCAAGTGTAGGAGTAGGAGGGAAGGAACAAGGGGAGAGGAGGAAGAAAAGTGGGGCGCCGCCCCCCTTCCTTGTACAATTCGGACTAGAGGGAGAGGGGGCCCGCGGCCTGCCCTGTCTGCCCCTTCCTCTCTCTCCCAAGACCCATGAGGCCCACTACACTCCCCGGGGAGTTCCGGTAGCCCCCCGGTACTCCGGTAAAAGCCGGAACTCATCCGGAACCATTCCGATGTCCAAACATAGGCTTCCAATATATCGATCTTTATGTCTCAAACATTCCGAGACTCCTCGTCATGTCCGTGATCATATCCGGGAATCCGAACTATCTTCGGTACATCAAAACTCATAAACTCATAATACCGATCGTCACCGAACGTTAAGCGTGCGGACCCTACGGGTTCGATAACTATGTAGACATGACCGAGACACATCTCCGGTCAATAACCAACAGCGGAACCTGGATGCTCATATTGGTTCCCACATATTCTACACAGATATTTATCGGCCACATCGCATAACAATATACGTTGTTCCCTTTGTCATCGGTATGTTAATTGCCCGAGATTCAATCGTCGGGATCTCAATACCTAGTTCAATCTCGTTACCGGCAAGTCTCTTTACTCGTTCCGTAATGCATCATCTCGTGACCAACTCATTCGACATTTGCTTGCAAGACTTATAGTGATGTGCATTACTGAGAGGGCCCAGAGATACCTCTCTGACACTCAGAGTGACAAATCCTATTCTCGATCTATGCCAACACCACAAACACCTTCGGAGACACCTGTAGAGCATCTTTATAATCACCCAGTTACGTTGTGACGTTTGATAGCACACAAGGTGTTCCTCCGGTATTCGGGAGTTGCATAATCTCGTAGTCATAGGAACATGTATAAGTCATGAAGAAAGCAATAGCAGTAAAACTAAATGATCAAGTGCTAAGCTAACGGAATGGGTCAAGTCAATCACATCATTCACCAATGATGTGATCCTGTTAATCAAATGACAACTCATGTGTCTGGCTAGGAAGCATAACATTCGGGGTAAATTGTGTGTAATGGTTAGATTTTGTGTGGAGGCTATATATACCCCTCCATCGACTCTTCATTCGTGGAGAAAGCCATCAGAACATTCCTACACTTCCAGCATACATTTTCTGAGACAGAACCACCTACTCATGTGTTGAGACCAAGATATTCCAATCCTACCTTATGAATCTTGATCTCTAGCCTACCCCAAGTTGCTTTCCACTCAAATCTTCTTTCCACCATATCTTAATCTATGAGAAAGAGAGTTTAGTGTTGGGGACACTATCATTTGAAGCACAAGAGCAAGGAGTTCTTCGTCAACACACCATCTATTACCTTTTGGAGAGTGGTGTCTCCTAGATTGGTTAGGTGTCACTTGGGATCCTGTGATGAGATTGTGGAGTTGAACCAAGGAGTTTGTAAGGGCAAGGATATTGCCTACTTTGTGAAGATCTACCCCAGTGAGGCAAGTCCTCCGTGGGCAATGGCCATGGGGGCATAGACAAGGTTGCTTCATCCTGGACCCTTTGTGGGTGGAGCCCTCCGTGGACTCGCGTTGGCGTTACCCTTCGTGGGTTGAAGTCTCCATCAATGTGGATGTACGATAGCACCACCTATCGGAACCACGCCAAAAACATCCGTGTCTCCACTTGTGTTAGCACTCTCCAAACCCCTGCATTTACCTTCATATGCAAAGATTTACTTTCTACTGCTACAACTCTAGAATTGCATGTGTAGGAAGATTGCTTGACTTGTGCTAAATTGCTAAAAATTGTCAAAACATAAAATTGGGAAAATGCTAAGTTTTTATTTGGTCAAGTAGCGTAATCACCCCCCCCCTCTAGACATACTTTTGATCCTACAAGTGGTATCATAGCTTTGGTCTCGATTTGCCTTGATTTCCATAGTTTTGATAATCATAGCCTTGGTTTCACTACCTACAAGAGTATGCCTTCTAGCAAGGGAAGTTACCACCGTAGATGTCCTTACTTTGATGGTACTAATTTTGCTAGTTGGAAGCATAAGATGAAAATGCATATTCTGGGACATAACCCCACCGTTTGGGCTATTGTGTGTATTGGTTTGCAAGGTGAATTCTTCGGTGGGAAGGAACCAAACCGTGAAGACTCCGCTGAAGAATTGAAGATGTTGCAATATAATTCTCAAGCATGCAACATTCTCTTCAACGGATTGTGTCCTAAAGAATTCAACAAGATCAGCCATCTTGAGAATGCAAAGGAAATTTGGGATACTTTGATTGATATGCACAAAGGTACCGACTCCGTCAAGGAATCCAGGTTGGATGTGCTTCAAAGTCAACTTGACAAGTTCAAGATGAATGATGGTGAAGGTGTCGCTGAAATGTACTCTAGGCTTGCTCTCATCACAAATGAGATTGCCGGCTTAGGGAGCGAAGAAATGACCGATAGATTCATCATCAAGAAAATACTAAGAGCATTGGATGGAAAATATGACACCATGTGCACAGTGACCCAAATGATGCCCAATTACAAAGATCTCAAACCAACGGAAGTCATTGGAAGAATTGTTGCTCATGAGATGTCACTCAAGGATAAAAGAAGAGCTTCACAACAAGTCTAGTGGTGCCTACAAAGCTTCATGTGATGCTCCTACATCATCAAGTCGGAAATAAGTCTTCAATGAGGAATTGAGCTTAATGGTGAAGAACTTCAACAAGTTCTACAAGAATTGAAGCAAAGAGAGAAATTCCAAATCAAGGTCCTACAATGACAAAAGATCTTCCAGTCGTGATCGGAATTGCTACAATTGTGGGAGACCTGGACACTACTCAAATGGGTGTACAGCTGCACACAAGAGAAGAGATGACTCACCTAAAAGGAGGAGTAGAAGAGAAGATTCACCACCAAGAGAGAGAAGGAGTAGATATGATCGTTATGAATGAAGACCCTCTCAGAGAAGCAAAGATTCGGAAAGGAAGTACAAATCATCAAGGAGCTATACAAGACGAAGACATCAAGCTCAAGTTGGTGAATGGGCATCCGATTCTGACTCAGATGACCACTCCGAAAGAAGCTTCTACTCCGACTTCGAAGATACTCAAGATGAAGGTGTTGTCCGAATTGCTCTTGTGACATGCGACTCCTACAACATATTTGACTCACCAAATGAAGGAATTAGAAGATGCTTCATGGCTAAAGGTCCTAAGGTATCACACCCCGAGTATCTTAATTTCAATAGTGATGAAGATGACTTGTTATGAGATGATGATTTACTTGTTGGTAGCAATAGGGATGAAACCTATGATGAAATTGCTATTAATCATGCTAATCAAGATAAAACGAATGACAATGATAAGGAGAAGATTGAGTGTCTAACTAAAGAATTAAACACTCTCAAGTTAGCTCATGAAACTACCTTAGAGGATCATCGAGAACTTTTGAGGCCTCATGAGAAGCTACGCTTTGAAAAGGTCAATCTAGAGCAAGAGCATGAGTTCTTAAAAGCAATCAATGATGATCTTCATAAGAAAAATTCTTCTTACATTGCCAAGCATTTACTCGTGTCTACTTACATGCCTAAACTAAAATCTAGCAACAAGAACAAGAAATATTCTTCCTCTAGTAGTAACAATAATCATGATAAAACAAATGTTGTTGCTTCTAGTAGTTCTCTTGATTCCACTAATGACTCTCTTAGCCAAGTTACACTCGAGCAAGAAAATAGCTTATTGAAGGGAATTATAGAGAAAGGTTTTTATAAGAGCCTTCCCAGGAGTAGGCAATTCGAGGAAATTGTACGCAAGCAAGAAATACATCGGAAGAATCAAGGTGTTGGTTTTGAACGAAAGTTCAATGCCAATGGAGTCGAGTGGGAAGAAGATAAATACCCCAAGACAAAGTTTGTACCTCAACAATAGAAGTATGATCCTACTTCCTTCAAGGGGACACAAGCTCAAGATGATCTTCCACCACAAGACCTCAAGCTGAAGGGCAAGGACAAGCTTCAAGAAGAGATTGATGCATTTGAAGAAGCTCCTAAGGCCTTGGTCAAGTGGATTCCCAAGACTACTTCACATTCTACTTCATCGATTACATCTGCAACTCCAAGGATTCCCATCAATATGGTGTGGATCCTGAAGAAGAAGAACTAGAGAGTTCTTGAGGGTGACTCCGCCGACATACTTCACTCTTATTCATATTGGCAAGGACAAGTGCAATCTACTTTCACATCTTGCACTAGTTCAAGGAGTCACAAACCCTCTTGTTGGTAAGACAAGGGACAAGGTAACCCAATGCTTTCATGAACATCATCTTGTGTGCAATTCACTCTATGTCCATGGATATCTTTGTTTATTCCTTGTGGGACTAACCCTTGTAGGTATTGAAAGTGCAACTCGCTCCAATGGATTGCTCCAAAATGATCTACATCAACATAGAGCATCTACATATTCAACACCTACATGAAGTCATCATCAACAAAACCCAAGGTTAGTTTATTCCCTCATAGGGGGATATCACATCTAGGGGGGGGGGCTTTACTTTAAAGATTGAGCTAAAGCAACTCTAATGATGTGAACACACCAATGCTTTATGTAAAAGTGGCAACCCCACTTGTGCTTAAACGACGAGTATGACCTATGATCAAATGTTCTCATTTGACTCCTAAGTCAATATACTCCTATATAGATGACCTAGTCATTGCCAATTGCTTGATAGTTGCTACACTGGATGTGCATGCTTTGCCACATGTTTCATTTGCTATCTTATTGTGTGAACATGTTGAGTGCATATTTTTCTCATTCGAGGACATCCATTTGTTGATTTGATTGTTTGGCTTTCTTCTTTTACCAAATGGATGGTCAAAAATGCCTAAGAACCCCCTCTAGCTATCTATGCTTTTCTTTTCTCAAACTCTATTCATGCTACATCACAAAGTTTAATCAAGTCAGATTCGAACATTCTGTGTGAGGAGCACTCGGAGTCCCCAATTCGTCATAGGCTTAAACTTCCAAGACCTCTCTATCCATTTCGGTCTGACTGATTCATCCTTTTCGGTCTGACCGAGTTCGATGAGTTGATCTAGCTTTTCAATCCCGGTGCAACCGATTAGAACTTTTCGATCACACTGAGTTGCAGTAACCGCTTGTGATTCTGCATCTCGGTGCCACCGAGTTGTTCCAGTCGGTCACACCGATAGGGTCAGGATATATATACTGACGGGTCAAATTTTGGAAATCTCCCAGAAACCTCTTCGCCCGCGCGTGTCCTGCTCTACCATCTTGGGTCTCCGGATCGTCCTCTCGCCGCCAGCGACCTCCCGTTGCTAGTCTCCGCCGCCGTCAAAGGAATTCAACCCCCTGTTGCCGCCGTAGAGAGCTCATCGCCAAGTTAGAGTATGAGCTCGACCCTTTATGGAATCTTTACCTCCGATTTTTAGCACAATCTCAATGCCATTGTTCTTGCCACGTATGAGATCATCCTGTCCGGCGAAAACTCCGTTTAGATTAGTTTTGATTCAAAGTTTTAGGGTTAGGTTTCCGCCGAACTCATCTCAGACCGACCGAGTTGTAGAAATTGGTCCCACTGATTTTTCTTAGGCCATTGCAAATGTAAGGCTCGGTCTGACCGAAACCTACAAATCAGTGTGACCGAGTTCAAATCTCAATGAATCCCTAAGAATCTCGGAGTTACCGAACTGTGTCTCGGTCTGACCGATTTCACTAGTTTAGACTCCAAAGTTGCTTCGGTGTCATAGAGATTATCAAATCGGTAGCTCAGAAAATGCTTTCTGTAGAAACCCAAAACTAAGATTTTGACTCATTTGTTTTACAAAACCTCTGCACTTTGTGATGCTCATCCACTCTATCTCATTTACATCTATTCACAAGGTCAGCTTTCAGTTTGCAGTGTCCACAATGTCTGATCAAAGTGACAGCAAGAACAGGTCGGAGGAGCAGGCACATTTGAGTGAGGGCTCTAGTCCCTCCAATAGCAGCTACGATGAGAATAGCAGGAGCACTCCAAGTAATCTTCCTAAGGCTTCTACCAAGTCAAGGAAGAAGAAAACTTCTGACAGTGAGGATGAGGATTTTTTGGCTAATGAGGCCACTTCAAAGATGAAATTGAGTAAGAAGGAGTATGGCGCAATTGCTTCAACAAAGCCTGGACTGAACAAGAAGGCCCCTGCCAAGAGAGTGCCAATGTCAAAGGCCAGAACCTCCACTCAAGTAACAATGGTGTTCACTCCTGAAACCAGAGATGATGAGCCAGTAGGAACTAAGAAGAGGGCTAGGAAGACCACAGCCAGAGTGGTTGGCAAGCCATCTATGAGAGTTATTGGTGATGATGATGATACTGAAGATGAAGCTGATGAGCCTGTTGCACCAGCTGCAAAGACTCGGCAGTTGATGGGCGATGCCATCAAGTCTAGGGCTGCCCTTTCTAAGCCCAAGACTGCCCCCAAAGCTACTGCTGCAGCCCCCAAGACTGCACCAAAGAGGAGCACAAGAAACATACCAGCTCCTGAAAAGAACAAGGCCCTAGTACCTGAGATTGAAGAAGATGCTGGAGTCCAAGTGCTTAGAAAACTGAAGCCCAAGATTCCTGATCATGATGATAGTCATATTGTTGCTGAAGACATGAAACTGAGGAAGGATGCATGTCGCAGACGTTGGAAACAAACTGATCCATATGTTGTGAGGAGAAGGACTACTGTTGGTTACATGTTCCACACCAGAGAGCAGCATGATTTCTATGAGACTGTCTTCCTTGATAAAAAGCCCATTGTTTGTGATATGAAGTGGGTAGATTGGGAATACATCGATAAGAATGCAGATCATTTTCCAGGTGTGCATCAGAGATTTAGGCTATGTGGAGTAGACAAGGTTGTGGGTCAGGAGTTGACCAAGTGGAATGATGAGATCATTATGCAATTTTATTCTACAGCTCATTTCTATCCTGATGGAAGAATTGTTTGGATGTCTGAGGGTACTAGGTACCAATCAACAATTGCTGAGTGGGACAACTTGATCAATGCCCCTGAAGAGCATGAGGAAGACTTGGATGTCTATGCCAAGAAGAAGAAAGATCACAACTCAATGGCAAACATGTACAAGGAGATTCCTGACAAAGGAGTGGAAACTCATAAGCTTGGCTCTGTTCATTTTCTGCTATCTGGTTTGGCCACAATTAACACCATCTTGAGGCACACCTTGTTGCCCAAATCTGGAGATTACAAGGTGATCAGAGACCATTCCATCAACTTGCTGCAATTGTTTGATGTGCCTCAGAAGTTCAAAGTGATGAGTTTGATTGTTGAGACAATAAAGAGGACAGCTGTAGACCAAAAGAGATCATGTCGGTATTGTCCACACATCCAGATGCTCATCAACTCCAAGATGGGCACATGCACATACTTATTGGACAAGGAACATCTTCCCTTGTTGCCTGAGTTTCAGGACAACACATTTGCCATGGATGCAGAAGATCACACATTTGTAGAGGCTCAAGAGAAGAGGCAGAAATCAAGAGCTGAGAAAGCAGCAAAGATTCCAAGTGCTGAAGAGGCATCTCAAGTGTCCATCTAGTCTAAACAAGATTAAATTGCATATCTGATTCAAGCAACCTTGAGGATTGAGAAAGGATTGGCCAACTTGACTCGGAATCAAGCGATCCTGGAGAGGATCATTGACACAAAATTTTATGATCTAGACTTGAAGGTGACAGAGATGCAGACAACAGTTGAGAAGCTCCAGGAAGAAGCTGAGGAGAGGAAAGGACAACTTACCATAGATGTCTTTCAGAGAGTGCCAAGAGGGCAGATATCTGCTGCAGTGCCCATGGCTGACACTAGAGCTACTACATCAGCACCTACAGCCACAACATAAGTGCCACCTCAAAATCCCACTCCACCAGCTCCAACAACTTCCACAGATGCATTCAGACTTAGAGTCCTCTCAACGCCTCCTCCCAAAGATCAAGCCTAGAGAGACGCATAGCACTATGCATTTTCAAGATTTTTGGTAACTTGTTGCCAAAGGGGGTGAAAGTGTATAGATCATAGGCTTCGAGAGAGAGAGAGCTTTGTTTCTTTTGCTTTCTTTGGTTTTCTGGTTGAAACTTATTTGTGTGCTTTCTTGATACTCTATGGTTAATGTGTGTGAGATACTTGTATGATCATGTGTTTGATCCTATCATACCTAAATGCTTTCTTGAATGATGATATTATCTATCTCTCATATATGATCATTCACTTCGCCTTGGTGATGAGTGCATATTTTACTTTCTATCATTTTGAACGAACCACCAAGATGTATGTGCCATGAAAGTGTAACCCATGATCCTAATCAATTGAGCATTTGCATTCAAAAGAAAATTTTAAATAATGCACCAATTTAGGGGGAGCTCTTTCTTATCACATACTTCTCAAAGCGACGATATAATTCATTATTATTATCATTTGTCGAAGCTTTGATCTATATGTTGTCATCAATTACCAAAAAGGGGGAGATTGAAACTGCAACTATCCCTGGGTGGTTTCGATAATTCGTAACAACATATAGCTCATTGAACTAATGCTCTTTCAAGATGATCATTTCAGAAAGTTCAATGATTGGCATGGCATGGACTAGGAATGTGGACCCCTCAAAATGCTAAGGACACATATTGGCTCAAGCTCAAGACTCCACGTTTTTTATTTTAGTGATGCAAAATCACATTCAGTCCATAGGAAAAGCCAATACTATTAAAAGGGGATGAGGTGTTGCTTAATGGCTCGCTTGCTCAAAATGCTTAGTGATATGCTCCAAAAGCCCTCAACCACTTTCTCATATACGCATATGTCCCAAACCAAATGTCTAACTCGGCCCCACCGATTTGATCTATCCGGCTCCACCGAGTTCGTTTGACATAGCCATAGCTAGAAACCCTAATCAGTACGGTCTCACCGAGAGGGATCTCGGTCTCATCGAGATGGTAATGCAAACTCTATGTTTCCCTTCATAACGTTTCGGTCTAACCGAAGTGAGCGATCGGTCCCACCGAGTTCGTAATGCAAACTCTCGGTTTCCTTTTCGTAACGTTTCAGTGTCACCGAACTGAGCCAATCATTTCCATCGAGTTTCCCTAACCAACTCTCTGTTTGCCTATTACAGAAATTGGTCTCGCCGAGTTTATGTGATTGGTATCACCAAGATTACGTTATGCCCTAACCCTAACGAAATCGGTCCCACCGAGTTGACCATATCGGTAGCACCAAAAAGCCTAGCATTCACATTTTGAATTGAATCGGTCCGACCGAGTTTCATGATTCGGTCCCACTGTGTTTGGTAAATTGCGTGTAACGGTTAGATTTGGTGTGGAGGCTATATATACCCCTCCATCCACTCTTGATTCGTGGACAAAGCCATCAGAACATGGCTACACTTCCGGCATACATTTTCTGAGAGAGAACCACCTACTCATGTGTTGAGACCAAGATATTCCAATCCTACCATATGAATCTTGATCTCTAGCCTACCCCAAGTTGCTTTCCACTCAAATATTCTTTCCACCATATCCAAATCTGTGAGAGAGAGTTGAGTGTTGGGGAGACTATCATTTGAAGCATAAGAGCAAGGAGTTCATCATCAACACACCATCTATTACATTTTGGAGAGTGGTGTCTCCTATATTGGTTACGTGTCACTCGGGAGCCTATGACTAGATTGTGGAGTTGAACCAAGGAGTTTGTAAGGGCAAGGAGATCGCCTACTTCGTTAAGAACTACCCTAGTGAGGCAAGTCCTTCATGGGTGATGGCCATGGTAGGATATACAAGGTTGCTTCTTCGTGGACCCTTTGTGGGTGGAGCCCTCCCTGGACCCTTCGTGGGTTGAAGTCTCCATCAACATGTATATATATGATAGCACCACCTATCGGAACCATGCCAAAAACATCTATGTCTCCACTTGCGTTTGCACTCTCCAAACCCCTCCCTTTACCTTCATATGCAATGATTTACTTTCCGCTGCTACAACTCTAGAATTGCATTTGTAGGAATATTGCTTGACTTGTGCTAAATTGCTAAAAACTGTCAAAACATAAAATAGGGAAAAGGCTAAGTTTTTATTTGGTCAAGTAATCACCCCCCTCTAGACATACTTTCGATCCTACAAACATTAACATTTTGTTGGTTAAATTTAAGGTTATATACCAGCAAGCGTTTGCCCACAACACACATGGCTTATTCCATCACACACAACTCGGAAGGATCAACTGTATGCCACGTATCGCACAAGAAACTCTAATCTGATTCATGCTTGATGTCTCCGCAATCGCTCACATAGTTCGTCTTATTTGCCACGTATCACTGTGCCGGCCTCTGCTCGCGTCCCTCGGCAAGATCTGCTCGCCATTAGGTGTCGCGGCGCGCTCTGCTCGCGTCCGTCGGCGCGCTCAGCTTGTGGACAGCTTTTCCTTGCGTGTTCAACTGCTATATGCATATATATGGTTGCTCGCCGTTGAGGCGACCGCGTGTGATCTGCCAGCGGTTAGGCCTGCGCACGATGACATTGGGGCCCCCATATGCATGCGGTTGCGAATTAGAACTGCCATCTGGGCGTGCCGATATTCCAAGTCGTCTGACTTACCCTTTAATTCTCGGGGCCACTATAACCTTAGTCTCTTCAACCTTCTGATTGTGCCCCACAACACAACAAGCACACCCACGACGACACATAGAGAGGGGATGTCTAGCGGCACTCCAATGGAGTTCAATGAGCATAAAGTGGAGGCCCACGCAAGGGATACGGATCTCCCGGTGCTGTACACCATCGACCTGACCATGGTGGATGACTACATCAACACTGTTGAGCAGTTGCTTGCTGGAGACAAGTACAAGGTGGTTGGCATCGACCTCCAGCACACCGTCGGTATTTCCGGCAAAGATCAGATGGTTGCCGTCGCCCAATTGTGCGTGCGCCATCATGTCCTCATTTACCACTACAGCATGGCCATAGAGCCTTGCGTACGTTTAGCCAGGTTTGTCAACAACACCGACTACAAGTTCGCTATGGTGGAAACCACCGACGATGTAAAAGCGCTTAGGGTTACGGACTTGGCCTGCAAAAACCTTGTCGAAATCTGTGAGCACTACAGGGTCTGGGAAAGCACGAAGAAGGACTCCCTGGTTGAACTCGCCTCGGCCCTCATCGACCCCTATTACGAAAAGATGAAGCAGGATGCCCAGAGAACATGTCCTATATCCTAGCACAGGGCCTGGATGCGGCAACTAGATGAACATCACCTCGGGTTCACGGCCAAGATTGTGTACACATGCTACGAGATGCACAGGCGGATCGTTGACATGAGGAAGTGCCTCATTACCCAAATCGACGAGCCCCGATCGAGCCACAAGCAGAGCAAGCGTCACAAGAAGTATATGATGATTAGATGATCGTTTATGCTGGTTAATCATGCATGTAATACATAGTTTACTTTGGTGTGTGGAAATGTCATGTGTGTAGTAGCCACCTATGTAAGTGGATGTTTAATTTGGTTGTGCAACCATGTATATATATATAGGGTGGGTCTATTCTCATAACACCCCTTAAGACCTTATTCTCATAACAAAGGCATTATTCTCATAACACCACCGAGTGACCCGTGGCTACAAACTAATCCAGCAAAAGAGCCCACTTTATGTTCTCCTCACCGGGATCCCCTCCTCACCCACCCAGACCCTCTCTCTCCTCCCCTCCTGGCCCACCACCTCCTCCCCTCCCTCAACGCCGCCGTACCATCACCTACC
>LR738710.1:278811739-278870539 GCA_902687465.1 Secale cereale
TCACAAAGTGCGCCATTACTATGTGTATGACTTGATCAAAGTTAGTAATGGCGCATTTTGTGTAGGTGCGCCATTACTAAGTTTGACATAGTAATGGCGCACCTATGCAAAGTGCACCATTACTAAGTTTGACCAAGTCATACACATAGTAATGGCGCACTTTGTGAAGGTGCGCCATTACTATGTCAACCAGTAATGGCGCACTATCCCCAGGTGCGCCACTGCTAACAATTTTTTTCTTCTAAACTAGTAATGGTGCACCACACATCAGGTGCGCCATTAGAAATATGTCAATAATGGCGCACCTCTATCTGGTGCGCCACTGCTATATAGCAGTGGGGCACCACATAAATGGTGTCCCATTAATGTCCATATTAGCTATAGCCCTTTTCCTAGTAGAGCTTAGCTAATTAAGCATGGAATAAGCAGCTATGATCTCTAATTGTCGTTGCAAGCATGTTTCATTCATAACAAGCTGAATCAGGAACGATGAACTATCATATTTACAAAAACAAGAGAGGTCGAGTTCATACCAGCTTTTCTCATCTCAATTAGTTCATCATATATCATCCTTTTTTCCTTTCACTCGCACGACCGAACGGTGTGGATAATAATAATAGTGTACGTGCATTGGACTAAGCTGGAATCTACAAGCATTTAATACAAGAGAGAAGACAAGGTAATATGACTCAAGGTTAAATCAACAATAAAGCATATGAGAGCCACTAAGCATTTTAATCATGGTCTTCTACTCTTGACCCCCAAAGAAAAGAAGAGAAACTATTTACACGGGAAAGCTCCCAACAAGGAAAAGAAGAACGAGAATTTTTTTTGGGTTTTCTTTTAATTGCAGCTACTACAAGCAAGGAAAGTAAACTATCTAAAAGCTACAAGTAATATTTTTGTTTTTCTTAAGGTTTTTCGGACACACAAGAAAAAGACTAAGAAAAAAATTGAAACTAAACATGGATGGTACAATGAAAGAGTGTGAGCACCGACAACTAGAATAAGTGTGTGAGCATGAATGTAATGTTGGTCTATGGCCACGGATCGAAGCTACTCCCTCCAGTGTACTGAGATGTGTCCTCTAGATGCCACTGGTTGGCAAGCTCATCTAGATCCCACCAATAAACAGACTGACGGTAAGGATCGAGTCGTGGCTCCAGCTCAGGCTCTGAAGCTCGTGCCTGGCTCTGGTGCTTGTAGAAAGCATCGGACGTAACAAGATAGATGCATGTAGGCAGATGAAACTGAGATGGTGCAGGCAAGGTAACAATCTCACAATACTTTTCATCAAACCTTAATTTATAATTAAGCAACTTCTCTTTGTCTTTAACAATAAAATCATGTGCTATCATGCTCTTATAATCTAGATAAACAGGGGCAAGCAAATTTTCTTCCTTCTCTTATCCTCTGAACTTTTACTAGAGGAGCCCCTCAACAATCTCTTTATCATTTTCCTCCTCTGAAAATTTCTTAAACTTTTAGTAACTCAAAATAAAAGTGAACCAAACTCAACAAGATTGATAGCAACAACTCCTACAAGTGCCCCGAGACTATATCATGCATTAGAACTAATTGGGACCAAAGCAGTTTGACATGCAAGCTCAAGAACACGGTCACCACAGCAGCAAAAAATTGCAATAAATAAAGAACTAGAACAAAAACTAATTGGACCAAAGGAGGAGTCACATACCAAGGAACAATCTCTCCAAACAGTTTGGTGAATGGTGCTTTGAGCAAGGAGATCGAAAATGGCAGCAAGATGAGCTAGAACTCGTGCTTGAGCCGGGTAGTGATTTTTTTGGGAGGAAGAGGAATGGAATGGGTGCAGGAATAAGTGGAGTGGGCCACGTGGGGCCCACGAGGCAGGGGGCACGCCTAGTGGAGGTGGGCCCGCCCTGGACCCTCGTGGCCAGGTGCTGGCTCCCCTCGCTGTGTTGTCTGTGCCATATATTCTCAAATATTCTATAAAAAATCATATTTCATTTTCAGGGCATTTGAAGAACTTTAATTTTTGGGGTATTTTTTATTGCACGGATAAGTCTCGAAACGGACAGAGAAAACTATTTTTGCTTTATTTATTCTAATTAACATAAAGTAAAAGGAGGATACAGAAGGTTGTGCTATCTAGATTCACCTATCCCATGCTCATCAAAAGGAATCCATTAACAAGGTTGATCAGGTCTTGTTAACAAACTCTTTCCGATTAACATGAAACCGGAGAATTTTCGAATAACACTAGGTTACCTCAATGGGGATATGTATGTCCCAACAATAAGAATATCATATGTCTTCTTGACGGTAGGAAGAGGAAATTCAAAACATCCAATAGTAATAGTTGAAATTTTTCCAATATAATTGATACTGTGGACTTGAGGTTGTTTCCTTGGAAAGTGTACCATATGCTCATTACCATTGACATGAAAAGTGACATTGCCTTTGTTGCAATCAATTACAGCGCCTACAGTATTCAAAAAGGGTCTACCAAGGATAATAGACATACTATCATCCTCGGGAATATCAAGGATAACAAAGTCCGTTAGAATAGTAACATTTGCAACTACAACAGGCACATACTCACAAATACCAACAGGTATAGCAGTTGATTTATCAGCCATTTGCAAAGATATTTCAGTAGGTGTCAACTTACTCAAGTCAAGTCTACAATATAAAGAAAGAGGCATAACACTAACACCGGCTCCAAGATCACATAAAGCAGTTTTACCATAGTTTAATTTGATGGAGCAAGGTATAGTAGGTACTCCTGGATCTCCTAGTTTCTTAGGTATTCCAGCTTTAAAAGTGTAATTGGCAAGCATGGTGAAACTTCTACTTCAGGTATCTTTCTTTTATTTGTAATAATATCTTTCATATACTTAGCATAAGGATTTGTTTTAAGCACATCAATCAAACGCATACGCAAAAAGATAGGTCTAATCACTTCAGCAAAGCGCTCAAAATCCTCATCATCCTTTTTCTTGGATGGTTTAGGAGGAAAAGGCATGGGTTTTCTGAACCCATGGTTCTCTTTCCCTGCCGCGCTTCCTAGAAACAAAGTCTCTCTTATCATAACGTTGATTCTTTGATTGTGGGTTATCAAGATCAACAGCAGGTTCAATCTCTACATCATTATCATTGCTAGGTTGAGCATCATCATGAAATCATCATTAATATTATCACTAGGTTCATGTTCATTGCCAGATTGTGTCTTAGCATCAGAAACAGATATATCATTGGGATTCTCAGGTGTGTCAGCTACATGTTCACTAGAAGCATGCAAAGTTCTATCATTTTTCTTTTTCTTTTTCTTAGAAGAACTAGGTGCAACTAAATTAGCTCTTTGAGAATCTTGCTCAACTCTTTTAGGGTGGACCTCGGGATACAAAGGTTCCTGAGTCACTTTACCACCTCTAGTAGCAACTCCAACATCATAGTCATTATTCTTACCATTTAATTCATTGAGCAAATCATTCCGAGCCTTAAGTACTTGTTCTACTTGAGTGGTAACCATAGAAGCATGTTTACTAATGAGTTTCAGTTCACCTTTAACTCTAGAAAAATAATCACTCAAGCATTCAATCATATAAGCATTACGTTGCAATTATCTACCAACATAAGCATTGAAGTTTTCTTGCTTCACAATAAAATTATCAAACTCATCTAAGCATTGGCTAGCAGACTTATAACGAGGAATATCACCTTCATCAAATCTATAAAGAGAATTTACCTTTACTACCTATGTCGGGTTATCAAGACCATGTATTTCTTCAATAGGCTGTAAATTCTTAACATCTTTAGCGTTAATACCTTTTTCTTTCATAGATTTCTTTGCCTCTTGCATATCTTTTCTTCGGAGTTAGCTTAGGGTCTAGTTCAGGAAGTGTCCAATTATTTTCATTGGCCAGCATATTATTCAATAGTAATTCAGCTTGATCAACTGTTCTTTCCTTGAAAACACAACCAGCAAAACTATCCAGGTGGTCTCTGGAAGCATCGGTTAGTACATTATAAAAGACATCAAGTACATCGTTCCTATGAAGAGGATGATCAGGCAAAGCATTAAGTAACTAGAGAAGCCTCCCCCAAGTTTGTGGGAGACACTCTTCTTCAATTTTCACAAAGTTATAAATTTCCCGTAAGGCAGCTTGTTTCTTATGAGCGGGAAAATATTTAGCAGAGAAGTAATACATCATGTCCTGGGGACTACGTACACAACCAGGATCAAGAGAAATAAACCAAGTCTTAGCATCACCATTTAACAAGAACGGAAACAACTTAAGGATATAATAGTAACGAATCTTTTCATCATTGGTAAACAGGGTGGCTAGATCATTCAACTTAGTAAGATGTGCCACAACAGTTTCAGACTCATAGCCATGGAAAGGATCAGATTCAACCAACGTAATTAACTCAGGATCAATAGATAAATCATAATCCTTATCAGTAACAAAGATAGGTGAAGTAGCAAAAGTAGGGTCATATTTCATTCTAGCATTTTTTCTTTCAGCTTAGCTAATAATTTATTAAGATCATATCTATCGTTGCAAGCAAGAAAGTCTCTAGCAATTTCTTCTTCCATAACATAACCCTCAGGAACAACAGGCAATTCATATCTAGGGGGGGAAGCTTCATCATCACTTTCATAAATATTATCAGTTTCAATATTTGCATTCTCCCTAACCTTAGAAATTTGTTCATCTAGAAATTCACCTAGTGACACAGTATTATCAGGCATAGAAGTAGTTTCATAATACATAGCAGAAGTGGCATCATCAAGAACATACGACATATCAGATTCAATAGCAGGAGTAGGTGTCGCAAACCCATAACAGATGGTGAATCAAGTGCAGAGCTAGATGGTAGTTCCTTACCTCCCCTCATAGTTGAGGAATAGATCTTGGTTTTTGAGTCCTTCAAATTCTTCATAGTGATCAACAAATATAAATCCCAAGTGACTTAAATAATAGAGCTATGCTCCGCGGCAACGGCGCCAGAAAATAGTCTTGATAACCCACAAGTCTAGGGGATCGCAATAGTTTTCGAGGGTAAAGTATTCAACCTAAATTTATTGATTCGACACAAGGGGAGCCAAAGAATACTCTTAAGTATTAGCAGCTGAGTTGTCAATTCAACCACACCTGGAAACTTAGTATCTGCAGCAAGGTAGTTTAGTAGCAAAGTAATATGGAGATAGCGGTAACAGCAATGAAAGTAACGATAGTGTTTTTGTAGTTTTTGTAATAGTAGCAGCGGAAAAGTAAATAAGCAACAAGCAATATGTGAAAAGCTCATAGTTATTGGATCAGTGATGGGGAATTATGTCGGATGCAATTCATCATGTAAATGTTATAACCTAGGGTGACACAGATTTAGCTCGAGTTCATCAATGTAATGTAGGCATGTATTCCGAATATAGTCATACGCGCTTATGGAAAAGAACTTGCATGACATCTTTTGTCCTACCCTCCCGTGGCGGCGGGGTCCTAGTGGAAACTAAGGGATATTAAGGCCTCCTTTTAATAGAGTACCGGACCAAAGCATTAATACACAGTGAATACATGAACTCCTCAAACTACGGTCATCACTAGGAGTGGTCCTGATTGTTGTCACTTTGGGGTTGTCGGATCATAACACATAGTAGGTGACTATAGACTTGCAAGATAGATCAAGAACACACATATATTCATGAAAACATAATAGGTTCAAAACTGAAATCATGGCACTCGGGCCCTAGTGACAAGCATTAAGCATAGCAAAGTCATAGCAACATCAATCTCAGAACATAGTGGACACTAGGGATCAAACCCTAACAAAACTAACTCAATTACATGGTAAATCTCATCCAACCCATCACCGTCCAGCAAGCCTACGATGGAATTACTCACGCACGAGGGTGAGCATCATGAAATTGGCGATGGAGGAAGGTTGATGATGACAATGGCGACGATCTCCACTCTCCGGAGCCCCGAACGGACTCCAGATCAGCCCTCCCGAGAGAGATTAGGGCTTAGCGGCGGCTCCGTATCGTAAAACGTGATAATTCTCTCTCCTTGATTTTTTTCTCCCCAAAAGTGAATATATTGAGTCCGGGGGTACGTCGATGGAGCATCAGGGGGCCCACGAGGCAGGGGTCGCGCCCAGGGGGAGGGGGCACGCCCCCCACCCTTGTGGACAGGGTGTGCCCCCCCTAACTTAGATCTTTTCGCATATATTTTTTATATTTTCCAAAATAATTCTCCGTGGATTTTCAGGTCATTCCGAGAACTTTTTATTTTTGCACAAAAATATCACCATGGCAATTTTGCTGAAAACAGCGTCAGTCTGGGTTAGTTCCATTCAAGTCATGCAAGTTAGAGTCCAAAACAAGGGCAAAAGTGTTTGGAAAAGTAGATACGTTGGAGACGTATCAGCAACCACATATCACGCTGCCAAGTTAGAGCAAGCACATGTGATGCTAGTGTAGGGGAAATGCGGTAATCAACTACAGAGCTACGTTCACTATCTTCATCTAGCCTTGCTGTTTCTTGAGAATCATGTCGGGAGGCTGACACTGCATTCTTTAAATGAGGAGTAATCGACTTGCCTGACTGCCTCATCATAAGTGAGTGATGAGGGATACACAAGAACATTAGTTTGATGTAAGAACATGGTTAATACACAAATCTACTAGTATGTACCAAAAAAAGAAAGGCATGTCATATTTAAAGGTATAATGTCTAAGCCAAGCATATGCAATCTAACCAAACTGGAAGCAATACAAGCTAGACATCCGGCTAGAGTGGTGAGCATGGTCATCTAAGACCTGAGATCCTGGTGGGAGGCGGGCTGCTTCGCCACCATCGCGGCTTTTAAGTTCGCTTTCAGGTGATGCCTCTCTTTGTTGGGCTTGTCACTGGCTCGGCCTGTGCCCTGACTAGCTATTTGTCTTCTGGTGCTCATGGGATGGTGGTTCATGTAAAAAATATATTTCCTTATATTAATAAAGACCGACTTCGGCCTTCCGAATACAAGCTAGTCACCATATGGAACATGCCACCACATATGACACCATGAAGTTAAATCAAGCATCTGGGATGGTGGTTCATTGCGAGCAAGGTCATCAACTTCAGAGCTACGTTTACCGTCTCCATCTGCTGACACTACACATTTTATAAGGCTGAAACATGTCTGGCCTATCTGCCTATGATGCTGGAGCGACTTCTGTCTTTTCTTTTTTGCTTCTCTCATAGCAGCAGAGTCTGAAATACCCTTGCATAAAAACACAATAGTGAGAGTATGGGTGAAGTTTGTGCAAAACTAGTGCACTGTAAAAGTAGCAGATAGCTGGTGGCTGGAAAATAAATGACAGGAAACATATGGTAGCTCTACAACATTGCATGGCAAATAAAATTAGATTCTACTCCGTATGATTTTGTAATATATGAGCGCAGGAAATGCAAGTACTCCTACAGCACACCACCACATGTGGTCATATCAAGATAACAGTCGACGGAAAATAAATAGGTCAATCAATTTTTTTAATGAACCATCTGATCTATAAGGAACGGGCAGATGGCCTTCGTCTACCTCCCGCCAGTCACTGTTGACGATCTTTCTCGAACCACCAGCGACCACCGGCCCAGACCCCTGCCCCCGCCGCCCCGCCCTCCCCTCAACCTCACACCACCGCCGTGCTTGGCAGCGCCCCGAGGCCATCCCTTTAATCCCGGCTGACCTCCAGATTGGGCGCTAGTAGCTCTAGGCCGCACACACCCCTAAGATAAACACTGAGGCGCTGCTTCCCCGGTGTAATAGGCGAACTAGCGCCTGTTACGCCAGGGAATGCTTCCGTTAATTGGGAATTAACTAACCAAGAATTGAATTCAGGGGGGCGACGGACCTCTAGCTAAGGTGAAATAGTATATGAGGAGAAACCTTGTACATCACGAGTTACTAGGAACATCTAGTATCAAGAAGAAGCGATCAACTAGTGTATTCTATGGGATAAATACCATGCAAGCAGACACGTAAGATTTGCACAAATAAGGGAAGAGGAGTACCATTTTCGGTTGCCGGTGTGGTCACCTCCACGTGTCGCGCCGATCTTCTTCTTTCTGCCGGGGAAACTGATGTTTTGGAGGAGGGTGCAGGCTTGGACGAACCCATGGCCAAATTGTTGCCTGTGTTGCCGTGGCCATATGTCGACGGAGGGGAAGCAGATCCGAGGCGGCGAAGGACGACATAGCAGGAACAGCTTCGGTGCGGTGCAGGGTGGCGAAGTTGGAGCGGTAGCGATGAGGCGCAGGACATCATGGTTGAACTGGCTCGGGTATGTACGGCTCGGCCTCGGCTTCAACTACTAGGCGTGGAGGTTGCGGTAGACGACGACGTCGGGGTATCTGCTCCGGCATGATGGAGGAGGGCAGCGGTTGATGGGTGGAATGGGGTGGTGGACGGAGGACGCCAGGGTTTCGCGGCTGGTGGAGAGGTAGTTTTCGCACCCACGGAGTACGAATGGGGAATCGGACGGGTGGGCGGGGGGAGGGGGAGAACCATGTTTCGGGTCTGGAACGCGCTTGTATTTGGATTTTTTGAGTAGAAGATGGGACGCGCTTGTTTGAAATTTGGGGAAAGTACAAACTTTGCCCCCTCTTAAATTTCGGACCTACTTCGGGTCGGGGGTAGGATGGTAATCCCAGGTGTCCCAAATAGTGGGCGGGAGCGATTTCGGCCACGCGCATCTGTGCTTAGGCGGCCATTGTGTATGAATGTTTTTCGGAGGCGGTTGCGTGGCGTCTAGATGAAGCTACGAACCTACCCTGGTTTAGACCTTTGGATGTCGGGCCGGTAGGTTTCACGGGTTGGAGTTATTAGAAAAGTAATTTCCTTGTACTACCAAACATTGGTCTCACGCGGTTTATGGGCGAGTAGAGGCTCTATTGGCGCTTCATTCGAAATTTTTAAACACAAGCATTCATGTTTAGAGTAATCTTGAACTATGAGGATTGACCTAAATAGACAACGTTAAATTTGACCTTGTATGTTTGAAAACCTCATTAAATTATCCGCTTCTTTTTGAAATTTTGACACTTGAAAATCCTATAACTACAATTATTTTGGAATGGAGGAGCTAAATTAGAATCTAATTTGTACACGACTACATATGCTATTATGTACAAAATCAGAGCAAAGATTGGTGCCCCCATAATTTAGGTGATCTACAAACGCCATGATATCAAATTCAAATAATTGAATGGACTTCATGTTGAATTCGATTTTTTAAACCACCTTAAGTTGAATTCAAATGTATGCTAGTCCATAGGTAGCTATTTATAATGTTCATTGTGTAACTTTCGTATGTATAATGTGCTTTACACACACAACATGAACTATACTCACGTTTATATTCGATTGCTAAAGCGATGCATTGTATGGAGTTGAAAATACTAACTATGTGGATCAATTGTCTCGAATAATAACATAGACATGCTCAAATTCGATAGAACCTAGATGTCGGATGGATCAATGACCGTTCCTTACGCGAATTGCAAATATCATGATCCCATCCTAATATGTGGATACAATTTATATCTTTAATCAATGTGTACAGCAGTCTTGTACATGTAGTTTCACTCTCCATCGGCGGTCTCTCACACATGCTCACACACTCTCTCCCGAGGTGTCTTTCTCGCACACATGTTCTCGATATAACCCTCTCTCCCTCTCGTAACCATTTACGAATGTTTTAACTAACCTTTATCACAAGCACTCGCTCTCTCGCAAGCATACACACGCACGATCCCCATTGACCCTTTATATATACATAGACCTGCCTACGTGTCTCCTATACGCACATTATCTTTAGGCATGTCTCTCACTCATTGTCTCACACCTCTCTTCCTAATCGACGAGTATGATTCTAGCAGAGCATTCTGTAGGATACCCCTTAAAGTTAGTTCGATGAATAGTAATATCGGAGATAAAGGGGTTACCTTAGTCCGAGAACCTAGGGTAACAAATCCTAGTCGGCTTTGTTAGTGGACATAGAGTCCTTCACAATTATGGTATCTTTGTCTTGTACGACTAGTCATTCATGTGTCTCCCTAAATGCGTCATGTGCCGACCATTGTGGCGCAAGACAGAACCAAATGAAGGGCCTCACCTCAACCCACCGGACCTCACGCGGTGACACACCCTCTGCCCCACGTCTCGTTATCTTCTCACACTCACACATACTAACACAGACACCACACACACGAAAAATATGCTCCTGGTGCCTCTATCCACTCCCCCCTTACATATACACACTCAAGGGGATCTCTCGCCGTGACGTCATATTCGTCTCTCTCTCTAGACCACTCTCATTTCTCGAGCTATCTCTCCCACGCCCCCCTGCCGCCCCCTCAATCCATGCCTCTCTCGAATACGTAATACACACACATACCTCTCTAGGCCCCGCCAAATGCATTAACTACACATTCACACATGTTACATCACGTACCCCATTGATCTAAAAATCCCTCTCTTCATGTTTATTTCGCATACAACATTCCTTTTGAATAAAGTGTGGCCAAAAAATATTTTAGAATTTCTACATAGATACAACATTACAAAGTTATATGGAGGAGTATGAATGCTTGCATTGCATGGTGCCCACAATGATATTTATTCCGCACTGTGAATTTGTATATTTTTATACTATATATAAAGTTAGTCATAATAAAGAGAAACGAAGAGCATCTCTCTCTCCATCGCATACCCCCCCTCTACGCCCCTTTCACGTATGCACACAAACTATCTCCAGGTCCTAAGTAAGCCCCCAACACATTCAAGCATGTTTCATCTTTCTCTCTCTATATATACAGTGACGATCATTGTATTTGAACCGAAAGCACGATACGTACATTGGACTTCAGAATCCACTCATTACGGTCACCATTTATGTTTTGTGGTTATTATACAGTCACAGGCTTACCATACAACTCTGTATTTGCTCAAGACACGACTAGTTGACCAGTTAAACGATCCACGTGGCACCTCTAGTGTTGCCTCTCATTATCTCACTACCATCGGGCCCACCTGTCGGCTTATATCTAGTCTACATCTACACTCTTATAAAATACTAGCAAGATGCCCATGCGTTGCACGAAACATCAAGATGCATTTGTATGAGTAGTTTATCTTGTGGGAGAAAAGGATGAACAAGGGAAGTCCTTATTTGCAAGTGTGGAGAGGGGTGTGGGTATCTTTTTGCAAAATTGCCATAGTTTCCTTTCTATCCGTTAGATATAAATCGGACGGCCTATATTGCAGGATGGCAGGCACACGATCATCACCGACTATGCTTTTTATAATAGTAGGGATAAAATACACTCTTATTAAAAACAGAGTTGGTGATGATGGTGTGCCTGCCATCCTGCAATATAGGCCGTCTGATTTATATCTGACCGATAGGAAAGAAACTATGAAAATTTTGCAAAAAGGTACCCACACACATCTCCACATTTGCAAATAAGGCCTTCCCTCGTTCATCCTTTTCTCTCACAAGATAAACTAGTCATACAAATGCATATTGATGTTACATGCAACACACGGGCATCTTGCTAGTAAGAATGAAAACAAATGACAAAAAAAATATTGGACGGTGGTTCGAAGTCACGACCGTGGATACAGCGGATAAGGTGACCTTGTATTGGAATGCTGAGCCGTCTGGTTTAACACACGGGAGCTGGTGTGG
This sequence comes from Secale cereale, assembly GCA_902687465.1. Lineage (NCBI taxonomy): Eukaryota > Viridiplantae > Streptophyta > Magnoliopsida > Poales > Poaceae > Secale > Secale cereale. The sequence continues at coordinate 278,823,459 of LR738710.1, forward strand.
TGATTATACACACACACACGCATGCACACGAACTGCATGCACGCAACACTCACACGAACACATGCACCCACGCACGCACGCAACACTCACACGTACACAAGCAACCACGCACACACGCACGCACACATGCATGCACACACCAGTACAACACACGACCAACACACACTCTCACGCTCAAGTGCTCAACCTACACGTGCATGCGCACACATCAGGCCTTGACAGACACATACACAACCAGGTGATTCCCGCATGCGTGGTGGAGTCTTGTCGCGCCTGTGTAAATTTGTGTTTATCAGACCTTTTCCCTATGCACACAGGTCGTACCCACTAGGAACATGTTCAATTTAACTAGTCAACATGGTGCCATGCAGACTATTTGGCCGGTCAACAAAGTGCAATCCGATGCCGAACCATGAGCAAGTGACCGTATAATCACCGCAAAACGTATATAGTGATCGTAATCAGCTTATTCTGAACTGCGGTGAACGTATTACGCTTTTCTCTCGGTAGGCCCTCCAAAACTACATCTCTACACGTTCTCGCATGTTACATCTAACAACTATGCAATAAAGCACTACTACTACACTCTAACACAATAAATCATATGTCTTTTTAGTTTTACTAGATATCATATTGTTACTTAATTATTCAGTTTGCATACATTAAATTTGCCTTTGAAATGTATGGCCAGTATCATATACCGCGCGAGAAAAATCCCGCCCTTTCCTGATTAGGGGTTTGTATCGATGGATCGCGCGAAACAGCAAAACTATAGTACTATATATAGTACAAGTGACAGTTCACTGGGCGGTCGTGTCGTGTACTCCTCCCTCGTAAGAGTGGAGCGCTCGCTTTTATAAATCTTCTAGTCCCTTTTGCCGACATGTGGGGCATCAAGCTACCGGGTCCACGTGCCATACCGGAATACAGTGCTGAGTAGCCGGGTGAAGCACCCAGTCATGGCGCTGGCGTAGTAATGAGCAATGAGGCCTCAAATCATAAAGCTGCACCTTTCCCGCGGTTAAGTTGGAGGGACAAAGTAATAATGCTAAAAAAGAAGAAGTTGGAGGGACGAAGTAGCCATCATTTCACTCGTTGTTGAATCCACTTCTCCCTCATCCTCTTCAAGTTCACCACGTGTTGCTTCTTCCGTTGTTCTGCTCATGTGGGAAGCGGATCGGCTTGGTGAAGCACTGACATGTGGGACCGCATGTTAGCAAACCGCCAGGACAACGTCCTCTAAAAATAAGAAACCTCCCCCACCATCCGTGCGGCAAAATCACCTTCTTTTTACTAATCTTGATTCTATAATTTTTTAGATCAATATAATTGAGATTTGTATAGATAGCACACAGGAACAAAACCAAGTGGTACGGTTAAGGGCATCCACAATGTGTAGCCAAATGTGAAAATAGCTTTTGGCATCATGGGAACCATTATCGATGGTGTTCCCAAAGCCAAAAGGATGGAACCGAAGCTCCCTAATTGATTGATTGAAGGAATATAAAAATGCAATGTCTCTCCTCTTTCTCCCATGCTTGGACGCATGTACAGTATAGAGGACAAAGTCTACTCCCTGTCCCTTCTATCACAAATCACAAAGCAGTGAGGCATCAAATCACAAAGCACGGACGAAGCAACCATCATTTCACACTTTGCTGACTCCGCTTCTCCATCGTCTTCTTCGAGAAACCATATCACCGCACTAAGCTGGACGGACGACGCTATTGTGTACGAGTAGTACTAGTACATTTGCGCGTCCTTTAGTTCAACGGACTTCCTGGATGAAAATAAGGCGGTTGTCTTGCCTGGCAGGCGGCACTTGCAAAATACTTGCCGTGGTCTCCCTCAATGGTGTTCTCCATCGAACGCACTTCGCCAAACCACAACGTTCGAGATATCATCGACGTCACCGCAATGGGGAAGGAAGTCAAATATAGTTACTACATCCATTTTTTTGTACACAAGGCCAGTATATCAAAATTACAATTTGCAAAAGGCCACTAACACTAATCGAGGCAAAATTGATGGGGTTTGCCTCGTACTAGCAACCAAGGACATTAATATCCCTTGCATGCATGCGGAAGTGAGAATGTTGGTTTGCATGGCGCTGCATTAATCATGTGATAAGAAGTGAGATGGTTAGCTCTTTGGGCTTTGGAGAAAAAAATACGCATTAATTGACACGTAAAACGAGGATTTATATCGATTAATCCCGCAAAGGAAAACCCCGCCTTTCTTTTTTAACAGTAGTACTCCTAGTATGTAGTACTACCTCCGTCCTGGTTTATTGGTCCTCATCGTATTTCATGCCAAATTTTGACCATAATTTTAACTAAAAAATGTTCATGCATGTCACAAAAAATATATCATTGGAAACTATGTTCAAATACAAATCTAACGATACAATTTTTGTTAACATGCATTAATATTTTGTTAGTTAAATATTTAGTCAAATTTGAACACAAATTTCAAGGAGGACCAATAAGCCAGGACGGAGGTAGTACTACGTACTTATCCTGTTTGGGTCTAGGCCTTGCATTGCCATACTTCGCCACACATTTTTGCTAAGCTTGCCTAAAGTTTTCAAAATGAAAAGGAGGCACACTTGCGCACGGCTGTCGCGGTCGCACCGCACCCTCACATGGTCACTCCTGTACGTCGCAGTCGCACCGCACCCTCACATGCACAGTTGCTCCTGCATGCCGCAAACCCAACCAAGGGAACGCACCCTCGGTGACACGTGATATCGCATGTGAACAAACCAAACTCAGCCATCCTACCGCTGACACATAATTATCGTTCATAGAGTATGTTTATCCAACCGCATGTTGGGGAGTATCCGTACGACCCATGCAGTGGTCTGTTGGGGAAGAAGAAGAAGAGGTGAGGAAGAAGGGTTAGGAGACGTAGGATATTCATCCAACCACCTAAAATGGTAGACTGACCCAAGTCAGGTGACTTGCCTAACAATATATATTTTTACACATCAAAAGATACATAAAAACAACAACATAAAGAAAAACTATCACTGCTCGCGGAACGAGATGGCCTCGTCATCTTTGGCTGCCGGTGCGAACTAGCCGTAGCTGCCGACATGTATCTCCGCACCGTGGTTCTCCTCGGCCTCCAGCTACTCGTTCAAGCGGAGCATGCGGGCGCTCTGCACGGATGAGAGCACCGCCCGGTTCAAGTCGAGGACGTCCGGTTCCGCGTGCAGGAGGGCCTCGACGGCAGCGGAATCCGCGCGCTGCGCGTCGAGTCGAGCCTCCGTCGCCCGGTTCAAGTCCAGGACGTCCGGTTCTGCCTGCAGGAGGGCCTCGATGAGAGCGGCATCCACGCGCTCCGCGTCGAGTTGAGCCTCTACGCCCGGTTCAAGTCCAGGACGTTCGGTTCTGCCTGTAGGAGGGCCTCGGTGGCAGCGGCATCCGCGCGCTCCGCCTCAAGTTGAGCCTCTGCCGCCCGGTTCACATCCACGACATCCGGTTCCGCCTGCAGGAGAGCCTCGATGGCAGCGGCATGCGCACGCTCTGCATCGAGTTGAAACTATGCCTCCCGGTCCTCCTTTAGTATCACCAGGTTGAAACGCTGGTCCGCCTACACCATGGGGGACTCGGACATCGGAACGAAGTCGACGTCCATTGTCTCATACCCACCGGCGGCCTTCTGCGCCACGACCTCCGCCCTGAACATTGGATCGGCTTCCTCCTCCTCGTAGCTTGGCTCCAGAGAATTCGGGCATTGGCTCGCCGCAAAGCAAGCTTGGGAACGAAGGTCTCTAGCGCCGACCGCCGCCGCGATTTCTGTGCGGCGCTCCGTCGTCAGCATCTTGTAGTATGTGATCTTGCGGTGCACCATGGCTTTCCGGCGAACTAGGGGACGCTTGATGTGGGCTAGGGGATCGAAAGGTGGGGGAAGGGACTGGATATTAGGTGTGGTTTTAGGGCAGTGGCTGGCATGGGCCGAGCAGCGAAGGTTCTGGTGTGAATAGTGGTTCCGGTGACGACCGGTCAATCAGTTTTGATTGTACATCGCTCTTGTCACGCTCTCGTTGTAGCCCGGCACGCTGGACCCTCCACATTGTTCACCGAATGGAACACGCTTCGTCTTGCGTTTTCGCTCGCTTGTGGGACCGCAGTTGAGAGCAAACCGACGTCCCTCCCCCTCCCCCGCCCGTGTCATTTTATGCGGAGTAAATAAAAACAGAGGGAGTATACTACGGATGAGGATCCCCTGACATGGCCGAACCCATTGAGTAACTAACATGCAGGGCCTAGCAAGCATGGGGTCCGCCAGTAAGTGATCGAAAGGGAGGGCAACGCAGGGATACGTATGTGAAAGGAGCTTCCAATGATATAGTTTTCAAATTATACATCGCATGTACTATTAATCTTGTCAATAGTCAAATGCGGTTTTGAAAAACGCATTAGAGCATGGTTAATAATATAGCTGTTCGATGGCTATAAGGAACTGCCATGTTATCTATAGATCTCGTCAACATGTGTGAGGGCATGAACCGAATGGGATGTCAAAACTAAGAGGCGGAGCGACACGTAGTGGAGGGAAAGTGAAAATTCAAACAAACCATTTGTTTGTATGCATGTCGGACAAATTACAAATAAACATTAGAAATACAAGCATGGTCTAGGCCCACATGCCAATGATACTCGGCGGAATGTTCAAATGAGGCATGCGGGAGGATGGACTCGACCGGAGGGCGACATGATCGATGGAGAGGAATGAGAAATAAGCAAACGCCACATGATTATACTTGAACGGCTCAAATAAACAATAAGTTGTCTCGCTTGGCCTACATAGTGAAAGGCCTAATGTGCAACACGGAGCACTGACGCTCGAATATGGCCGGGAAAACAGGGAAACCGATATGTGCGGCACACCTATCGGGATGACGTAGCGCAATCTAGTCCAATGGAGGAGCTGGCCCACGACCTCCTCGCCACCGGCAACCGTTCATGTGGGTCATGGGGGCCAACAACGTGGTGCTGCTCCAGCACCGCCTCTGGACACGGCGACCGAGGTGAGCGACACGCTCATCGTCGCTAGACACGGTCGGTTTCCGTGTGCCGAGGGTGGCGTTAGTGCTCTGGCACGACCAACAGTATGTTTGGTTTGTGCCCAAGGTTGCCCCATCAAAGCATTGGGTAGCCAAAATTTCGGTTGAGGTTTTGGTTGCCCGTGATTTGGCCGACATCGGCAAGAAAATGAACTAGAGTTGGCCAGAGTTCATTGGCATGCCAAAAAAATGGCAACCATCCAAACAAAGACCAATCTTTCGGTCATGACTAAAATTTTGGTAAGGTGCATTTTGGCCACAATCCAAACACACGCCAACACTCGGCTCGTCGAGGATGCACGGGCCGCCGGGTCGCGTCCGCAGAGTGGTGTAGCGCAGCCAACTGCATCCTCAGGACCTGAGACCATGCCGGGTCGTCTTGCTTTTTCAATGACATGTGTCGATCGCATGTGAGCAAAGGGCATCTCCAACATTGCCACGACTGCAGCTAACTACCCTGGCACACCAAAAACCCTCGTCCCTCGCGCCCTCGCGTGGTGCGTTCCCAGCTGGCGCCAGCTGCCCGCATTCATGCCGTCTGTCCATATGCCGTCGTTAAGAAACTCGGTGCCCGAGGAACCAACTCTGACGACTTAATGACGCACCAGGACACTCGCCTCACCGGAATGCGCTACTTAAAGCGGCAACGCCCAGCTAACCTCCACACCATAGCGCATCGTCCTCCTACCTAGCACCACATTCGCCAAGATAGCAAGCGCGAATGCTCTGCGGGAGAGCTTGTCTTCGGGGATGGAGCTCGAGGTCACTGCCCTCGCTCAAGTCGCCGCACAAGCGGTGGCCATGCTGGCGGCCGACGACGGGAGCAACGTCCGCCACAAGTCCTACTTGCCGCCGTCCAACGTCCGGCACCGCCGAGGTCGGGGTCTCCTCCGAGGATGAGTAGGGCAAGGGAGGTGGCAGGGCATGGTGTGCCAACTGGCCGATCCGTCTCCCTTGTTCTACTTTTCCTCGCCGGAGACCACACCTTCACTTCACGGGTCTTCAACCCCGCCCCTGTACATGGAGATCGCAGATGGAGGACATCGGTCGCCGCCGTAGAATAGGTTTAGGGTTGGGTTTCTTTTATTTTTCTGTCCTACAAAAGTTCGAAATGTTATGAAAATCTACCGTGTTTGCATTAATCTCGGCCGGTGTATATGAACTTTCACAATAATATAGTATATTGTAGGAGTACTAGCAAGATGCCCGTGCGTTGTACGGAAGATCAAGATCTTGTGGTAGAAAATGATGAACGAGGGAAGGACTTATCTGCAAATGCACATTCATGCATTTCGCATCTACGGGATCCTACGAAAGGGTTAACGTAAATTGCCTCTCTTTTCCCCCTTGATTTTCATGGTGGTGGGCCCCTCCCTCCCCCCAATCTACAATCAACGGCTCACACGTTTCACATTATGTTAATTACATAACTGGGACTACATAGGTGTAGCATTACTCGTCCTAAAAACCTAACTAAGCCAACCTCCCAGCATATCACGCGGGAAAAGACCCGGCCGCGCCGTTTTAGTCGGAATTACTGGATTACTAGTAGTAGTATCGATGGATCGCACGAAGCAACAAGTTTTTTTTGAGGGGGCGAAGCACCTAGTTTAAAAGGAAAAAAGGCGGTACACTCACAGCACCCCTGTCGCGGTCGCATTTCACCCCACACACGTTCGGTCCTGCACACGGCTCACGCAAACGGAACACGCTTCGGCTTGCCTCTTCACTGACACGTGGGAATGCACTTGGAGAAACCGACCATGAGCCAAACTCCCCCTGCCCACCGCGCGAAATCCCCCCACCCAAAAATCCACCCAAATCCTAGATTCAACCGTCCTTCGGCCAACTAGCCAATAATATTCCCCATACCCCCCTCCCCCCATACCCCTCCACTCCATTCGCTCCGCCAAAGCCGCCCTCCCCGCCACGCTGATATGTCGGCGCCATGGTTCATCGAGGGGACGCATGGCGATCCTCTCGCTCCCACAATACGCTCTCATAGACTGCCGTCCTCTAGCCGCGCCGCCACCGCAAGCGACGTTCTTGTGGAGGCGCACGGCGGTCAGCGCCACCACCGCTGGCGACGTTCGTGTGGAGACGCACGGCGGTCAGCCTCTCCCACGGTACTCGCATTCTAGATTGAGGCCCGTGCATGTCGGTGTAGTGCTCAATGTTAGCTGGTAGACGTTGTTAATCTCACTGTTTGTCGAGGTAGTTTAGAGTCAATATGCTCTGCTTAAGAAGCTTCCTTGCCCTGTTCTGCCCTCAATTTGCTTAGCTGAGATGGCATGCCAAGGCCGATTAGTTGCTAAAATATCCTGCCATATATTTATTGTGACGTAGATTTCCATGGTCTAGTAGCCAATCTGTTAGGTGAAATAGCTCTACACCATTTTATACTCGATCTTTGTTGTTGTGATGGCCTTCGATAGTTTGATGGCTGTGTGCTCGGCCTCATTGACTGCTGAAACAGCCTGCCATAATTTAGCACTCAAATCTGTTTGCTGGATTAGCTTTACATATATTTCGTTACTTAGATATGCTCGTCCAATTAGCTTTAGACATCGGCCTAGGTATTTTCTTCTGGACTTCATAAAAAATCATATATATTTTTCCTGTAATATCTAGTAGAAGAACTAATTTGTATTTCTAATGGATGGACATGACTTGGATAACTTCTGCTCGAAGATTCTCCGCTGCATATGTCGAGGGGGTTGAAAACTTCATGAACTTTATCACAGCTCAGTACGATGGTCCGAAATCAGATGTGCTCTGCTCGTGTAGCAGCTGTATGAATTCAGTTACAAGACCCGAGTCAACTAGGCAAAATCATCTACACTTGTATGGGATGTCGGTCACATATACTAGGTGGGTTCATCATGTTGAAGCTGTGAACGTCAATGTTATTGACTACGTGGAAGCAGCAGATCACCATCTTGATCTGCCTGATGCTCAGGTGGAAGAGGAGGAGGAGGAGGTGATGGTGGAGCCAGTGAGTTTGACCAACATTAAAACAATGCTACGAAATGCTCGTACATTCCGTGAACTTTCACATGTAGAAGAAAAATGGTGGGCCCGCATGTTGGAACAATGCAACATGACTGTCACCCCAGGAAATAAGGTGTCAGTATTCTCAGTTATGGTCACCTTTCTTCAGGTGAAGACATCTGAGTGGATGACCAACAAATCATTCGATGCGATGTTGGCTGCTTTACGCAAAGCTTTCCCAGATGCGTCTGAGCTGCCACACACCTACAGTAAAATGAAGAATTTACTTCGTGCAGTTGGAATTGGATATGATACGATCCATGTTTGTAAGAATAATTGTGTTCTGTTCCGGAAGGATTATGCCAACTTAAGTGAATGCCCGAAATGCAAATCATCAAGATGGAAAGATGGCGATGCTGTGAAGAGGATTCCTGATAATGTTTTGAGACATTTTCCAATTACACCAAGATTGCAGAGGTTGTTTCATGATGCTGTAACAAGAGAGGATATACTGTGGCATTCTAGAAACCAGGAGTATAGAGATCAGAATGTAATGATCCATCGATCACATGGTAGTGAGTGGAAAAGCTTCAATCAGAAGCACGAAAAGTTTGCTGCTTCCTACTTCTCGAGCTTGCGTTGTATTCCCTCGAAGAGGAAAGGGTGATGCAGCACAGTAGCGTAAGTATTTCCCTCAGTTTTTCAGAACCAAGGTATCAATCCAGTAGGAGACCACGCGCGAGTCCCTCGCACCTGCACAAACAAATAAGAACTTCGCAGCTAACACGACGGTCACTTACGAAAGTGAGATATGATAGTTTGATATTTTTGGTATTTTTGGATATAAGAACATAAAGTAAAAGCGGAAAAGTAAAGTAGATTGTAGATTGATATGTTGAGAATAGACCCGGGGGCCATAGTTTTCTCTAGTGGCTTCTCTCATGATAGTAATATTCTAAGGTGGGTAAACAAATTACTGTCGAGCAATTGATAGAAAAGCAAGTAATTATGAGACTATCTAGGCATGATCATTATATATAGGCATCACGTCCGAAACAAGTAGACCAAAACGATTCTGCATCTACTACTATTACTCCACACATCGACCGCGATCCAGCATGCATCTACAGTATTAAGTTCATAAGAATAGAGTAACGCCTTAAGCAAGATGACATGATGTAGAGGGATAAACTCAAACATAGTGATATAAACCCCATCTTTTTATCCTTGATGGCAACAATATAATACGTGACTTGCTGCCCCTACTGTCACTAGGAAAGGACACCGCAAGATTGAACCCATAGCCAAGCACTGCTCCCATTGCAAGAACTATAGATCTAGTAGGCCAAACCAAACCAATAATTTGAAGAGACTTGCAAGGATATTATAATCAAACATAAAGAGTTCAGAAAAGAACCAAATATTTCTCATAAATAATCTTGATCATAAACCCACAATTCATCGGATCTCGACAAACACACCGCAAAAACAGATTACATCAAATAGATCTCCTCGAAGACCGAGCATAACTTGGTATTGGGATCCAAAGAGAGAGAAGAAGCCATCTAGATACTAGCTATGGACCCGCAGGTCTGTGGTAAACTACTCACAACTCATGGTGAGGCGATGATGATGATGCAGAAGATCTCCGTGAAAGATCCCCCCTCCGGCGGAGCTCCGGAACAGGCCCCAAGATGGGATCTCATGGGAACAGAAGGTTGCGGCGGTGGAACTAGGGTTTTCTCTGTTGTTCTGATGGTTTCGGGGTACGTAGATATATATAGGAAGAAGGAGGGCACTGGGGGCCAGACGTGGGGCCCACACGGCAGCGGGCACGCCCTATAGGGGGCGCGCCCCCACCCTCGTGGACGCCACCTCAGCCCTATTCTGTGCTTCTCAAGTCTCTCGTATGTATTTTGCTCCAAAAATATCGCTCCCGAAGTTTCATTCCGTTTGGACTCCGTTTGATATTCCTTTTCTATAAAACCCTGAAATAGGCAAAAACAGCAATCTGGACTGGACCTTTGGATTAATAGGTTAGTCCCAAAATAATATAAAAGTGTATAACAAAGCCCATTAAATAATAGCATGGAACAATAAAAAATTATAGATACGTTGGAGACGTATCAAGGATCCCCAAGCTTAATTCCTGCTCGTCCTCGAGTAGGTAAATGATAAAAACAGAATTTTTGATGTGGAATGCTAACCAACATAGTTTTCAATGTAATTCTCTTAATTGTGGCATGAATGTTCAGATCTGAAAGATTCAAGACAACAGTCTATATTGACATAAGAAATAATAATACTTCAAGCATACTAACAAAGCAATCATGTCTTCTTAAAATACTATGGCTAAAGAAAGTTATCCCTACAAAATCATATAGTCTGGCTATGCTCCCTCTTCATCACACAAAATATTCATATCATGCACAACCTCGGTTTCAGCCAAGCACTTGTTTTCATACTCTATTCTTTCGAACCTTTCAACTTTCACGCAATACATGAGCGTAAGACATGGACATAGCATTATGTGGAATAGAGTGGTGGTTGTGGAGAAGACAAAAAGGAGGGAGATAGTCTCACATCGACTAGGCGTATCAACGGGCTATGGAGATGCCCATCAATAGATATCAACGTGAGTGAGTAGGGATGGCCATGCAACGGATGCACTAGTGCTAAGAATGTATGAAAGCTCAACAAAAGAAACTAAGTGGGTGTGCATCCAACTTGCTTGCTCATGAAGACCTAGGGCCTTTGAGCAAGCCCATCGTTGGAATATACAAGCCAAGTTCTATAATGAAAATTCCCACTAGTATATGAAAGTGACTAAACATGAGACTCTGTATCATGAAGATCATTGTGCTACTTTCAAGCACAAGTGTGGAAAAGGATAGTAGGAATTGTCCCTTCTCTCTCATTTTTTTTGGAGGGGCTTTTTTTAATTTAGCCCCTCTCTATTTGGAGGGGGGCATCTCTTTTTATTGGCCTTTCCTCACATGGGACAATGCTCTAATAATGATGATCATCACACTTTTATTGATTTACAACTCGATACTAGAACAAAGTATGACAGTATATGAATGCCTCCGGCGGTGTACCGGGATGTGCAATGAATAAACAATGACATGTATGAAAAATTATGCATGGTGGTTTTGCCACAAATACGATGTCAACTACATGATCATGCATGGCAATATGAAAATATGAAGCGTGTCATATGAACGAGACGGTGGAAAGTTGCATGGCAATATATCTCGGAATGGCTATGGAAATGCCACGATAGGTAGGTGTGGTGGCTGTTTTCAGGAAGATATATGATGTCCGTTTTGAGGAAGGATATATAGTGGGTGTATGGTACCGGCGAATATTGCGTGGTACAAGAGAGGCTAGCAATGGTGGAAGGGTGAGAGTGCGTATAATCCATGGACTCAACATTAGTCATAAGAACTCATATACTTATTGCAAAAATTTACGAGTCATCAAAACAAAGCAATCAACGTATGCTCCTAGGGGGGAGGTTGGTAGGAGTTAACCATCGCGCGCCCCCGACCTCCACACAAAGGATGACACTCTACAAATACCTCATGCTCTAACTTTAACACAAGCATTACTCAATTTCATAATAACTCCACTAGCATGCCTCTAATATCACTATCCTCATATCTCAAAACAATTATCAAGCATCCAATTTCTCATCATATTCAATGCACTTAGCGTGAAAGTTTTTACCACATTGATCTTGGATGTCTATCATGTGAAGGCTAGTTTTATAACCAAAGCACATTCATATGTTGTTTTAATAGACTCTCAAAAGGATATAAGTGAAGCATGAGACATGAACAATTTGTACAAAATATAATCACTACCGTGCTCTAAAAGATATAAGTGAAGCACTAGAGCAAACACTATTCAACTCAAAAGATATAAGTGAAGCACATAGAGTGTTCTAACAATTCCTAGGCTGTATTTAACTCTCTCAAAAAGGTGTGTCCAGCAAGGATAATTGTGGCAAACTAACACGCAAAGACTCAAATTATACATGACGCTCCAAGTATAACACATATCATGTGGTGAATAAAAATATAGCTCCGAGTATAGTTGCCGATAGATGAAGACGAAAGAGGGGATGCCTTCCCGGGGCATCCCCAAGCTTAGGCTTTTTGTTGTCCTTGAATTTTACCTTGCGATGCCTTGGGAATCCCCAAGCTTAGGCTCTTGCCACTCTATGTTCCATAGTCCATCAAAGCAATACTCAAAACTTGAAAACTTCACGACACAAAACTTAGACAAAAAATCTCGTGAGCTCCGTTAGTATAAGAAAACAAACCACTACTCAAAGGTACTGAAATGAACTCATTCTTTGTTTATATTGGTGTTAAACGTACTGTATTCCAACTTCTCTACGATTCATACCTCCCAATACTACTCATAGATGCATTGAAATAGCAAACAACACACGAAAAACAGAAGCTGTCAAAAACAGAACAGTCTGGAGTAATCTGTAACTTTCGCATAATTCTATAACTCGAAAAAAATTTGAAATAAATTGGTAAACATGAGGAATTTGTCTATTAATCATCTGCAAAAAGAATCAACTAAATAGCACACTCCAGTAAAATCTGGTGACCATTCTAGCGAGCGCTAACAATTCTGTTTTTTACAACACAATCATATAAACTTCACACATGTCTTCTCAAAGGTTCTACTTGGCACAAACACTAATTAAAACACAAAACCACATCTAAACAGAACCTAGATGCAATATTTATTCCTAAACAAAAGCAAATATATATATATATATATATATATATATATATATATATATATATATATATATATATATATATATATATATATATATATATAGGAAATATGCCCTAGAGGCAATAATAAAAGTATTATTATTATATTTCCTTGTTCATGATAATCGTCTGTTATTCATGCTTGAATTGTATTGTACGGAAACAGCGATACATGTGTGAATATATAGACCACAATGAGTCCCTGGTAAGCCTCTAGTTACCAGCTCGTTAATCAACAGATGAGCACGGTTTCCTGATCATGGACATGTGATGTCAGTGATAACGGGATCACATCATTTGGAGAATGATGTGATGGACAAGACCCAATCCTGAGCATAGCACGAGATCGTATAGTTCGTAATGCATAAGCTTTTCGGTGTCAAGTATTTATTCCTTAGACCATGAGGTTGTACAACTCCCGGATACCATAGGAATACTTTGGGTGTGCCAAACGTCACAACGTAACTGGGTGGCTATAAAGGTATGCATCAGGTATCACCAAAAGTATCTGTTGGGTTGGTACGAACCGAGACTGGGATATTGTCACTCCGTATGACGGAGAGGTACCTCTGGGCCCACTCGGTAATACATCATCATAATGAGCTCAAAGTGACTAAGGAGTTAGTCACGGGATGATGGATTACGGATCGAGTAAAGAGACTTGCCGTGACGAGATTGAACAAGGTATCGGGAATACCGACGATCGAATCTCGGGCAAGTACTGTACCGATGGACAAAGGGAATAACATATGGGATTGAGTGAATCCTTGACACGGTGGTTCATCCGATGAAGATCATCAAGGAACACGTGGGAACCAACATGGGTATCCAGATCCCTCTGTTGGTTATTGACCGGAGAGTGGTCTCGGTCATGTCTGCGTGTCTCCCGAACCCGTAGGGTCTACACACTTAAGGTTTGGTAACACTAGGGTCGTAGAGATACATGCACGTGGAAACCCGAAAGTTGTTCGGAGTCCGGATGAGATCCCGGACGTCACGAGGAGTTCCGGAATGGTCCGGAGGTAAAGAATGATATATAGGAAGTCCAGTTTCGGCCATCGAGTGATCTCCGGGGGTCACCGAGAGTGTCCCGGGACCGCCGGAGGGGCCCCGGGGGTCCACCGGGTGGGGCCACCCATCCCGGTGGGGCCCCTAGGCTACGTGGGGGAAGTGGCCAGCCCCTGGTGGGCTGGTGCACCACATGGGCCCCCCTCCCCATGCGCCTAGGGTTGAAACCCTAGGGGGAAGGGGCGCTCCCCTTGCCTTTGGGGGCAAGACTCCCCCCCAGGCCGCCGCCCCCCCTGTAGATGCCATCTGCAGGGCATGGCGCACCCCCCTGGCCCCCTATATATATGTGGGGGGGAGGGCAGCCGGACCCTTGCCCTGGCGCCTCTCCCCCTCCCGTCACACCTCCGTCTCCTTAACGCAGGGCGCCCGGTGAAGCCCTGCAGGAATCTCCACTGCATCCACCACCACGCCGTCGTGCTGCTGGATCTCCGACGACCTCTCCTCCCCCTTGATGGATCGAGAAGGAGGTGACGTTGCTGTACCGGACGTGTGTTGAACGCGGAGGTGCCGTCCGTTCGGCGCTAGATCATCGGTGACGAAGAACGCGAAGAGTACGACTACTTCATCCACGCTTCTTCAAAAGCTTCCGCTCGCAATCTCCATAACGGTATGTAGATGCACTCTTATTTGCTCGTTGCTAGATGTCTCCTTAGTTGGATCATGGTGAAAGTGTAGAATTTTTTTTGAATTCTGCTACGTTCCCCAACAGTGGCATCTGAGCTAGGTCTTATGCGTAGCATCTTGCACGAGTAGAACACAAAGTAGTTGTGGGCGTTTGAGTTTGTTCAACTTTCTTGCCGTTACTAGTCAATCTTGATTCGGCGGTATTGTGGGATGAAGCGGCCCAGACCGACTTTACACGTACGCTTACGTGAGACTGGTTCCACCGATAGACATGCACTAGATGCATAAGGTGGCTGGCGGGTGTCTGTCTCTCCTACTTTAGTCGGATCGGATTCGATGAAAAGGGTCCTTATGAAGGGTAAATAGAAATTGACAAATCACGTTGTGGTTTTGGCGTAGGTAAGAAACGTTCTTGCTAGAAAACCTATAGAAGCCACGTAAAACTTGCAACAACAATTAGAGGACGTCTAACTTGTTTCTGGAGCATGTGCTATGTGACGTGGTATGGCCAAAAGAAGATGTGATGAATGATATATATGATGTATGAGATTGATCATGTTCTTGTAATAGGGAATCACGACTTGCATGTCGATGAACTTGACAACCGACAGGAGCCATAGGAGTTGTCTTAATTATTGTATGACCTGCGTGTCACTGAATAAATGCTATGCAATTACTTTACTTTATTGCTAAACGTTAGCCATAGTAGTAGAAGTAATAATTGGCGTGACGACTTCTTCAAGACACGATGATGGAGATCATGATGAGGAAGATCATGGTGTCGAGCCGGTGACAAGATGATCATGGTGCCCCGAAGATGGAGATCGAAGGAGCAAGATAATATTGGCCATATCATGTCACTTTAATTGATTGCATGTGATGTTTATCATGTTTATGCATCTTGTTTACTTAGAACGACGGTAGTAAATAAGATGATCTCTCACTAAAATTTCAAGAATTGTGTTCCCCCTAACTGTGCACCGTTGCTAAGGATCGTTGTTCCGACGCACCACGTGATGATCGGGTGTGATAGGTTCTAACGTTCGCATACAACAGGTGTAAGCCAGATTTACACAAGCAATACACTTAGGGTTTACTTGACGAGCCTAGCATGTACAGACATGGCCTCGGAACACGGAAGACCGAAAGGTCGAACACGAGTCGTATAGAAGATACGATCAACATGAAGATGTTCACCGTTGATGACTAGTCCGTCTCACGTGATGATCGGACACGGGTTAGTCGATTCGGATCGTGTATCACTTAGATGACTAGAGAGATGTCATTCTGAGTGGGAGTTCATTAAAATTGATTAAGATGAACTTAATTATCATGAACTTAGTCTAAATTCTTTACAATATCTCTTGTAGATCAAATGTCCCACGCTCAAGTTTCCCTCAACTTCAACGCGTTCCTAGAGAAAACCAAGCTGAAAGACGATGGTAGCAACTATACGGATTGGGTCCGTAACCTGAGGATTATCCTCATAGCTGCCAAGAGATCATATGTCCTTGAAGCACTGCTAGGTGATGCACCCGTTCTCCCGGCGACCCAAGACTTTATGAACGCCTGGCAGTCGCGTTGTGATGATTACTCCCTGGTTCAGTGCGGCATGCTTTATAGTTTAGAATCGGGGCTCCAAAAGCGTTTTGAGCACCACGGGGCATATGAGATGTTCCAAGAGCTGAAAATGGTTTTCCAAGCTCATGCCCGAGTTGAGAGATATGACGTCTCCGACGCATTCTACAGCTGCAAGATGGAGGAAAACAGTTCTGTAAGTGAGCACATCCTCAAGATTTCTGGATTGCACAACCGCTTGTCTCAGCTGGGAAGGAATCTCCCAGATGAAGCGGTCGTTGACAGAATCCTCCATTCGCTCCCACCTAGCTTCAAGAGCTTCGTGTTAAACTTCAATATGCAGGGGATGGAGAGGTCCATTCCCGAGGTGTATTCAATGCTGAAATCAGCGGAGGTGGATATCAAGAAAGAACATCAAGTGTTGATGGTCAATAAAACCACTAAGTTCAATAAAGGCAAGGGTAAGAAGAACTTCAAGAAGGACGACAAAGGAGTTGCCGCGCCCGGTAAGCCAGTTGCCAGGAAGAAGCCAAAGAATGGACCCAAGCCTGAAACTGAGTGTTTTCATTGCAAGGGAACGGGGCACTGGAAGCGGAACTGCCCCAAATATTTAGCAGACAAGAAGGCCGGCAACGTCAAAGGTATATTTGATATACTTGTTATTGAGTTGCCTCCCAACAAGCTCTATCGTTTTACGCCCCTAGCTAGGCATGATACATGGATAGATCTAGGTATTGCCATCTTTGGTTTTTACCTTTTTGGTGGTATCAAGTGCGAATCCGGGAGGTTCTTTACGTTTCCCTTCATATTCAGAACTCTTTAGATCTAACGAATACAACCGCTTATTGCAAAGGGTAATCAACATATTCATGCGGTGGAGATTTCCACTAACATTCTTAAGAGGTTCAAGAGACTTTTGTAATATTTTTGTTACTTTGCAAATTTTCTCAAAAACTTGACTCTCTTCCGGGGTAGAAGGTTGCCCGAATAACTCTATCAAGGCATTGTAGGAATCAAGAGTATGACTCCCCAAGAAATTTCCTGAGGTAACGGTATCAAGAACAAGCCTATTCCATCGAGTAATGCCAATATAAAAATTGGGAAGAAGCACGGAAGTGGAAAGCTTCCTAGTAGATCTATTTTGAGCATTGCAAATTCTATACCAGGCATCTTTTATGTTTTCTTCCTCCCTTTTTTTAAAATTGATAACCTCACTCTCGGGAGTATTGATAATGATAGGTGTGCTAGACATGATGACAAGCAAGCAATCCAACACACAAGCAAACAAGAAGCAAGCAGACGATAAACACACGACAGAAGAAGGACAAATAAAACGGCAAGGGTGAAGTGGGGGAGAGGAAAACGAGAGGCAAATAATGTAATGTGAAGGATAAGGGTTTGTGATAGGTACTTGGTATATGACTTTTGCGTAAGCCTCTCCGCAATGGCGCCAGAAATTCTTCTTGCTACTTCTCGAGCTTGCGTTGTATTCCCTCGAAAAGGAAAGGGTGATGCAGCATAGTAGAGGAAGTATTTCCCTTAGTTTTTGAGAACCAAGGTATCAATCTAGTAGGAGACCACGCTCGAGTCCCTCGTACCTGCACAAACAAATAAGAACTTCGCAGCCAACGCGATAAGGGGTTGTCAATCCCTTTACGATCACTTACCAAAGTGAGATCTAATAGAGATGATAGTTTGATATTTTTAGTATTTTTGGATATAAGAACGTAAAGTAAAGGCAGAAAAGTAAAGTAGATTGTAGATTGATATGTTGAGAATAGACCCAGGGGCCATAGTTTACTCTAGTGGCTTCTCTCATGATAGTGATATTCTACGGCGGGTAAACAAATTACTGTAGAGCAATTGATAGAAAAGAGAATAATTATGAGACTATCTAGGCATGATCATTATATATAGGCATCACGTCCGAAACAAGTAGACCAAAATGATTCTGCATCTACTACTATTACTCCACACATCGACCGCTATCCAGCATGCATCTTGAGTAGTAAGTTCATAAGAACAGAGTAACGCCTTAAGCAAGATGACATGATGTAGATGGATAAACTCAAACATAGTGATATAAAACCCATATTTTTATCCTCAATGGCAACAATACAATACGTGCCTTGCTGCCCCTACTGTCACTGGGAAAGGACACCGCAAGATTGAACCCAAAGCTAAGCACTTCTCCCATTGCAAGAACTCTAGATCTAGTAGGCCAAACCAAACCAATAATTCACAGACACTTGCAAGGATATCATAATCATACATAAAGAGTTCAGAAAAGAACAAAATATTTCTCATAAATAATCTTGATCATAAACCCACAATTCATCGGATCTCGACAAACACACCGCAAAAAGAGATTGCATCGAATAGAGGGGTGTTCTCACTCGACACCTATATAGCAGCCCACCAACTGATTTCTTTCTGCGTGCTGTTATAATTTGGTGGATCCATGATTATCCGGCTTTGGGCACTATGTCAGGGCAAACGACACATGGTTACAATGCAAGTGTTCATTGTGACAGGAATCCGCTGTCATACACAATACTTAGCAAGATCTGTTACATTGGACACCATCGTTTCCTTGCCAAGGACAAGCCGCATCCTGGTGTAATATGCATGTTCAATGCAAAGCATGAAAACCGTGATGCGCCAAAGAGGCTTACCGCCGATGAGTTGCAAGTGGAATTAGAGAAGGTCACGCATATTACACCAGGAAACCATCCTGATAATGGTAGCGGGAAAAGAAAGATGGCAGGGCAGAAGAGAGTTTATTGTTTACCAGCAGGTCCACTTTGTGGGACTTGGAGTATTGAAAAGATTTGGATCTGCAGCATAATCTTGATGTGATGCACATCGAGAAAAAAATATGTGATAGCATTATCGGCACACTTCTTAATATTGAAGGGAAGACGAAAGATACCTTAAAATCTAGGATTGATTTGACACACTTGGTTATTAGACAGGATTCGTAGGTGCAAGATGAAGGTAAACCACAGGATATGGCACCAGCTGTGTACGTCTTGGAGAAGGTAAAAAGAAAAGAATTCTGTGAGGTCCTATCACGTGTGAGATTCCCACATGGATTTGCTTCCAACCCTGAAAGGAGAGACAGTGCAGATGGAAACAAGGTACAAGGGTTGAAAACTCATGATTGCCACGTCCTACTTCAAAGGGTTTTACCTGTTATCCTTAGAGGATTGGGCCGCCCTGACTAATACAGAGCAGTTGCAGAGTTGGGACAATTCTTCAGGGAACTCCGTAGTAGAAATATCAGGATAGATGCTTTGGAGCGTGTTAGAGACAAGATACCAACTATCCTACGCAACCTTGAAAAGATATATCCTCCAGCCTTCTTTGATGTGATGGTGCATTTGGCTGTTCATCTACCTGATGAGGCACTACTTAGAGGTCTAGTACAGTATGGCTGGATGTACCCTATTGAAAGGCGGCCAGGCACTTTCAAGGGCTATGTTAGGAACAGAGCTAGACCCGAGGGTTCCATTGCAGAGGCCTGCATTGCTACAGTAGCGTTGACATTCTGCTGAAAATATATTGAAACTTTTGATTAGCTTAGCAAAGAGGTGGACGAAGACAATCCCGGGCTCAATGTTTTCGATTATTCTGTTCAAGTTACAGGGAAGAGTCGACAAGGGGACAAACCTACAGATTTGGACAAAATGGTTTGGTATGTGTTGAATAACTGTCCTGAGATACTACCTTATATCAGGTAAGTGCTAAGTACTGCAGCTTATATATTGTAATCTACTAAACTTGTAGCACATTCTTATATATTTAGATGTTTGACGTGATCAGTATGTTGTGGAGCATCTACAAAAAAGAGTTACTGTCGACAAATCCAAGAAACATTGACAAACTGGTTATGGTAGGATTTGCAAAATGGTTCAAGAGCCGTGTAAGCTTTTCAATTGCATTTTCAGTTTTTTAATATATTGAGTACATAAGATGATCAGCTTGTCTATTTTCTAACCATAGGTTTAGAAGATGCGGGAGGATGGGCAAGCAGTTGATGATGCCCTTTACTCACTAGAAATGGGTCCTGATACTCGGGTAAGACATTATGAATCTTGCGTTGTTGGAGATGTGCGCTACAACACCCTTGCACGAGACGAAGGCAGGAAGACACAAAACAGTGCTAACATAACAGACATTGTTCAGTTGCAGTATATCTCCAATTTCAAGGATCATCGGTGTGTGGTTCTGTTGTGCTGTCGTTGGTCTAACCTATTTTCCAGGATCGCAAAACCCAGACCAGATGATTATTTCAAATCCATGAATGTCAAGGCAGCGTACCAGACCAACGAGCCTTTTATTTTGGCAAATCAAGCAACACAGATATTTTTCTAGGAAGACACATTTGCACGTAGCGATGACTAGAGAGTACTGCAAAGGTTTGAGCAGAGGAATTCGTTTAATGAAGTTGCACAACAAGATGATGCTTACACTGCTCCCGATGTACAAGATAACACAGATGTTCCTAATATCTTTGAGAACCATCACGTCAATGACGCCGGCGAAAAGATTGCCTATCGTGGTGTGGACATAGAAGAGTTGATCAAGAAGAAGCCAACATTCGAGGACGTTGAGGATGAAGAAGAAGATGACACCGTGGGGAATTACGATTCAGACTGATACACATGACGAAGATGTTGACGCTGCTGCTGCAGATGATGATTACACTGCTTTTGTCGTACTTTCCTGTGAGAAGACGTTTTTTATCTACTATGTGAAATTGTGTTTGCTATGACAACTGAAACCTTATGAACATGTTGTTTAGTATTTTCCTATAAGAACATCACTTGTTATGTATGCTGATTTGTGTTTGGTGATTGTATGACGACTAAAACATGATGACATTGTTCTTTCGTTGTACTCAAATTTGGCTGTGAAACTTGAATTTGATGACATAGTTTGATGTTGGACTGCAATTTGCTCGACGTCTTCGAATGAGAACAAAGCTGACCCGACAGGGCCTCTGCTAATTTATTTATTTATTACCAAAAGGGCCTTTGTTATTTATTTATTTATGAGAAAAAGGGGATACCCCCTGATTTCCGTTAATAGAAATCATTAGATGTTCACAACACTACGCGCAGCCTGCTACACAGGTTTCATTCATTACTAGTTTCAGCAAAGTGCTCATGTCATAACCACTGAATACATCATGAGTGCTACATACACTGCAAATAAAGAGACAATCATCCTACAGAGCACACCGATTTTTTCCATTATCTTCACAAGCTCTTTCATCTCCTCATTGTTGTTAAGACCGTTCAGCAGCTGTTGCTTGGCCATGATCAGAGGAACTGCATCCTTAACCTTCTGCTCTGCATCTTCCTCTTCTGTCATTTCTTCCGTTACTTGTCCAACACCCCAACCTTCTGGTATTGGGATTCCTCGGCTAACCAAATAATGAACGTAGTTGCACTCCCCCACATCAGCAACTTCCCAGAAATACAAATAACACGAATCTTCCCTTTTCTGCACGAATCATATTGGAAGATCATCGACCAAACTATTAAAAAAATCAGCAACTGAAAGCAGCAGAGCAACACTTAAACATATTATTACCCCATGATTCGGGCATTTGTAGAAGACTCGATCAGGGTTGAGGATTTTGGTTGAGACGCGATGTACGACTCTACGTGATTTGCAGCAGTGGCACCACACCGACGGCAGTGGGTTGCGATGAGCAACCGGCTACGGTGCGCGTGCCGGCGTGGGTGTGATGAGACCCACAGGCGATGGTACGGGTGGCGACTTGGCGCCTAGTTGGTTGTCGCCTGCTGAAGAGCAGGTGGACGAGCAGCCTGCGGACATGGTTTCTGCGGCCAGATCTTCTAATGCTAGGCAGAGTAAGTAGACAAGAGGAGAAGCGAACATTGGATATGTCAGTTTCATTAATTGTAGAGTAGCATAGCACCATATATAGTCATAGTCTAGGTTTGGATTCGGACCAACTACAGGAGCACATCTCTCTTTTTTCTAAAACTCAGCAACGTCTCTTTATTGGTTTCCTCCACCAGACATCTGGGACCCACCGGAAGGGCCTCAGTATTTCATGAAAAAAAACGTGCCCCCCGCTGACAGGTCGGACCCACCAACTCTTCGCACGCAAGGAAGTGCCTCCTTATTATGCACAAAAAAATGAATAATCCCACTGCCAGCTGGAACCCAGCATCATGGGAGGCGGACTTGTGGGCCTACCAAGTTGACGGGCAGGGAGGGCTTTGTCAACTTAGTCAATATGAACGATTGTAGCTCCAGTTACTGTACGATGTTCATCCAACGGTAGTAGTGCTTCTTCAACCTCTGATCTTCTTGCTCCAGCCGCCCAAACCAGCGTCGGTCGTGCCGCGTGCTCCTGCCTCCTGTGGCCGGCTGTGATGCCGCGGAGGCCTCACTGCCCATACTACTCCCATCGTTGGCCAGGGCATCCCTCTACTCACCCACACCATCGGTTATTCTGCCGCGACGGCAGCCTCACACAGCAGCCAAACCAGTGAACCCTCGTACTCGTCTCCACGTGGGCATCCACTACCGCGTCTTCCCCGGCTCCACGTCGTCCCCTTCCTAGGCCTCACCGTCGTCCACCGCCTTGGTGCTCTCGGCACGGTCTGGTCAATGTGGTTAACGACCGACTTCCATCGGAAGAGTACTGTACGTGCAGAGGCTGACAGCTGGGTCCACGGCCACAACCCTGTTTTTTTTGTGATTTGCCAAGTAAGTCGCTTTGTCAGGCCTGTTGGGCTGAAAATCTTTTAAGACGAGGAGAGCTTCATTCGGCTGGCCGAGAAAATGGCCTATCAGTAACGAGAAATGGGATGTACATTTTTAAAACACATCAAACCGGCAATTAGTTTCAAATATCTTTTTTCATTTAGAGATTTTAAATTGCATTGATTTTTATGCGTGGAAAATTTGTTGGATTTTATATTGATATAGATTTATTTTTAAAATTAGTTTGAATGTGACTCGAAATTTTGGGATTAAAAACAGTTCGGACCGCACCGAAATATGCGAAATTTTGTATAATTCTTTAACTGTGGCCACAATATGGGCTGTAATGCTAACAAAAAGAATATGGGCTACAAAAAAACCTTAAGAATTAGCAAATGGGATGTAAATTATTAGAAATAATGGCAGATGGGCTGTATGATGCTTTCCACAGATTTGAGGCCTTCCTAAAAAAAGGTTGACGCACAAGTAGTGACTGTTGGATGTCCATCCAACGGCCATCGTGCTTCTTCAATCTCTGCTCTTCCTGCTCCAGCCGCTCAAACAAGCGCCGGCGGGACTGCCTGCTCCCTCCTCCCCACGGCCAGCTTTGCTGCCGCGCAGGCCTCACCGCCCCACCGTACTCCCATCGCTGCCTAGCCATCCCTCTATTCTCCCACACCTACTGTTATTCTCCGACGACGGAAGACGAACCAGTAAACCCTCGTACAGTCGTACTCCCCTCTGAGTGGGAAACAACTGCCATGTCTTCCCTGCCTCCGTGTCATTCCCTTCCTAGGCCTCACCGTCGTCCACCGCCCTGGTGCTCTCGGCAAGGCGTGGTCAAGGAACAACTTTCATCGGAAGAGTACTGTACGTGGAGACGCTGACAGCTGGGTCCACGGCAGCCGCAAGGAAGTGCCTCCTTATTACGCGGAAAATAATTATTCCTCCACCTGACAGCGGGGACCCACCGGACGAGCGACCGTATTTGGCAAAAAACCGTTTCCCCTGACTACTGGGACCCACCAGACGGGCCACCGTATTTTACGAAAAATAACATTCCCCCCGCTGTAAGCTCGGACCCACCGGAAGTGCCTCCTTATTACGCACAAAAAATGAATACTCCCCCTACTAGCTATGACCCAGTATAGTGGGAGGCCGACTTGTGGGCCTACTAAGTTGATGGGGACGGAGGGCTTTGTCAACTTAGTCAATATGCACGATTCTAGCTCCATTGACCGTACGATGTCCATCCAACGGCTGTAGTGCTTCTTCAACCTCTGGTCTTCTTGCTCCAGCCGCCCAAACCAATGCCGGTCATGCCTCGTGCTCCTCCCACCCGTGACCGGCTGCAATGCCACGGAGGCCTCATCACCCCCTACTATTCCCACCTCTGGCCAGGCCCTGCGGCGACGGCAGCCTCACACCACAGCCAAACCAGTGAACCCTTGTACTCCTCTCCGCGCGGGCTTCCACTACCGCGTCTTCCCCGGCTCCGTGTCGTCCCCTTCCTAGGCCTCGCCGTCGTCCACCGCCCTGGTGCTCTCGGCAAGGCGTGGTCAACGTGGTCAAGGAACGACTTCCATCGGAAGAGTACTGTACGTGGAGAGGCTGACAGCTGGGTCCACGGCAGCCGTAAGGAAGTGCCTCCTTATTACGCGGAAAATAATGATTCCTCCACCTGACAGCAGGGACCCACCGGACGGGCCACTGTATTTGGCGAAAAAAATGTTTCCCCCCTGATTACTGGGACCCACCGTATTTGGCGAAAAAACTGTTCCCCCCGCTTTCAGCTCGGACCCACCGGAAGTGCCTCCTTATTACGCACAATAAAATGAATACTCTCCCTGCTAGTTGGGATCCAGCTTGGTGGGTGGCTGACTTGTGGGCCTACTAAGTTGAGGGGGACGAAGTGCTTTGTCAACTTAGTCAATATGAACGATTCTAGCTCCAGTGACTGTACGATGTCCAACCAACGGTCATAGTGCTTCTTCAACCTCTGGTCTTGTTGCTCCAGCCGCCCAAAGCAGCACCGGTCGTGCCGCATGCTCCTGACTCCCGTGGCCGGCTCTGCTACCGCGGTGGCCTCACCGCCCCCTAGTATTCCCACCGTTGGCCAGGCCCTGCGGTGACGGCAGCCTCACACCGCAGTCGAACCAGTGAACCCTCATACTCCTCTCCGCGCGGGATTCCATTGCCGCGTCTTCCCCGGCTCCGCGTCGTCCCCTTCCTAGGCCTCGCCGTCGTCCACCGCCCTGGTGCTCTCGGCGTGGCGTGATCAACATGGTCAAGGAACGACTTCCATCGAAAGAGTACTGTACGTGGAGAGGCTGACAGCTGGGTCCACGGCCGCAGCAAGGAAGTGCCTCCTTATTACGTGCAAAATTATTATTCCTCCACCTGACAGCGGGAACCCACCGGACGGGCCGCCGTATTTCACGAAAATAACATTTCCCCTGACTGCTGGGACCCACCAGCTACATCTTCGCACGCAAGGAAGTGCGTCCGGGCAAAAAAACGATTCGCCCCCTGACTGTTGGGACCCACCAGCTACATCCTCGCACGCAAGGAAGTGCTAGACAGTCGGGACCCACCTGGTCAATGCGTATGTAGTGTTGTCATTCTGGTCGCGAACGTGTACGTACATACTGGTCGATGTAGAGGTGCGCATGTGTCGTAGTAGAGGTGCGTACATAGCATGTACACGTACGTACAACGACCAATATGCAAGAAAGAAAATATGGCCACGTACGTACATACGGGCAGGGTCTCGAACGCCTACTCGCGCATACGTACGACCAGGGCTCGTGTACATGGCTGGGACGGAACGGAGAAACTGCGTCGTCGTCGTGTTCATGGGGAGGCAACGAAATGCGTCGTGTTCATCGGGAGGCAACGGAATGCGTGGGAGCCAACCGGCTTTGATGGAACAGCCGATGGAAACGAGGCCTGGCGTACCACAGAACATAGGAAACGGCCTTGTGTTCGACTGGCCACGGTCGAAACGGGATCCTGTTCATCAGGAGGGGTGTGGCGTACCGCAAAACGAAGGAAACGGACCTCCTACGGTCGAAACAGGGGTCCTATTGATCAGGAGGGGTGTGGCGTACCGCAAAACGGAGGAAACGGACTTGTGTTGGAGCGCTACGGTCGAAATGGGAGTCCTGTTTATCGAGAGGGGTGTGGCGTACCGCAAAACGGGACTCCACGGGATACTGTTCATCTCCACCGTTGACCCCCTCCAGCCTCCACGGGCTACTGTTCATCCACCGTCGACCTCGTCCTGCCTCCACCTATGACTGTTCAGCCTCCACCGCGTGCTACTCCACTGGCTACTGTTCAAGCAGCCCTCTCCACGGACTCCTGTTTAACCACCCCTCCATTGACTACTGTTCATCTAGCCCCCCACCGTCTACTCTTCATCCAGCCCTCCACGGGGTGGTCCTGTTCATCCAGCCCTCCACAGGGTCCTGTTCATGTAGCCCCAACCGGCTCGATCGATCGGGGTCCTGTTCAACACCACGGGGTCCTTCCTGTTCATCCACCCCCACCAGGAACTGTTCATCCAAACACCCCTAGTAACGCTCACTATTCATGCAGAGGCAGCATCGATCAGCTTCAGTTAGCAGCAGTAGCGAAGAAATTGCTCGATCGGGTTTAGTTAGCAGCCATCGATCGATCGCACGGGTTCAGTAACGCGTAGCCTGCAGTGCAATCGCTCGGGTTCAGCTAGAGCCCAACGCCTCGCTCGGGTTCAGTTATAGCCCAATGCCTCGCATCCACGCGCGTGCGTGTACGAGAGAAACGCGCATCGCTCGGCCCCGACCACCCACCGTAACCGGGAACACCCTGATATTTTCCTTGCCCTCGCTTCTACCACGGTATTTTCCATCATGGACGGCCCAAAAAATGTCATGCAGCTGCGTCTCCGGACCGTCCAGGACGAAAAGCCCATTTCCTGTCATGATATTTTGTCATAGAAGTAGGACCCCACCACATCTATGATGATACCGTGTTTTTTCACAATTATTGTCATAGAAGTATCATAAGTATGACAGAAAAAAGTTTTGTTTGGCCCAAAATGTCACGGATGTGTCTTTTTTTTGTAGTGCATGTCCGTCTCGAAATTCCATTCCCATGTGTTCTTCATAGATGGCACAATCCATAACGGTGGGCAACGGGAATCCATATCATCGCAACTCTTTAGTGTGGCTCCCCACGATGGAGACTCATCCAATGTGAAGCGACATAGATCAGGGATAGGGGTGTTCAAGATATGAATCCATCAGTGCGTAATGAAAACGCACCCGTTCTTCATGAACGATAGGCCGACGATGTCGTGCACGGAAGGTGGCACCAATTTCACTATGGGGTAGCTGTCCCCAATGAAAACCCAGTACTCTCCAAGTGTACTCATCCGTACCCAGGTAGCATCAAGGGGGTCGAACTCGGCGCCATTCATCTGGTACACGCGGCATCTCAGATCTGGACACATGGTGAGGTGCATAGTCAAGGTCCATGCATGATAATGCTGTGCACATACGTAGATACTGTATCATGTTAAATGTGATGCTAATATGTGTCATGCATGGCAATAAATACTATCAACTATGATACTACTCTATGATAAGAAGGAAAGAACTACTCCTGGTCCTAGAGCTATAGATGACATGGCAATGGCTTATGGCCAGCAGTTGGCTATACTATTAACCATGCTCTAAAAAGACATGCACTGAATACAGTAAGATATACTATGTCATCTTAGGTTGTGCGTCGTGACAAATGTGGAGGGTAAATGAGAGAACTTACTGTTTATTTTCTAATTAATAGCATTGCATGCAATGAACTGACCACTTCATGTCGTGTTTGGTAGTTTCAAGTCAATAAAAGCACACGCATCCCACATTGGTTGATTGGTTTATTTATGTCAAGAAACTAGAAACGACGTGGAAGTTAATGCATCACGCCAAGTGTTTTGTGATTATTTGATTTCTGTAAGGTGACTTATACAACTAGACAGAGGGTGTATATACTATAGCTCCTAGCTCTACTACTCTTAGATCGAAGAGAATGCATTACCTCGGTACATGATCAGGGTCCAATCGTGGTAGATCATGGCACCTTTTTGCCCTTCAATGGTGCCATGGGTAACGACCGCTAAGATAGTACGTCCCAACTTGGTGTCGTCAGCTACATGGTTCCATGTTAGACCAAATGCCCCATGCACATCGATGATCGGCGATCTAATTTTGAGCACTCTTAGGATAACACATGACTGTTACGGTGGCCGGCCGGGTGACACCGGACTAGGTTCCTCGATGATCGCATGTCATTAATGTTGGCGGCACGAACAAACTGTCAGTCGTGCTGTCGTTTCAACGCGGAGCAGTTGCATGCACCGGGAAGCGGCGCTCTCTCTGCGGTCGTGCAGCTTCAAAGCCGGCGCTAGTGAGGTATCGCCTCCGCTCTTTGCCAGGCATTAATGCGGCACTGACACAGTGGGGCGGTGCTGACCATTTCAGGCGGAAAGGCCGCGCCGGGGAGGGATGGGGTTCGGTTGGGCCAAGGTGGTCAGCCACGGTCTTGGTGGTCGTACTGATTTTTTTCCCTTTCAGTCATACTAGTACTTCACAAAAGTACATTGATTTGCGAGTTTTTTCTTAATCCCTGCATGCAACAATTTAATGCACATTGAAATTTGAAAATGTGATGGGGGGCTCTAAATTTGACACTTATAAAAGGGAAAAACTAAACATATACTCCCTCTATAAACTAATATAAGAGTGTTGAGATCACTATTTTAGTATTCTATAAACGCTCTTATATTAGTTTATGGTGGGAGTACTAGTAAACTGGAAGAGAGTGTGTATACCGTAGGATTTGTCCCATACGAAACAAGCCCCCTGGTTTTTCATCGCGAATAAGCGTTTAAAATGGAGCACGCTGTCTTCGTACTCATACGGCAACAAATTGGGCGCAGACAGCATGGTCCACCTTTGACCGCCACGTTCAGGATTGTCCGAGAAAGCAATCGCGATGTCGAACACCGCGATGAGACTATAATTCAGGTTTCCGGGATTTCTATCTTCTTCAATGTCATCGTGGTTCCATCGTACCAATTCAGGCGATGGCCCATTGCATGGCTGATCCCAATGGTGGATAAAGGTTCGACGGGAACAGTGTCACCGTTGTGGATGTTGTGCCAATTGATGTTGGTACCCTCCCGTACATATGCAAGCCAGTCTTCATTGGCACCTAGCCAAACATGTGAAATATCGGGCAGCCGGAGAATTATGGAATGGAATACAAAAGTACCCTTTAGAATACAATGGAATACAGAAGTAGCCTCTAGAATACAAAAGTAGCCTTTAGAATACAATGGAATACAGAAGTAGCCTCTAGAATACTCATCTCACTTGCCAGCTCACCGGAAAAAATCCAATTGCCCCTCAGCGTCGGCATCTCAAGGGGCGTCAACTTGCAACTACGGCCACGCTATCTTAGAGAGACCCCCCCAGGAAACATCCTCATTCTCGAGTACGCATGGCAGACCAACTAGCATGGCCTTCTCCCACGCATATTTATGCACCTTCTTGAAATATTTGTGTATTGCCCCGGATGTAACACTTTCCCTATATCGCAATATATAAACTTTGGCTTCATCAGTTCCATTCCGGTTTCTTCGTCTTTTCGGGTTTCGTCGTTTTGTCGTGTGCATGTGTGCATTTCATCCATGTCATGTTGTCATGTGCATTGCATTGCATTTGTGTTGTCACTTGCATCCGGTCCCACTCGTCTCTTCCCATTGTCCGTTTCGAGTTCAGACGCTCTCACACGTGCCCGTGGCATCCCCGAGTCCTTCTTTCGTGTTTGACCGTGTAACGTTCCAGGAATGGCGTGAGACTTGTCGTGCGATGTTGTTTTGATACGTGTAGGCCGCCTGTCAAGTTTCGTCACGTTTGGAGTTCGTTTGGTACTCCAATAGTTAACCTCGTGGGCTAAAAGTACCTCCTCTTTGAAGCCCAAGACCCCCTCCACAATAGCCCACCAATCCAGCACAACCCCTCCCATCATCTCGGTCGTTGAATTGTGATCGCGTGGCCGAAAACCACTCCCCATTTGGAGTCTCCTAGCTCCTTGTGCCTATAAAAACGTCCCCCTTGCCATTTTCGTGCAAAACCCTAGCCTCCTCCTAGCTCCAGCCCCGCCTCGGAATCCACGCCGGACGGACGTGTCCGACCCGGGCCGGACAGAGCCGCCACCGCATAGTAACCGCCTCCGCCGCCGCGCGGGCCCGAGGGCCCGTTCCCAGCCCACCGTACGCCGTCGTTCGGGCTAGATCCCGCGCCTCCCGCACCGGGCAATCGTCTCCGCCGCCGGAATCTGCCTCCCGTCGAGCCTCCGCCTCGCCGCCGGGAGGATTCGCCGCTGCTCGCCGCCGCCGTCCGCACCGGCCGGCGCCGCTCCGCCGGTCACCGCCGCCTTCAAGCTCGCCTCGCCGCTGTTCCTCCGGCGCCCCCGCCAGCCCTCGCCGCCGGGCGCCCAGGGGCCGCGCCGGCCTCCTCCGCCAACCCTCACTGTCGCCGGAGGCAGGGCCAGTCGCCGCCGACCGCTTCAGATCCCGCCGCCGCGATCTGGATCGGGAGCCCGATCTGAGCCTCTGCAACCCTAACGGGCCGCGAACCGGCGCCCGATCCGCACCCGGTTGACCCGCGGACCCGCTTCACCGGCGCCCGTTGACCCGTTTCAGTCAGGTTGACCCTTGTGTTTTTTTACTAAGTCCTTTTAGTTTTGTTGTTTGATGTAATTTTATGATGATGTTAACTTTTTATGTGCTTATCCGTTTTGTGCGTATGATATGTCAAAATGATCGTGGTGACATGTACTATGTTTTGTTCCATTGTGTCATGCTTGTTTGAGTCCATCTAGATTTCTTAATCTTCATGAGAAGAGTGCTACATGATATAAACTGCTGCTATTAGTTGTTTTCATGCCATGTTTGAGATGTGATAACTTGGTGCATGTTTATCCAAATGAAGCAAATGATATGTCCAAATGTTCATCATGAGATGCTCTACATGTTGGTTGCTATAGCATGCATGTTAGAGTTCATATTGCCATGTTTATCTCCGTTGCAAAAGTGCATGTGGCTGTTAGGTTTTGTAACTTGTTACGAGATGCCTAGTTGAGGAGCTCGTTGCTATTGTTGTGTTTGTCCCCATGTCACATGCTTATATGTTTTAGATTCCCCATCATGTGTTCTTTGCTGTGGTGCAAACCACTTGCCATGTTATGATTTGAGGTGACTTAAACATGCTCACAAACATGCCATGATAATATTGCTGTTTTAACACTTAGTGAAATTGCACTAAGTCTGGAATCTGTAATATCCTGATGCTATGTTTGCTTGTTGTTCTAGGCAAATCCATGTTAGTTTTGGGGTGGCCATTGATCATTCCTTGTTGTATATGTTGTTGGATATCCATCCATGCCCTACATGCTCATTTGGGTTGGTGTAGCATATTTAATTCTTGCTCCCAAGTTGCTATAAAATATTGCTGTCAGGTTTTTATTGTCACGATCAAAATGTTGTAGCTTGTTGCTATTGATCCATGCCTCCTATGGAGATGCTCCAATGGAGTTGTTTGATGTAGGATATGTCTACTTCATGTCAATGCTTCTTATCACCATGTTTGAGTGCAGTAGAGTATATATTTCTTGCTCCAAAGTTGCTATGTGGCTGTTAATTTCTGCTTTGCATTTTTTCTTGTTTCAGTTGTATCTTTTAGTCCGTTGCTCCGTTTTGAGCAAGTCCTATATGAAACTTGTGTGATTATGCATGTAGATTCATAATATCATCTTGTTAACATGTTTGGAGTATGTTTGCTTGATGTTTGGGTGCATCTTGCACCGTTGCCATGCTTATCTTGTGTTGATCATATCTTCTAGACCGTAGCTCCATTTTAAACAAACATTATATGAAACTTGACTAGAATTTCGTGTAGATAAGCATGGTGCATGTTAAATTGCTGTTTAACAAATTTTACTTAAGGTTTGTTCAGATCTGGACTAATTTCAAACTATGCATAAGAGGACTTACCAGATTTGTCTTAAGTAGTTTCCGGCCACATTTAAACCTGCTGTTTCTTGTGTTGTTTCTCTGTGCTTCCTACCTTGCCATGCTTTGCATCCTAATTAGACTTGTCTTGCATCCTACTTGCTTGAGCATATTGTCATGTTTCTTGTGCTGTTTCTCTGTGCTTCCTATGTTGTCATGCTTTGCATCCTAAGTGCATATGCGGTGCTTCCTTAGTGCATCAGCCATGCATCCTGTAGTTTGTGCATTGCATCTTGTTTGATTTCGTGCCTCCTGTGTTCTTTTGCTGAGTAGAGTCGGAAGCCGAGATCGAGTACGAGAACGAGGTTACTACCAAGGTTGAGAACGAGGAGCCGTCTTACGATCCCATCGACGACTCGCCAGGCAAGATGACCTGACCCAGATATCATTACTATCTTTGCCTATTGCTAGAAGTCTCGCTCTTTAGCTTATTGCCTCGATGCCCATGTTTGTTTGTCAGCCTCCTATTGTAACCATGAATCTGTTTAACCGCCCAACCTAGAAAAACCTTTGTTTGGATAAGTAGGCTTCGCTCAGCCCCTCTTATAGCATTGCCAGTTGCAGGAGAAGATTTGAAGATTCTTGCTTCATGTTGAAGCTTGTTGGGATATCACACTATATAAACTCTTAAATGAAATCATCTATATATTGGTAATGGGTGGAAGGCTAAGCCTCTTTCTTGGTGATTTGTTCCACTCATGCCGCCCTAGGAACCGTATAAACCGGTGTTATGTTCCTTGATTATGCGTTCCTCACACGGTTGGGGTTATGGGACCCCCTAGATAAACCGCTTAGCGCTAAGGCTTTTCCAGCATGTCCCAACTTTGGTACTCCATCTGCCTAATAACTAAAAACTTGCATAGGGACTAGCTATCCCTTTTTATTAATCAACAACCCCCGGGCCAGTGCTCCACATGAGTGTTGGTCCGAACCGAGCAGACTGCGGGCCGCCTTGGGGAAACCCGAGGTATTTGGTATTCACCTGTAGGATGACTCATCAGGTCGTGGCCTAAGACTAGATACACGCGGCTACTGTCAGGGTGTCGGCACGCCGGGAGGATTTGCTGGATTAGTCTTACCTTAGTCGGAGTATCTTGAGCACGGGATTCTGAGGATACTCGGGCCTTCCCACCTTGGAGTTGCGACTCCGCGGATCGTGGGCTTGTCATGGGCCAAGTTGGAACACCCCTGCAGGGTTTTGAACTTTCGAAATCTGTGCCCGCGGTTATGTGGCAGATGGGAATTTGTTAATATCCGGTTGTACAAAACATGACACCATGTTCAGAACACACTACCAGCGTGAGTACCGTGACGGTCATTTTCCGAAAGGGGTTCGGGAAGTGAACACGGTGGGGTTATGTTTGACGTGCTTAGTTAGGATCACATCGTGATCACTTTGTCGCTCGTGGCACTTCTCTTCTCGCTCTTATCACGTAAGCTAGTGCTAGTGCAGCTGCAGCCTTTTATTCTTTTTTCAGCCTTGTTCCACACCCAAGGCTTAGATAGTTCTGTTACCCGGGAACGGGATTGCTGAGTCCTCCGTGGCTCACTGATTCTACACCACACCAGATGCAGGTACCATGGTGAACTACTCAGGTGACGGCACAGAGCTATACAGGGAGTACGTTGAGGAACGTAGACGTTACTATGTGCACTATCCCGATGATCAGTAGTTGTTTCTACTAGGGCGATCCGAACCTGTGGCTTTATGTATGTTTGGTATCTTTCATTTGGATCTTCACCCGTAGTCGGGTTGTGATGTTATTTGAATGATGTTTGGCTATGTAATGAATTGTGTGACGTGGCGAGTGTAAGCTAACTATCTCTTTTCCTTTTCATCCCTATTTTTACATGAGATGTGCAAAGATACCGATCTTGAGATCATTCCAGAATGGGCTTATACCTTTAAGTCGTGCCTCGACACGTAGGAGGTATAGTCCCATCCTGGGCATTACAAGTTGGTATTTAGAGCCTTCTCCGACCTAGAAGCCCCCAGTGATTGATCGAATCATTGACGGTTGATCTAGGCACACACTTAAAATGTTTTGAGTCCTATATATATATATCAGAGAGTAGGATTTCTTTTGCTCCTCATCTCTTTGCACTCTGGTGAGGACTCCTGACGATTACTCTTGTCTCTTCTACTCTAAAAAATTCACCAAATTTTTTTTAGGAATCTCGCGAGTATTGTTTAGATTGTTCCGATGTCTTTGTGACGAGAAAATTGTTCTTGATGCCTCCTGTCATTTAGGGGTTGTGGCAGTGTCCCGGGGAGTTGAGCTCCGAGGTGTTGTCGTCACAAATATATCGCAGCAGTTCTGGAACACTTAAGACGGCCGACATCGAAAACTCTCCTATGCGGTTACTAGCAAGATAACCCCGACGTCACCTAGTACTGGGGAGGTAGTTTCGGAGTATTGCCATAGCTTGTATAGTAGATGCGTTTCGAAGATCCGAGGTAGACGGTTTCCGGAAATAATTTGTTATGTGTTGAAGGATGGATACAGCTAGATGTAGGATTAGAGTTGAGTGCGCGATGCTGCCCCTGTATCCCCAACACCTGATTGCATAACTGGAAACTTTCGGAAATTAATAGGTGGGTTCATCTAGTAGCTCATAGGCATTCTTCCAACGAATGCATGATATGGAGTTTGGGGTTCTACATTGAGTGAAGTGGTTTTATGGTCGTTGTTCCGATCGGGAGTTGCATCTTAAAGGGTCCTTGGCTATGCTGATCCGGGGATTGCAAAACCCTTTTGTAACACGTCCATAAGCTTTCAGCACGAATATGTCGAACGAAGCTTCTATCTTGTATTTGTTCTATCTGCACCTTGTTGTTTTATTTACCTTTTGTCTCCCAAGTGGCTTCTCGTGAAGATGTTGTTACTATTAAACTGTGAATTTCATTCGTTCCTCTTGTTCGAATGATTCTTGGGAAGACTATGTTGCAATTCTAGCCGTTGATTTAGCTTATATCTTCTTTCAATCAATGGCTAATAGTGGTCATCTCTTTCAGGATGGCTCCTAAAAAGGTTCCCAACGCTCACCCAGAGGGTGAAGAGGTTCCTAATCGTCCTCCTTCCCCTCCTCCTCCGTCTGAGGCCTGGAGAGCAATTATGCAAGCTACGAATCAGAACACCCAGATGCTTATGCAAATGATGCAGAATATTCAAGCAAATCAAGCAAATCAGGGTGCTCATGGGAACCAAGGCCAAGGCAATTTGTTCAACCAACCGCACTTTGCTACGCTCAACCAGTTCCTGGCAAATCAACCAAAGGCATTCAGTTACTGCGTGGACCCTCTAGATGCTGAAGACTGGATAACAGATATCAAGAAGCATTTCGAGTGCAGTAACGTAAGGCCCGAGGACTATGTGAAGTTTGCCGCCTTCCAACTCAAGGACCAAGCAGCTGATTGGTGGCAGCAGTACAAAGACTCCAGAGCAGGGCGTGTAATCTACTGGGATGACTTTTGCAAGGACTTTCGTTCTCACCACATTCCAACAAGTGTCATCGAGGGTATGCGTGAGCAATTCCGCAACCCGAAGCAAGGCTCTATGTCTGTCTACCAATATAATGTCAAGTTCCAGAACCTTGCCCGCTATGCCAAGCAAGACATCCCAGATGCCAAGAGAAAGATCTATCAGTTCCGTGGTGGTCTGAAGGATTAACTCCAACTTGCTCTCACCTTGTTCGAGCCTGATGAGTTTGATAAATTCTATAACATGGCTCTTAAGCAAGAGGCAGCCCAGCTCAAGATGGAAGCTTCCAAAAAGAGGATCAGAGATGCCGTTCACTCCTCCTCTTCTTCTCAAGTGGTCGCAAAGCAACAGAAGTTTTGGCTTCCACCTCCTCCAGTGATCCGACATCCCAACAACAACAACAAGGATTCTGGTGGTCGTGCTTTCTCCCACCCACCCAACCCAAGCAACCAGTCAAAGAATCAGTTTCAAGCTTCCAAGTCAAGTGCTCCTTTTTACCGTCCTCTCTCAGAAGTGGTTTGCAACAAGTGTGGCAAGAAGGGTCACTATGCCAACAAGTGTACTCAAAGGCGCCTTCCGCCTCCTCCACCTGTCAGCATTGCTATCGTCAAGCATGATCCCAACGTTGTAAGAGTGAATCTGATGAATGCAGATCAAGCAGAGAATTCTTCAGATGTGATACTTGGTAACCTCTCAGTTAACTCTATTCCGGCGAAAGTATTGTTTGATTCGGGTGCATCTCTCAGTTTCATATCAAGGCCATTCTTTACAAAGCATAATTTCACTTCGGCATTTTTGGATAAGAAGTTGCAAATTATTTCTCCGGGCAAGTGCATGAATTCAAATTTGAGGGCTCCGAATGTATCTACCCGCATGGGTGATTACCGCTTTTCTGGCTTCTCCGGTTGTTCTCGGCAATTCCGACATCGATCTTATTCTAGGGATGGATTGGCTTTCTCAGCAAGATGCTCACATTGATTGTTCAAATAAGGAAGTCAAGATTACTCATCCTAACGAAGACGTGATTATCTTCGCCTCTCGAGATAACACAATCAGGCTATTCTCTCTCAATGACAGGGGCGAGATTAATGCCATCTCTCAAATTCCGGTGGTCAATGAATACGAAGACGTTTTTCTGAAGAGCTTCCAGGCATGCCTCCGCATCGTCAAGTTGAATTTGTCATTAAACTCAAGCCGGGTACTGAGCCAGCATGCCGACGTCCGTACAAGATCTCCCCTGAAGAGTTGAAGGAGTTGAAGAAACAGCTTGATGACAAGAGCGTATGGGTCTGATCAGGCCTAGCACGTCTCCTTGGGGCTGTGGTGTCTTATTTGTCAAGAAAAAGGATGGCACGGAGCGCCTTTGCGTTGATTACCGGCCATTGAACAAGAAGACAATAAAGAACAAGTATCCGCTCCCCAACATCAATGAATTGTTCGAGAAGCTCAAAGGAGCTAAAGTGTTCTCAAAGCTCGATCTCCGGATGGGTTATCACCAAATTCGCATTCGTGAAGAAGATATCCACAAGACTGCCTTCAGAACCAGCTACGGCTCATTTGAATATACAGTCATGTCCTTTGGTCTCGCTAATGCTCCTCCCACCTTCTCGAGAATGATGCACTACATTTTCAACCCCTACACCAACGAATTTGTGCTTGTGTATCTGGATGACATCTTGGTATTCTCCAAGAATGAAGAGGATCACGAAAAGCACCTCCGTCTGGTTCTCGACAGACTCCGTGAACATAAGTTCTATGCCAAGTTCTCCAAGTGCGAAATCTGGCTCGATAAGGTCTTGTATGTGGGCCATATCATCTCTGCTGACGGTATTGCGGTCAACCCTGAGAAAGTTGAAGCGATTGTCAACTGGGAACCTCCTCAGAACGTCAAGCAACTCCGAAGCTTCCTTGGTCTTGCTAGCTATTGCAGAAGGTTCGTTGAGAACTTCTCCAAGATTGCCAAGCCTCTCTCCAACTTGCTGCAGAAGAATGTCAAGTACAACTGGTCTCCGGATTGTGATGTGGCATTCAAAACTCTCAAAGAAAAGCTCAACTCTGCTCCAGTTCTTACTCCTCCAGATGAGTCCAAGCCCTACGAAGTTTTCTATGATGCTTCTCTTCAAGGACTTGGTGGTGTGCTTATGCAAGACAAGAAAATTGTGGCATACACCTCTCGTCAATTGAAGCCAAGTGAGAAGAACAACCCCACACATGATCTCGAGCTAGCAGATGTGGTACACGCCTTGATCACATGGAGACACCTTCTGTTGGGCAGAAAAGTCGACATCTTCACCGATCACAAGAGCTTGAAGTACATCTTCACACAGCCGAACCTGAACCTCCGCCAGACTCGTTGGGTTGAGATGATCCAAGAGTATGATCCATGCATCGAATACACACCTGGCAAGGCCAATGTCATTGCAGATGCCTTGAGCAGAAAGGCATATTGCAACAGTCTCCTTATCAAGCCGTTTCAGCCTGAGCTTTCTGAAGCATTCAGGAAGCTCAACCTCCAAGTTGTTCCGCAAGGCTTTCTTGCAAATCTTCAAGTTGCTCCTACCTTGGAAGATCAGATCTGTGAGGCCCAACTCAGTGATGCTATGGTGCAGAAAGTGAAACATGGTATTGCAAAGGGTACTCCCAAATACAAGTGCTATCTCGTTGATGAGAGAGATACCTTGTTCTTTGAGGACAGACTTGTGGTTCCCAAGGGTGATCTCAGGAAGCTCATAATGAACAAAGCACATGACTCCCTCTATTCGATTCATCCTGGAAGTTCTAAGATGTACCAAGACCTCAAGCAATCTTACTGGTGGACTCGCATGAAAAGGGAGATTGCCCAATTCGTGAATGAATGTGATGTCTGCAGAAGAGTGAAGGCAGAGCATCAACGTCCAGCCGATCTTCTCCAACCTCTTCCTATTCCCGAGTGGAAGTTCGACCACATTGAAATGGATTTCGTCACTGGCTTTCCCAAATCTAAGAAAGGGAATGATTCTATCTTTGTTGTCATTGACAAGCTTACCAAAGTAGCTCACTTCCTTCCAGTCAAAGAATCCATCAATGCAGCTCAACTGGCAGAGTTGTACACTTCCAGAATTGTGTCCTTACATGGCATTCCTTAAGTTATCTCCTCAGACCATGGAAGTTTGTTCACATCCAAGTTCTGGGACTCCTTTTAGTCTGCCATGGTCCCTAAGATCCGTTTCAGCACTGCATTTCACCCTCAGACTAGTGGTCAAGTCGAGAGAGTGAACCAGATTCTAGAAGACATGCTCAAAGCTTGTGTCATATCTTTTGGCATGAAGTGGGAAGATTGCCTTCCATTTGCCGAGTTCTCTTACAACAACAGCTTCCAAGCAAGTGCCGGCAAAGCTCCGTTTGAAATCCTTTATGGCAGAAAGTGCCGTACTCCTCTCAACTGGTCCGAGACAGGTGAACGTCAACTTCTTGGCAATGACTTGATCTCAGAAGCCGAAGAAATGTGCAAAGTCATACGTGAGAATCTCAAGGCCGCTCAGTCGCGTCAGAAGAGCTACTATGACGGCAAGCATCGTGATTTGGCCTTCAACATTGGTGATCATGTCTATCTCCGTGTTTCTCCTATGAAAGGCACCCAAAGATTTGGTATCAAAGAAAAGCTTGCTCCTAGATACGTGGGCCCTTTAAAGATCCTTGGCAAAATAGGCGAGCTAGCCTATCAACTTGAGCTCCCTTCCAACTTCACCAATGTTCATGATGTGTTTCCCGTGTCTCAACTCCGCAAGTGCTTCAAGACACTGGAACGCACCATACCGTTTGATGAGATTGATCTTCAACAAGACTTGTCTTACTGAGAGCACCCCGTTGCTATTCTCGAAGAAACCGAGCGCAAGACCCGCAACAAGTCAATCAAGTTCTTGAATGTTAAGTGGTCACACCATACCGACCGAGAAGCTACGTGGGAACGAGAAGATCACCTTCATTCCGAGTACCCTTCCTTCTTCCAGTCCTAGATCTCCGGACGAGATCTTTTCGTTGTAGAGGAGAGTTTGTAATGCCCCGGATGTAACACTTTCCCTATATTGCAATATATAAACTTTGGCTTCATCAGTTCTATTCCGGGTTCTTCGTCTTTTCGGGTTTCGTCGTTTTGTCGTGTGCGTGTGTGCATTTCATCCATGTCATGTTGTCATGTGCATTGCATTGCATTTGTGTTGTCACTTGCATCCGGTCCCACTCATCTCTTCCCGTTGTCCGTTTCGAGTTCAGACGCTCTCACACGTGCCCGTGGCATCCCCGAGTCCTTCTTTCGTGTTTGACCGTGTAGCATTTCCGGAATGGCGTGAGACTTGTCGTGCGATGTTGTTTTGATACATGTAGGCCGCCTGTCAAGTTTCGTCGCATTTGGAGTTCATTTGGTACTCCAACAGTTAACCTCGTGGGCTAAAAGTACCTCCTCTTTGAAGCCCAAGACCCCCTCCACAACAGCCCACCAACCCAGCACAACCCCACCCATCATCTCGGTCGTTGAATTGTGATCGCGTGGCCGAAAACCGCTCCCCATTTGGAGTCTCCTAGCTCCTTGTGCCTATAAAAACGTCCCCCTTGCCATTTTCGTCCAAAACCCTAACCTCCTCCTAGCTCCAGCCCGGCCTCGGAATCCGCGCCGGGCGGACGTGTCCGACCCGGGCCGGACAGAGCCGCCACAGCACAGTAACCGCCTCCGCCGCTGCGCGCGCCCGAGGGCCCGTTCCCGGCCCGCCGTACGCCGCCGTTCGGGCCAGATCACGCGCCTCCCGCGCCGGGCCATCGTCTCCGCCGCCGTAATCCGCCGCCCGTCGAGCCTCCGGCTCGCCGCCGCTCGCCGCCGCCGTCCGCACCGGCCGGCGCCGCTCCGCCAGTCACCGCTGCCTTCAAGCTCGCCTCGCCGCCATTCCTCCGGTGCCCCCGCCGGCCCTCGCCGCCACCATCCGCACCGGCCGGCGCCGCTCCGCCAGTCACCGCCGCCTTCAAGCTCGCCTCGCCGCCGTTCCTCCGGCGCCCCCGCCGGCCCTCGCCGCCGGGCGCCCAGGGGCCGCGCGGGCCTCCTCCGCCAACCCTCATCGTCGCCGGAGGCAGGGCCAGTCGCCGCCGGCCGCTTCAGATCATGCCGCCGCGATATGGATCGGGAGCCCGATCTGAGCCTCTGCAACCCTAATGGGCCGCGAACCGGCGCCCGATCCGCACCCGGTTGACACGCGGACCCGCTTCACCGGCGCCCGTTGACCCGTTTCAGTCAGGTTGACCCTTGTGTTTTTTTACTAAGTCCTTTTAGTTTTGTTGTCTGATGCAATTTTGTGATGATGATAACTTTTCCTGTGCTTATCCGTTTTGTGCGTATGATATGTCAAAATGATCGTGGTGACATGTACTATGTTTTGTTCCATTGTGGCATGCTTGTTTGAGTCCATCTAGATGTCTTAATCTTCATGAGAAGAGTGCTACATGATATAAACTGCTGCTATTAGTTGTGTTCATGCCATGTTTGAGATGTGATAACTTGGTGCATGTTTATCCAAATGAAGCAAATGATATGTCCAAATGTTCATCATGAGATGCTCTACATGTTGGTTGCTATAGCATGCATGTTAGAGTTCATATTGCCATGTTTATCTCTGTTCCAAAAGTGCATGTGGCTGTTAGGTTTTGCAACTTCTTACGAGATGCCTAGTTGAGGAGCTCGTTGCTATTGTTGTGTTTGTCCCTATGTCACATGCTTATATGTTTTAGAATCCCCATCACGTGTTCTTTGCTGTGGTGCAAACCACTTGCCATGTAATGCTTTGAGGTGACTTAAACATGCTCACAAACATGCCATGATAATATTGCTGTTTTAACACTTAGTGAAATTTCACTAAGTCTGGAATCTGTAATATCCTGATGCTATGTTTGCTTGTTGTTCTAGGCAAATCCATGTTAGTTTTGGGGTGGGCATTGATCATTCCTTATTGTATATGTTGTTGGCTATCCATCCATGCCCTCACATGCTCATTTGGGTTGGTGTAGCATATTTAATTCTTGCTCCCAAGTTGCTATAAAATATTGCTGTCAGGTTTTTATTGTCATGATCAAAATGTTGTAGCTTGTTGCTATTGATCCATGCCTCCTATGGAGATGCTCCAATGGAGTTATCTGCTATAGGATATGTCTACTTCATGTCCTTGCTTCTTATCACCATGTTTGAGTGCTGTAGAGTATATATTTCTTGCTCCAAAGTTGCTATGTGGCTGTTAATTTCAGCTTTGCATTGTTTCTTGTTTCGGTTGTATCTTTTAGTCCGTTGCTCCGTTTTGAGCAAGTCCTATATGAAACTTGTGTGATTTTGCATTTAGACTCATAATATCTTCTTTTTAACATGTTTGGAGTATGTT
The DNA here is from genome assembly GCA_902687465.1 of Secale cereale. NCBI lineage: Eukaryota > Viridiplantae > Streptophyta > Magnoliopsida > Poales > Poaceae > Secale > Secale cereale. The sequence continues at coordinate 278,865,338 of LR738710.1, forward strand.
TGCTTGATGTTTGGGTGCATTTTGCACCGTTGCCATGCTTATCTTGTGTTGATCATATCTTCTAGACCGTAGCTCCGTTTTAAACAAACTTTATATGAAAATTGACTAGAATTTCGTTTAGATCATCATGGTGCATGTTAACTTGCTGTTTAACAACTTTATCTTAAGGTTTGTTCAGATCTGGACTAATTTCAAACTATGCATAAGAGGACTTACCGGATTTGTCTTAAGTAGTTTACGGCCTCATTTAAACCTGTTGTTTCTTGTGTTGTTTCTCTGTGCTTCCTACCTTGCCATGTTTTGCATCCTAAATAGACTTGTCTTGCATCCTACTTGCTTGAGCTTATTTTCATGTTTCTTGTGTTGTTTCTCTGTGCTTCCTATGTTGTCATGCTGTGCATTGTAAGTGCATATGCGGTGCTTCCTTAGTGCATCAGCCATGCATCCTGTAGTTTGTGCATTGCATCTTGTTTGATTTCGTGCCTCGTGTGTTCTTGTGTTGAGTAGAGTCGGAAGACGAGATCGAGTACGAGAACGAGGTTACTACCGAGGTTGAGAACGAGGAGCCATCTTACGATCCCATCGACGACTCGACAGGCAAGATGACCTGACCCAGATATCATTACTATCTTTGCCTATTGCTAGAAGTCTCGCTCTTTAGCTTATTGCCTCGATGCCCATGTTTGTTTGTCAGCCTCCTATTGTAACCATGAATCTGTTTAACCGCCCAACCTAGAAAAACCTTTGTTTGGCTAAGTAAGCTTCGCTTAGCCCCTCTTATAGCATTGCTAGTTGCAGGAGAAGATTTGAAGATTCTTGCTTCATGTTGAAGCTTGTTGGGATATCAAACTATATAAACTCTTAAATGAAATCATCTATATATTGGTAATGGGTGGAAGGCTAAGCCTCTTGCTTGGTGATTTGTTCCACTCATGCCGCCCTAGGAACCGTATAAACAGGTGTTATGTTTCTTGATTATGCGTTCCTCACACGGTTGGGGTTATGGGACCCCCTCGATAAACCGCTTAGCGCTAAGGCTTTTCCAGCAAGTCCCAACTTTGGTACTCCATTTGCCTAATAACTAAAAACTTGCATAGGGACTAGCTATCCCTTTTTATTAATCAACAACCCCCGGGCCAGTGCTCCACATGAGTGTTGGTCCGAACCGAGCAGACTGCGGGGCCGCCTTGGGGAAACCCGAGGTATTTGGTATTCACCTGTAGGATGACTCATCCGGTCATGGCCTAAGACTAGATACGCGCGGCTACTATCAGGGTGTCGGCACGCCGGGAGGATTTGCTGGTTTAGTCTTACCTTAGTCGGAGTATCTTGAGCACGGGATTCTGAGGATACTCGGGCCTTCCCACCTTGGAGTTGCGACTCCGCGGATCGTGGGCTTGTCATGGGCCAAGTTGGAACACCCCTGCAGGGTTTTGAACTTTCGAAAGCCGTGCCCGTGGTTATGTGGCAGATGGGAATTTGTTAATATCCGGTTGTAGAAAACTTGACACCATGTTCAGAACACACTACCAGCGTGAGTACCGTGACGGTCATTTTCCGAAAGGGGTTCGGGAAGTGAACACGGTGGGGTTATGTTTGACGTGCTTAGTTAGGATCACATCATGATCACTTTGTCGCTCGTGGCACTTCTCTTCTCGCTCTTATCACGTAAGCTAGTGCTAGTGCAGCTGCAGCCTTTTATTCTTTCTTCAGCCTTGTTCCACACCCAAGGCTTAGATAGTTCTGTTACCCGGGAACGGGATTGCCGAGTCCTCCGTGGCTCACTGATTCTACACCACACCAGATGCAGGTACCATGGTGAACTACTCAGGTGACGGCACAGAGCTATATTGGGAGTACGATGAGGAACGTAGCCATTACTATGTGCACTATCCCGATGATCAGTAGTGGTTTCTACTAGGGGCGATCCGAACCTGTGGCTTTATGTATGTTTGGTATCTTTCATTTGGATCTTCACCCGTAGGCGGGTTGTGATGTTAATTGAATGATGTTTGGCTATGTAATGAATTGTGTGACATGGCGAGTGTAAGCCAACTATCTCTTTTCCTTTTCATCCCTATTTTTACATGAGATGTGCAAAGATACCGAACTTGAGATCATTCGAGAATGGGCTTATACCTTTAAGTCGTGCCTCGACACGTAGGAGGTATAGTCCCATCCTGGGCATTACAATTTGCTGCAAGTACCGCAGAGTCTTGCGGATGTGAGGAAGTCAGAGCGACTTACGATTTCCCCCAAAGGATCGTCGTCCAATGTCTCCCATCCTCGACGAGGACGAGAAGCACCGCCGCCTTGCGAATCCATGGAAATAGCTACGAGCTGCCTCGTCCCTTGGGGAACTTGCTTAGACGAGAGAGGATGGTAACTGCAGGGCTTCATCCCTTCGGAAATGATGTACTGCGGGCGCGCACTATTGTATACTATTTGAGGATAGGGAGCCGACAGGCGGTTCGTTGTGCGGCATGTAGCGTCCATTTACTACCCTGAAAATTAAAGCACACACGACATTTAAAGCGACTTGAGTAGTAGTTTGTTTTCCAGGCGCACGGACCAACGGGGACTAGCAGACCTCGTTGTACTTTTTCGAGCATGACTTCGACAACTACGTGCGTGACATGCCTGCATGTTGTAGCCATGATATCCACACGCAGCCTAAGGGCAATTCATACTTAGCTGGTGTATGTACAGGGAGGAGAAGAAAGTGCAGTAGAAGGCTGAGATGGGAGGAGGACGTACGCGTGCGTGTAGGCGTACTGTACGAGGAAGAAAAAGGAGGCGATCTAGATGGCTTAATCAATTCGAGAGCAGGAGGCGAAGCGGAAGTGGAGGGCTATTCCTGGAAAGAACGGGCTAAGATCAGAACACGCAGAGCATTCCGTAATTGTTGGCAATAAGTTATACGCGAACTAAATTGGATTGGATGGAGTACTAGCCCATGGCAATGGGAGTATCATAGCTTGGCAATTTTCATGAGGTGGCTTTGAATGAAATGAAGAAAGAGAGGGTCGCGTGTCATATAAGGATACGGTATCATATTATACGGTACTAATACCCCCTCCGTCCCAAAATAATTGAGTCAACTTTGTACTTATTATACTAAAGTTAGTACAAATTTGGGTCACTTATTTTGGGACGAAGGGAGATATGATACTGTACTAGGCTTAGGGAGGTACTAGTAGTAGTATCATACACTAGTAGTACATTGCATATGCATGATACTAGTATACTACTAGTATGCATTGTTTGGCACGAAAGTTCCTTGGAGCTCGTGCAGTAGCAGTTGTACACCACAACCCGCTTCTCTTCTCCTTCCTCTTCCATCACCCGGGTAGGCGGGCACGTCCGCGGGAAACGACCGGTCTACTAGTGCTACAAAAAGATGCATGCATGACCACAATTTCATTCATCTATATCTATACCAATATAAAAAGACCCAAAGGGGCAGATCCATTAATCTCGACCATCAAATCATGTCAATCCAACGACCTAGACTGCTTCAGTGTCGAACGCTCAACACGTTTAGCGTGTAGTTAATTTAATGCCAAATATAGTGCTAATCACATATTAACACGCAAATAATATCCTACTACCTCCATCTCAGTTTACCAGGCGTGCACGTATATCTAGGTCGTCAATTTAACTTATGTAAAATAAATTGTTTAACATAAAAATTATATCATTAGAAAATAGAATATCTAAAGTTTATAATGATATTTTTTTGTAATGTATGCCTTTTATTAAGTTGGTCAAATTAACGACCTATGTACACGTGCAAGACTTGTAAACTGAGATCGAAGGAGTAATTAATATCCGCAAGTACTTAATATACTTCCAAATTAGCGTGCATTGCACGTACACATTAACTAGTTCACATTAAAAGCAGTATACACTGAGTATGGTCCCCATTGAGTACTACAAATATTAGATAGTACTACAATCTCAAATCCATACAAACCATGCAATAGTAGTACTAACTAGTACTAGTACTATGCACATAATCTAAGCTAGACAACAATACTTGTCATCGAAGATGGGTAGGTGGCCTCATGCTGCAACTCCAGCTCCTCCTGGCCCTCCTCCAGTTCGGCGAACATCTAGTTGAACCCCGACACCCGTTGCCGGAGGAAGTGGCGGTTGGCCTCCACCTCGGCCTCCGACTGGATGGACTCGAGGATGGCCTGTTGTTACACTGGCACCTCCTCTTGGGCGACGCCATGGCAAAGCATGCAGCCGGTTGCGCCTGCTTCGCCTCGCCCATGCCATCGTCCTCCTCCTCCAGCTCTTCTTAGCCCATGTTGTCCTCCTCCTATTTCGGGTCCGCGTCGCTCGCATCATCGTCCTCATCCTCTGGCTCAGCTTCGCCCGCGTCGTCCTCCTCTTATTCCGGCTCCGCCTCGCCAGTGTCGTCCTCATCCTCCTCCAGATCCGTGTCCTCCGTGACCGCGTGCTGCTCCGCCTCCAGCTCCGGCTAGTCCGATGGCAGGACGACTGCGATCCGGACTTCGGGCCACCTCTAGATCTCCGGAAGCAGCTCAAAACGCCGCTCCGGCAGGAGCGTGGCGTATGTTGTTACCTTCGGCTAGACCATGGCTACCAGGCGACAGCGAGTGGAGAAGACGTAGTGGGAGGGGAATGAATGCGGTTACTGTTTGGGTTCGCCGTCCGGCTTAAATAAATGCGGTCCATCATGGGTACCCATGGGTGCGCAAATTGTACACATACGAGTATGTTTAGGGTGCATCACGTAACTCGCATGCGCATGCACGAATGGTGTGTTTGTTAGGGAGTGTGTGTGTGTGTGTGTGTGTGTGTGTGCCCCTCTACTCTTCGGACATGTATTCCACCTTTTGCATCGGGATATAAGTATAACGGTACCTTACCTTGTAAATTACCTGGCTATATTAATCAGATTTGTGTAAAACGAATGTCACTTTCTGCTCGTGATTTGCATTATCTAATTATCCAAAGTTTGCTAACTAGTAAAAAAAGTGGAATTTGTCCATGTTATAAGTAAATTAATGTGATTGATTATCATACGGGTAAGGTTGGATGAAGGGTGGTAGGAACAAATAGTCCACCTAGAGAATGTGTGTGTGTGTGGTCATATAGAGAGACCATGTGTTTAAAGAGACTGTATGTGTGAAAGAAAGAACGGTGTGTGTGTCTGTGTGTGTGTGTGTG
>LR738710.1:278870697-278903011 GCA_902687465.1 Secale cereale
TGTGTGATGGAGTCTTCGGCTAGGAAAGTAATTAAGTGTGTGTGGCTTCATCGTAGACAGTTCATGTGTATGGTAGAGGCCTCCAACGACGGAGCAGGGGCGAGAGAGAAGAGGCCCATAGATATGGATGAATGGCGTGTGCGTGTGAGACAAGTGGACAACGAGATAACACGTTTATTCGAGAGACAATGAGGAAAAATACTATCGATGGTGCATATAGGCGGGAATTAAACGAAGTGAAAGTATTATTGGTTTCAGGGATAGAGGGAGGTAGTGACAGAATGTGGTAGCCAAAAGGAGATAGTTAAGTGCGAGTGTGTGTTTTAGAGAAGAGACACGTCCAGACGGAAGTCATGTGCACACAAGAGTATAATAATTTGATGTGGGTGGGAGCTAGGGATAATTAACTAGGCATGGAGAGAGATGAGACATTGGACATGCATGTGCGGGACGTATACATATATACGATGGGGGTTTCTATGCCCGCGTGCATGATTGGGATAAAAGAGAGGACATAAGTCATAAGATCAACATGACGGGAGTGATGGATCGATATGACAATATGCATCCAGGTGAGAGCAGAGCGAAGAAGGTGTGATGCAGGAGTGTGTGTTTTTGTCTTTAAGATAGAATGACGTGGGGTGGAGCATGCATATATGGCGAGCAGAGGGAGTAAGACACAAATGTGTATGCAAAAGAGACCAACCTATAGATGTATGTAGAGAAAAAATATATATAGTGTGCGTGATAGGAAGCAAGAGTGCGTCCGAGAAAGAAGGTTGATGGAGAAACACAAAAATAGGGAGATAGTGATGCTAGTTAGAGGGAGATCAGCTAATGTGTTTTTTGTCTTTAAGACTGTCGGATCTAGGGTTTCGGCAAAACCCTTAAGGTTCGAACTCTGGGGTGCGCACGAAGATCTCTGCTTCCGCCCTAGCTCGTCTACTCAACAGCCCTAGGCCTAGCTCATCAGTTCAGATGAACAAGAGACACAAGATTTATACTGGTTCGGCCCATCGCTGTGGTGTAATACCCTAATCAGGTGTGGTGTGGTCGATTGCCTTGCAGGTTGAGGAAAAACTAGTACATGGGTGAACTGCCTCCTGAAGAGGGGTGTTCTTGAGCTCGGGTGAGCTTGTGGTGTATGAGAGGTTTCGATGATCCGATCCCCCTCTATGATGGTGGCTAGGTCCTATTTATAGTGTCCCGGGTCCTCTTCCCAAATATTGAGCAGGAAGGAATCCCACAACGGCCAAATTTGAAGGGGCACAGCTAGTACGAGCTATCCTGAGAAAAGGTGGTCTTCGCCTGCCAAAGGCTCTAGTGGTGATGCCGCCGTGGGCTCCGCGATGACCTCCGTCCTGCCATCCTGCTGGTCTTGGTCTCATTGCACCGATATGGAAACCTTTGCCTGATGCCTCGGGATTCTGCGCCTGCACCTGTTCATTTAACACTATAGAGTAAGCTGGCACTTTGTGCCCACTGGCGCCCGCCTGGCCTTGGACGTCACCGCTCACGTCACGAGGACCTCGTGCGGTACCCCTTGCATGGATATCTCCAATCCTCATGAGTCGGCCTAGTGAGGCCGCCCCAGGGGATGTCTTGCATCGTTTGCCTCGCGAGGCTTGGCGCCTCACGAGGGTCTTGCATGGTTGCTGAAGATGTTGGGCCGTACCAGGCCGCCTTGTGAGACATGCCCTGGGCCGCAGGCAGGCAAGTCTGAGTACCCCCGTTCCCAGGACGCCGACAGTAGCCCCTGGGCCCAAGGTGCGCTTGGGCTTGGCTTCGCGGCGAAGCCAAGGGCTAAGCGCGGAGCGTCGCGGGCCCTCAAAGCATGCGGCCTTGTTTGACGCGTGGCGCTTGATGGGACGTGGCCGTCTCCACTTCCCCACGCAGCCTCGTCGACTGCGCGACTTGACAAGTCTCTGCATGCACATTGGACCATCATTACTTGCGTTTATGGGGCCAACGGTTGGCCTTCCTCTGGCTATAAATAGGGCAGCAGGCAGAGTCCTTGCCGCCCATCTTCTTCCTTCGTTCCCCTTGCTCCTTCTTCCCTTTCATCCTTTGCCTCACCGAACCGCCTATGGCGCCGCGCAGGAAGTACTCGTCCATGGAGAAGGGGAAGGCTCAGCAGGAGGGGCTTGGCTCACCACCAGCTAAGAGAGGACGAGGCCGTCCTCCTAAGTGTGCCGCGACCCCCGTCGGGGCTGCGAGCGGGCGTGGGTGGACTGCCACAGCGCCCGTATCCACCCTTGGTAGCCGCGGCGGCGGCTCTTTGAGTGGCGGGATCCGTCGTGGTGTTGGCGGTCCGGTGAACGGAGGAAGGCGCTCTGGGGTTGTCAGACCTCCCCAGCCGCGCTCCCACTTGGCGGAGGCGGCGCTGGAGTTCGTCGTGTGGTCGGAGAGCCCAGCCTGCACCAGGCTCCAGCTCCCGCGCTCCCTGGCCAGCGAACTCCTTGCTGCGAGCTCTGATGGCTTTTGGCTGCAGGCGGATGGTTGTTGCAGCAGGGCTTCGTGGGTCGTGGTAGAGGTCTCCGCCTTGGGTGCTGTGGTTTTGGCCCGAGGCTGGTAGACATTCCCCCGCGCGCGCGGCTTGGGCGGCCGGTGCACCCTTCACTTCAAGTACGGCGACGATTCGACCCTCTTCGTGAGGGTGTTTGGAGAACACGGGCGCCGCGCCGAGTGCTGCCCTGAGGACAACGGCGACGACGAGATGCTTGGCCTGGGTGATGGACGCAGCTCGTCCAGCTACAGCGGCTCCTCCTTCAGTGGCAGCTCCAGCAGCGGTGGTTATGACAAGCCGCCACGCCTCCGCGCCCGCCTAGAAGGCGGTGCTGGTCGTCTCGTCATCACGCTCGGGTGAAGCATGAAGATGGCTCTGGCTGAGCCCGAGGTGTATGTCCTCGCAAGAAATCGTGCCCCACGGTCGCCGTCAGCCGTTCCTAGTCTTTCTTCTTTTTTTTGTCCTGCATCGTTTCATCAAACAAGCATGGAGCCTAGGAGGGCATGTAATGAACTGTGGTTTCATAACATTTAGCACCATGCATAGTGTTCATGTCTATTGCTGTGTGATCCGTGTAGAACACGTCCTTAGGGTGAGGAGACTTATCTTGATGTACTCGGGATTGCTCTCATCTCGTGACATTTGACCCTTCATGAGGCTGGAAAACTCGTTAGGTTATTATCTTTTACTGCCCGGGGCCTTTGACGCGGGTCAAGCGTGATCGGACGCCCCTTGTCGCGGTACCTGTGTGGCACGGACATAAGGATGGGGGGCGTGTCAGTTATGAGCCCTGGTTTTGCCGCCTCGTGAAGGCTAAAGATGAGGGAGCGCCAGGGAGAGCGTCGTGCAACTGCAGCTCTCCCTGAGCTAGCCCGAAAGCTGGGGGAAGAACCACAAAGAATCTGAGAGAAGAACCATAGAGGGAGATCAAAACCAAGCAATCAAGGAACGCCAAAACCTTCAGCATCCATTAAAACGAGAAGATAGGAACAAGCCAACTCCAGAAAGCAAATGAACGGCCGCATCCGGCACCTAACCTAGTCTTCTTACCAGCGCGGAGCTAAGTGCTGCCACTAGGACGTGGGAGGGAGCCCCCGAGGCCCGAGGGCGGCTCTCCGGAGACTCCGGGGCGTGTACAGCCCCACATAATATTACGTGAGAGTGTCACGAGCAGAGATCTTCATAGGCCGGAGCCTTGCTTTACAGGCACCGAGCCTTGGCTTCTCAGGCGCGAGGGCCTTGTTCCTCGCAGGCAAGGAGCCTAGTCTTCTCACGCACATGGGCCTTGTTCCTCGCTGGCACAGAGCCTAGTCTTCTTAGGCGCAAGGGCCTTGTTCTTCGAAGGAACGGAGCCTAGTCTTCTTAGGCGCAAGGTCCTTGTTCCTCGCAGGCACGGAGCCTAGTCTTCTCAGGCTCAAGGGCCTTGTTCCTCGCAGGCATAGAGCCTAGTATTCTCAGGCGCAAGGGCCTTGTTCCTCGCAGGCACGGGGCCTAGTCTTCTCAGGCGCAAGGGCCTTGTTCCTCGCAGGCACGGAGCCTAGTCTTCTCAGGTGCAATGGCCTTATTCCTCGCAGGCATGGAGCCTGGTCTTCTCAACCGCAAGGGCCTTGTTTCATGGGTAGAACCTCCGGAGGTGCCGGATATACCATGCGTTCGGGACGGGGATGCCGTCCCCTGTTTCCCGGCGCACGGCGCCGGGTCTGGAGACGTGGGTGATCTTGAATGGCCCTTCCCACATGGGCGAGAGCTTGTGCAATCCTTCTCTGGAGAGGACTCTCCTTAAAACGAGGTCACCTACCTCAAGCGTCGTAGGGCGAATGCTGCGGCAATGGTACCACCGCAACGCCTGCTGGTATCTTGCTGCTCGGAGTGAAGCGTCGTGTCGACGTTCCTCCCCCAGCATGTAGTATGTCCCCTGCATGACGCCTTGTTGCGCCTCGTCAAATTCTAAGACCCGCGGCGACCGGTGCCTGACCTGGTGAGGGAAGACCGCTTCGGCTCCGTAGACGAGCGAGAATGGGGTCTCGCCCGTCGGCTTGGTGGCAGTGGTGCGGATGGACCACATGACTGACGGGAGCTTATCGTGCCAACCCATTCCGCAAGCTTCGAGCTTCTTCTTGAAGGTCCTGGTCATGAGGCCCCTCAGGACCTCCGGGTTGGCGTGCTCGACCTGGCCATTGCTCCTGGGGTGCGCTACAGAGACGTAGCAAATCTGCGTTCCAAGGTTAGCACAATATGTCTTGAAAAGGTTACTAGTGAATTTTGAGTCATTGTCGGTGATGATGTGGTTAGGGACCCCGAACGGTTTACGATGCCCTTCATTAACTTGACTGCAGAGCCGGTTTGGATGGTTCGGACTGCTTCCACCTCAGCCCACTTGGTAAACTTGTCGATGGAGACGTAAAGGTATTGATAGCCCTCGGGCGCTCGAGGGAAACAGCCCAGGATGTCCAGCCCCCACACCGCGAACTGCCAGGACAGTGGGATGGTTTGTAGGCCCTGGGCCGGTTGGTGGATCTGCTTGGCATGGAACTGGCAAGCCTCGCAAGACTTTACTATCTCAGCGGCGTCGTTAAGAGTCGTGGGCCAGTAAAAACCACTACGGAACGCCTTGCCGACCAAGATGCGCGATGATGAGTGATGCCCGTAGTTCCCGGTGTGGATGACAGCTAGCAGCTAGCCTCCCTGCTTCCTGGATATGCATCGCAAAGAAACGTCATTTGGCCATCTCCTGTAAAGCTCATCCTCCAGAATGTAGTATGCTGTAGCCTGTCGGGCTACGCGCTCGGCATCTTCCTCCTTTTCCGACAACACTCCTCGCACCAGGTATGACTTGAATTCCTCGGTCCAGCATCCCTCCTGAGGCTCGAGCACCAGGAGCAAGCTAGCTCCTGAGGCCGGGCTGCAGGCCGGGGCTCCCGAGGTCAGCGGTTGGGAGAGTTCTTCCTGAGGCTTCACCAGCCCTTCCCGCGGGGGTGACGCCGAGGGCCTAAGGAGCCTTTCCTCGAAGAAGCCGGGCGCCTGGGGCAGTCGCCTGGACACTTTCTTGGCGATGTCGTCGGCCTCCTTATTGGTGCCGCGGGGCATGTGCTCCAGCTCCAGGCCTAAGAACTGCTTCTCCATCTTGCGTACATCCGTGAGGTATGCCTCCATATGTTCGTCCCTTGCTCGTACACCTTGTTGGAGAAGTTGACGAGGAGCTTGGAGTCACCCCTAAGGACAAGGCGTTTCACCCCCAGGGCTATCGCCGCCCTGAGGCCGGCGATGAGGCCCTTGTATTCCGCGATGTTGTTGGAGACCTTATCACCTGGCTGAAAGCAGAGTTGCACGGCGTAGTAGAGCTTGTCTATAGTGGGCGAGATGAGCACAACCCCTGCCCCAGCGCCCTGGCGGGCGAACGCGCCATCAAAGTACATGAGCCAGCCATCAGGTGCATCTCTCCCCGGTAAGAGGGACTGGTTCGTTCTCGCTTTGGGCCCTGGGGCGTCGGTCCATTCCGCCATGAAGTCAGCAAGCGCGGACCCCTTGATGACTCTGGTGGTGCTGAACTCTAGCTGGAATGCCTGCAGCTCTATATTCCATTCCACGACCCTTCCTGCCGCGTTTGGGCTCCGGAGTACCCTTTCCTGGGGGTAAGCTAAGACGACCTTGATGGGATGGCCTTGGAAGTAGTGGCGCAGCTTACGTGAAGCGACGAGGAGCGCAACCAAGAGCTTCTGCGGCATGGGGTAGCATGCTCGGGCATCACGGAGCACCGTGCTGACAAAGTATACCGGGTGCTCGATGAGGGTGAAGTACAGACTCTCCTGCGGCTGTGTGGTCTGAAAAGGTGCCCCAGGGGCTTGGTTGCAAGTTGGGGCAGCCGCGGCCTGACGGAGGTCATCTTGTATGTCGCGGCCATCTTCCGGCCCTGACGGGGCCTCGGGGGGTGCCCCCTTGGATTGCAAGGTCTTGTCTTGACGCTCCTCTCGAATAGCCACCAGCGCCGCACTAGCTGAATGTGGCGTTGTGGCCAGGTAAAGCACCAATGGCTCTTGATGCTTGGGTGCCACCATCACTAGTGGGCTGTGAGGTACCTCTTGAGGTTTTCAGATGTTGCATCAGCCTCAGGGGTCCATTCAAACAGGCCCTTCCTTTTCATCAGCTTTAAGAAGGGGAGGGCTCTCTCCCCTAGCTTGGAGATGAAAAGCCCCAGCGACGTTATACAGCCGACCAGCTTCTGCATCTTCTTGAGGTTTTTGGGCGAACTCATCTTTTCTATGGCTTTGACCTTCTCGGGGTTTGCCTCTATTCCTCGGTGCGACATGAGGAAGCCCAAGAGCTTGCCTGAAGGGACTTCGAACACACACTTCTCTAGGTTGAGCCGCAGGTCTACCTTGCATAGGTTGGCGAAAGTCTCTTCCAAATCTGTGATAAGGGTTGAGGCCTCCTGAGATTTTACCACGATGTCATCCACATACGCCTAAGCGTTTCTCCGGAGCTTCTTTCCCAGAGCAGTGTGCATTAACCGATAAAAGGTTGCTCCTGCATTCCGTAACCCAAATGGCATGCAGGTATAGCAGTACACCCCGCACGGGGTGAGGAAGGCAGTCTTCTCGACGTCTTGCAGCGCCATCTTGATCTGGTGGTAACCTGAGAAGGCGTCCAGGAAACACAACAAGTCACACTCGGCGGTGGAGTCGACGATTTGATCAATGCGTGGCAGAGGGAACGGATCCTGTGGGCAAAGCTTTATTGAGGTTGGTTAATTCGACACACATGCGCTCTTTTCCTCCCTTCTTGGGCACGACGACGGGATTGGCCAGCCACTCCGGGTACCGGACCTCACGGATGACACCCGCCAACTCTAGCTTACGATTCTCCTACACGAAGAAGGACTGCTTCTCCGTGGATTGGCGCATGGCCTTCTGCTTCACGGGGCGCATGTTAGGGCATACGTTTAGGTGATGCTCAATCACCTCTCTTGGGGCTCCCGCCAGATCCTTGGGCTCCCACGCAAACATGTCCCTGTTCGCACACAGGAATCCAACCAACGCCTCTTCCTGAGCTGGGGGAAGGCCAGCTCCTATGGTGAAGTTGACACCGGACGTCTCATGTTCATCCACTGGCACATGCTTTGTCTCGGCTTGGTCTTGGGAGAAAAGTTGCTTCTTCTTGGCAGGGGCAGCCCCCTTGGTCCCAGGGGCGGCTTCCCCGGCAGGGCGCGCCGCCGCAGCAGTCCGGAAGACGCGCTTGAGGGCCGCCAGGGCTTCTTTGGTGTCCCCCGTCATGGCAAAGACTCCGCTGATCCCCGTCATATTCATGAGGTTATAGGCCAGACGGGTTGCGGCCATGAACTGAGCCAACGCAAGGTACCTGAGGATGGTGTTGTGCGGGAGACTGATTCGGGCGATGTCAAAGTCGACCAGCTCGGTGCGGTAGATGTCTCGGGTGCCGAAGGTGACCGGGAGGCGGATCTGCCCTAGGGGGCTGGTGGAACCGCTCCTGACCCTAGAGAAGGGTTTGGTGGGGTGTAACCGCTCGAGTGGCACTTGGAGCAAGCTGAACGCTTCCACCGAGAGCACGTTGAGGCCAGCCCCACCGTCGATGAGGGTCTTGGTGACTGCCATGTTGCAGATGGTGGGGGTGCAGAGCATCGGGAGAGCGCCGGAGCCCGCGAAGAGGCGGGGTGGTCTCCCGAGTCGAAGGCGAGGTCGGCCTTGGGAGTCATCCATCCAGGAGGAGCCACCTTGCGTATGGAGGTGACGCCCATCCGAGGAAAGATCTGGTTGATGTGTCGGCCGAACGGTGGCGCTTGGGATCCGCCGAGGAGGGCCGCAACGGCGTGGGCCACCGGCGCCCCGAAACGTGCGACGAAGAGGCTGTGCAACTCTTCCCAGGATGCCACGGACAATTCTGGCAAGCTGAAAAACCAGGCACGCGGCATGCCGTTGAGTGCCATGGGGAGCTAGCTGGCCATGACCTTGTCGTCGCCGCCGGCCGCCGAGATGGCCTCTTCGTAGGCCTGGAAGAAGAAAACTGGTCTGCCGCATCGTTGTAGTGTGGTGGCTGATTCGGCCTGAATCTGGGTGGCCACTATACCCGTTGTAAGGCGGGGGTGAAGGCCCGATGGCCGGGAGCGCCACCGCATGCGGCCACCAAGCCCGCCGGAGGAGGGACGCCTGCCATGAGAACTTGGTGAGCGGAGAGCGGGACGGATGGGGAGAAAACTTCAGCACACCCCTACCTGGCGCACCAAATGTCCGATCTAGGGTTCTGGCAAAACCCTTAAGGTTGGAACTCTGGGGTGCGCACGAAGATCTCTTCTTCCGCCCTAGCTCGTCTACTCAACAGCCCTAGGCCTAGCTCGTTAGATTTGATGAACAAGAGGCACAAGATTTATACTGGTTCGGGCCACCATTGTGGTGTAATACCCTAATCCAGTGTGGTGTGGTCAATTGCCTTGTCGGCTGAGGACGAACTTGTACATGGGTGAACTGCCTCCTGAAGAGGGGTGTTCTTGAGCTCGGTGAGCTTATGGTGTACGAGAGGTCTCGATGATCCGATCCCCCTCTATGATGGTGGCTAGGTCCTATTTATAGTGGCACGGGTCCTCTTCCCAAATATTGAGCAGGAAGGAATCCCACAACGGTCAAATTTGAAGAGGGCAGCTAGTACGAGCTATCCTGACAAAAGGTGGTCTTTGCCTGCCAAAGGCTCTGGTGGCGACGCCACCGTGGGCTCCGTGATAAACTCCGTCCTGCCATCCTACTGGTCTTGGTCTCATTGCACCGATATGGAAACCTTTGCCTAATGCCTCGGGACTCCACGTCTGTACCTGCTCCTTTAGCACTAAAGAGGAAACTAGCACTCTACGCCCGCTGGCGCCCGCCAGGCCTTGGTCGTCACCGCTCATGTCACGAGGACCTCCCGAGGTACCCCTTGCCTTGATATCTCCGATCCTCATGAGCCATCCTAGTGAGGCCGCCCCAGGGGATGTCTTGCATCGTTCGCCTCACGAGGCTTAGCCCCTCGCGAGAGTCTTGAGTGGTTGCTGAAGATGTTGGGCCGTACCAGGCCGCCTTGTGAGCCACGCCATGGGCCGCAAGCAGGCAAGTCTAGGTACCCCCGTTCTCAGGACGCCGACCAAGACAGATATAGAGTGCGCGATAGGAAGCAAGAGTGCGACTGAGAAAGGAACTTGATGGAGAAACACAGAAATATGGAGAAAGAGATGCTGGTTAGAGGGAGATCGGCTAATGTGTTTTTTATAGATAAGAGTCGAGTAGATCTGAATAGTAGGCTATATGTGTGTGAGAGAGAGAGGGTGCGTGTGAGTGACACACAAACGATTATTAGAGATAAATGAGACCCCGAGAGACGGAGTTTGAGTTTGTGAGAGAGAGTGAGACTTTTCAGTGGGAGAGTCGTAGCTTGAGAGACATAGGGAACACGAGATATCCCTATTGAGAGAGGGTGTGTGGGAGCGGCATATAGCGGAACGGTGGAAAGAAATGAGACCTTGGGAGACTAATTTTGTGTTTGAGCACGAGAGATGTATATTTAAGAGGGAGAGTCATGGCTATTGAGACTTAGGGAGCAATAAATGTCTAGAGTGAGAGGGTGTGTGTGAGCGACATATAGGGTAATAGCACAGAGAAATGAGAGCCCCGGAGACGAAGTTTTTATTTGTGTGAGAGAAAGGGATTTCACAAGGATAACTATAGTTAGAGAGGCATAGAAGGGAAAGATATATTGAATGTCGAGGGAGAGACTACTGTCAGAGTGTTACGGACAAGAAAAGACTGATGTCAACACAACTAGCACAAGACATACCCGTGAGATGGTGTAGGCGTACGGGTCTAGATAGATATATGAGGGTACGATTGATAGCTATATGAGACGACATGTCTGGATTAAAGGGGATTCAGATATTTAAATTAGAGATCATGAAATCAAAAATATCATAACAAAAACTGGGCTATGAAACATGATATTAATTTGAATTTGGGGACATATGTAATGTTATTTAGTTTATAAATATCAGTGATCTATTGATCTTTTCAATTAGAGACCATGCATGGCTTTATGCAATTCATGTCTAAATGGGACTACACGACACGTTGCATGTGTCAAACACGTTATACGTGTTTGAGAAGGAAAAGAACCCTGTATGAAACACACATTAATTTGAGCTAGTTAGTAAGGAATGCATATACTGGATTTCAACATAAAATGGTTTCAAATATTTCAATTCAATTTAAGATGGATTCAGCCTTATAAATGTGAGATCATGGTATCTCTAAACCATATTTATGTAGAAAGGGTGTTTAGCTTTTGAAAGTACTAGTCAATGTGTACGCGCAATGCACGTTAATTTGCGCATGCGGTTATTAATTAGGATATTATTTGCTTGTTATTATGTGATTAGCACTACCTTTGGCATGAAATTAACTCCACGCTAAATGTGTTGAGCGCTCGACATTGAAGTAGTCTAGGTCATTGGATTGACATGATTTGATGGCCAAGGTTAATTGGCTCTGCCTCTTTGGGTCTTTTTATATTGGTATATATATAGATATAGATATAGATAAATAAAAAATGGTGTATATAGATTTGTATTCGAATACAAACTAGATCCTGCCCGAAAAAAGAAAAGAAAATTGATTCGACGTGAGTTGGCATAGTAAGCGTGCACTCTCTTTCTGCAAAAATTTGAACGAAGCGGAGAAACTCGCAATAACTGCGCGAAACCAAAATCTGCGAGATGGAAATTACTGCCTATCCCTGACACACAAAGCCTATCGGCCCGATTTCTATAGGTTTCAATAGGGATAGGCTTGTAATTTCACTCAAACGTGACATAACCACCTCCGCATCTCACCTCCCCAGAGTCATACACGGTGGGCGCCAAAGCAAACTCTCCTCGGCCGAAATCTCCGGTGGCAAATATTCGGTGTATGCGAGATTACCGTCCTATCCCCGGCAGCCCAATATTCCTGCGATGTCTGAAATTTTAAACGGGGAATAAGTTAGTAACTTTCCCCGCATTTGAGACAAGCACGTCCCAAAGAAATGGTTCCCACCTACCTTTATCCCTCCACTTCCCCATTCATACTCCGTGGGCACCAAAACACCCTATCCACCCCACCTCCTCCATCCAACACCCCATCCACCACTTCGACCCCACCTCCTCCATCCAACACCCCATCCACCGCTTTCCTCCTCCACCATGCTAGAGCTGATACCACGACGCCGTCGTCCATTACAAGAGATCGGCCTCTCTCATCAAAGGCTTCGGACCAGCTGGATCCTTGCATCCCATCCTCTCACTTCATCCCCGCCATCGTCCACCTTGCCGGCGCCACTCCTACGACCGTCTCGTCCTCTGCGCTGGGATAGTTTTTGACCATGGAAACTGCAGGGCTTGGCCCCAAAACATTTTATTAATAAAAATAGAAAGCAGTGTTATATATACAGATCCACAAGTAGTTGAAACAGAAAAGAAAAGGCTATGCTAAACTAGACTAAAAGGTAAGGAAAAGAAGAGCATCCTCAAGGTGGCAGGAAAGCAATCCAGTGAAGAAGCTCCTCCTTGTGTCTAGATTTTATCCTTTGTGCCATGAGGGAGATATCATGGATGAACCCAGCCTTCCATCTACCAAAAGTTGGCTTTATCTTTCTAAAGATCTTATCATTTCTGACCATCGAGATATTCCACCATGTTAAAAAGAACACTTCAGCAAAGAAAGGTTTAGGAAACTCCTCTCTACCCTGGACAACAATTTCCAACTTGTGAATCTGCAGATAGTTCCAAACTCTGGTACTGAAGTTACAATGGAAAAAGAGATGATTTCTATCCTCCAATAAACCAGCTCTGCATAAAACAAATTCAGGGCCATCCTCAATCCTCCAGTGCCTTCTCTGAATCATGTCTTTAGTGTTGACTCTGTCCATAATCACTAACCATGCAAACATCTTAATGGACATAGTACAATAGCTTTTCCATATCCAATTCAGTATAGGGTTTGCCACAATGGGATTGTTGTGATAGCCTGGCTTATTAGGGATGATAGACTTCTCATATCAACAAGGAATTCCTTCTTTTCCGGGAGCCCATTTAGAAAGAACCCCAAAGTTAAGCATGATCAGCTTGGAGTAGTTTCAGGATTGGTGACCGACCGGAAAGTTGCTCCCGGGTGCGCACGAGTGAGGACAAAGTGCGCAGAAAAGACTAGTATTGATATGTGAGGCCAGTCTAGATCCCGCCAGAAGTAACGACCACCGGCGGGTGTGTCCAGGGTGTTACAAGTTGGTATCAGAGCCGACCCTCGCGGTTACACAGATGTTTGCGGCGCAGTCATGTTGTTCCTAACGTTTGTAACCCGTCGTGGCACACGACATGGCACACGTACCGGACTGGATGCACAGACGTTTGTGCCAAGAGGGAACGTTCATGTGGCTCGATGAGCACGTCGCTTCCTCCGAGTGGGAGTGTATGTGATAGCCTGGCTTATTAGGGATGATAGACTACTCATAGCAATAAGGAATTCCTTCTTTTCCGGGAGCCCATTCGGAAAGAACTCCAAAGTTAAGTGTGCTCAGCTTGGAGTAGTTTCAGGATGGGTGACCGACCGAGAAGTAGCTCCCGGGTGCGCACGAGTGAGGACAAAGTGTGCAGAAAAGACTAGTATTGATATGTGAGGCCAGTCTAGATCCCGTTGGGAGTAACGACCACCGGCGGGTGTGTCCGGGGCGTTATACTTGTGGACCAGATCCTAGTACTTCTTGTAGGATCGAAAGTATGTCTAGAGTGGGGGTGATTAGACTACTTGACCAAATAAAAGTCTAGCCTTTTCCCAATTTTAGTTCTTGGCAGATTTTAGCAACTTAGCACAAGTCAAGCAATCAACCTACACATGCAATTCTAAGAGTATAGCAGCGGAATGTGAAACAATTGCATATGAAGGTAAAGGGAGGAGTTTGGAGGGAGAAAACGCAAGTGTAGACACGGATGTTTTTCTCTTGGTTCCGATAGGTGGTGCTATCGTACATCCAAGTTGATGGAGACTTCAACAACGAAGGGTAACGAATGCGTGAGTCCACGGAGGGCTCCACCCAGGAAGGGT
Source organism: Secale cereale (assembly GCA_902687465.1). Lineage (NCBI taxonomy): Eukaryota > Viridiplantae > Streptophyta > Magnoliopsida > Poales > Poaceae > Secale > Secale cereale. The sequence goes on from LR738710.1 coordinate 278,884,312, forward strand.
CCACGAAGAAGCAACCTTGTCTATCCCACCATGGCCATCGCCCACGAAGGACTTGCCTCACTAGGGTAGATCTTCACAAAGTAGGCGATCTCCTTGCCCATAAAAACTCCTTGGTTCAACTCCACAATCTTGTCGGAGGCTCCCAAGTGACACCTAACCAATCTAGGAGACACCATTCTCCAAAAGGTAATAGACGGTGTGTTGATGATGAACTCCTTGCTCAAATGCTTCAAATGATAGTCTACCCAACACTCAAACAGCTCCTCACGGATTTGGATATGGTGGAAGAAGGATTTGAGTGGAAAGCAACTTGGGAAGGCTAGAGAACAAGATTCATATGGTTGGAATGGAATATCTTGATCTCAACACTTGAGTAGGTGCTTCTCTTCTCAGAACATGTATGACGGAAGTGTAGGTATGTTCTGATGGCTCTCTCCATGAATGAAGAGTGGGTGGAGGGGTATATATAGCCTCGAGACAAAATCTAACAGTTACACACAATTTACCAAACTCGGTGGAACCGATTCAGAGAACTCGGTCACACCAATTTAGTTCATAATGAGACCGTTAGGCATTCCGGTGGGACCAATATGATCAACTGATGGGACCTATTTCATTAGGGTTTGGGCATAACGTAATCTCGGTGAGACCGATTACACAAACTCGGTGGGACTGATTTTGGTAATGAGCTTACAGAGAGTTGGTCAGACAAACTCGGTGGGACCGATTCGCTCGTTTCGGTGAGACTGAGACGTTACGAAGAGGGAACAGAGAGTTTGCATTGCGAACTCGGTGGGACCGATCGCTCATCTCGGTGAGACCGAAATGTTACGAAGGGAAACAGAGAGTTTGCAATCCCATCTCGGTGAGACCGAGATCCCTTTCGGTGAGACCGAAGTAATTAGGGTTTAGTGGCAGTGGCTATGTCAAATTAACTCGGTGGTGCCGGATAGAACTTTTCGGTGGGGCCGAGTTGGCTTTTGGTTTGGGAAATATGTGGATGTGAGAAGTGGTCGAGGGTTTTTGGAGCATATCACTAAGCACCCTGAGCAAGAAACCCATTAAGCAACACCTCATCCCCTTCTAATAGTATTGGCTTTCCTATGGACTCAATGTGATCTTTGATCACTAAAATGGAAAATGTAGAGTCTTGAGCTTGAGCCAATCCTTTGTCCTTAGCATTTCGAGGGGTCCATGCCATGCCAATCATTGAACTTTCCTGAAATATTTATCTTGTAATAGCATTAGTTCAATCACCTCTATGTTGTTAGGAATTACCAAAACCACCCACGGATAGTTGCACTTTCAATAATGCCCCTAAAGACCAGACAATAAGAAATGCACAGATCCAAACTGGTGTGTTTCCAAAGCATCAACAAGGATCTCCTTGTACATATTGGCTATAGAGTTGTGGACTTGCTTCTTTTTGGCATACACATCCAAATCATTCTCATGCTCTTTAGGGGCATTAATCAGCTTGGCCCACTCATCAACAGTTGACTGGTACCTTGTACCTTCAGACATCCGTACAATTCTACCATCAGGAGAAAAGTGAGTTGTGGAGTAGGATTGCATGATGAGTTCATCATTCCACTTTGTCAACTTCTGTGCCACAAACTTGTCAACACCACATGCTTTGAAGCTTTCATGCACATTGGGAAAGTAATTTGCATTGTCATCAATGAAGTCCTAGTCCACCCTCTTCATGTCACACACTATGGGCTTCTTGTCAAGAAGAACTGTCTCTTAGAAGTCTTGCTGTTCCTTGGTGTGAAACCTATAGTCAACAATAGTCCTTCTCCTTACAGCATATGGATCAGCTTGTCTCCATTTTCTGAGACCTGCATCCTTCCTCTATTTCAAGTCTTCTGCTACTAGATGAGCATCATTAGGATCAGGGATCTTGGGCTTCAACTTTCTGAGCACTTGGGGCTCAGCTTCTTCAGCAACCTCAGGCACTGGGGGCTTGTTCTTCTCTGAAGCTGGAATGTAGCTTGTGCTTCTCTTGGGTCCAGACTTGGTGGCTTGAGCAGCTTTGGGGGCAGTCTTGGGCTTTGAAGGGGCAGCCCCAGACTTGATAGCATCTTCCATAAGCTTCTGAGCTTTAGGAGCTGGTGCAGCAACGTCTTCTTCTTCTTCTTCTATAGCTTCATCATCACTCCTCATGGATGGCTTTCCAATCACTCTGGTTGTTGTCTTTCTAGCTCTCTTCTTTGTACTTGCTGGCTCATCATCTCTGGATTCAAGTGTGAATACCATAGTCTCTTGAGTAGATGATTTGGCCTTTGACATAGGAACTCTCTTGGCAGGGGTCTTCTTTTTCTATCCTGACTTAGTTGCCTAGGTTGTGCCATACTCCTTCCTGAGCACCTTCTTCTTTGAAGTGCCCTAATCGGCCACAAAGTCCTCATCATCACTGTCAGAGGCTTTCTTCTTCCTAGTCTTGCTAGCTGCTTTGGGCAAGTTGCTAGGTGTGCTCCTGCTACCCTCATCAGAGCTACTAGAGGGACTAGTGCCCTCACTCAAGTTAACTTGCTCCTCAGCCAAATTCTGGCTATCACTCTGGTCAAACATCTTGGCACTACAAACTGAAAAACTGACCCTGTGAATAGATGTAGATGAGGTAGAGTGGATGAGCATGACAAAGTGCAATTTTTTTGCAAAACAGATGACAAGAAAAACTTAGTTTTAGTTCTCTACAGAAAGCATTTCGGAGCTACCGATTTGTTAAACTCGGTGATACCAAAGCCACTTTTAGAACCTAAACTAGTGAACTCGGTCAGACCGAGTCATAGTTCGGTGGCACCGAGATTGCTAGGGTTTCACAGAGAGTCGAACTCGGTCGCCCCGATTTGCAATTTTCGGTTAGACTGAAAATCACTTGTGCAATGACCTAAGCCAAATTGATGAGACCGATTTCTACAACTCGGCCAGTCCAAGATGAGTTCGGCGGAGACCTAACCCTAAAATTTTCAAATCAAAGTTACTTTCTACAAAGTTTCTACTGGATAAGAAGATTTCAAACATGGCAAGAATCATGGCAAAGCAATGTGCTACGAATCAGAGTTAAAGAATAGCACAAAGTGTCAAGTTCATACCCTAACTCGGCGGTGAACTTGATACGGCGGCAACGGCTGTGGAGATTGCCGTTGACAGTGATGGAGACCAGCGACAGGAGGTTGCTGGCGACTAGGAGACGATCCGAGTACCCGATGAGGCAGAGCAGGTTATGTACGGGCGAAGTGTTTTCCAAAATTCAACCCGTCGGTATATATAACCTGACCCTGTCGGTGTGACCGAGTGGAACAACTCGGTGGCACCGAGGTGCAAAACTGCTAGCAGTTACTGCAACTCGGTGTGTTCGAAAGGTTCAAATCGGTTGCACCAAGATTGAAAACCTAGATCAACTTAGTGATCTCGGTGTGACCGAAATGGATGACTCGGTCATACCGAAATGCACAAAGAGGTTTTGGAAGTTTAAGTCTATGACAAATCGGGGACTCCGAGTGCTCCTCACACAGAGTGGTTCGAATCTGACTTGATCAAACTTTGTGATGTAGCATGAATAGAGTTTGAGACGAGAAAAGCATAGATAGCTAGAGGATGTTCTTAGGCATTCTTGTCCATCCATTTGGCGAAAGAAAAAGAGCCAAACAATCAAAGCAACAAATGGATGTCCTCGAATGAGAAAAATATGTAGTCAACATGCTCACAGAATAAGATAGCAAATGAAACATGTGGCAAAGCATGCACAACCATTCTAGCATCTATCAAGCAATTGGAGATGACTAGGTCACCTATATACGAGTATATTTACTTAGGAGTGAAATGAGAACATTTGATCAGAGGTCATACTCATCGTTTAAGCACAAGTGGGGTTACCACTTTTACATGAAGCTTTGTTGTGTTCACATCATTAGAGTTGCTTTAGCTCAATTGATTAGAGTAATGCTCCCCCTAGATGTGATATCCCCCCTAAGAGGGATGAACTAACCTTGGGATTTGTCGATGATGACTTCATGTAGGTGTTAAAGATGTAGATGGTCAATGTTGATGTAGATCATTTGGAGAAATCCATTGGAGTGAGTTGCACTTTCAATATCTACACGGGTTAGTCCTACAAGGAACAAACAAGGATATCCATAGACATAGAGTGAATGGCACACATGATGATGTCTGTCAGGGATATTACTATTAGGTAATAACCGCCCAGGAGGGGCCGGTTTATGCCTATGGAGATTATTTCCATTGAAGCCCAGCGACACGTGGAGCAAGACGCCATAGTCCAAGAAGCTTAAGGCCCAAGAGGCATTAGGGCCCATGATTTGTAAACCGCCATATGACATGTAACTTGTGATGTAAAATAGGAAGGATAGAGAACGAGTCGGACATGTTTATTAGCCGGCCTCGGGATTCTAAAAACCGGACCAGGCATCACCTCTTATATAAAGGGACGACCCGGCGACGGTTCAGGGCAGAGAACAACAATTCGAGACACAGGTAAAGCGGATTCGCTCCCTGGTCATCGAAACCCTATTAATACTACACCAAACTAGACGTAGGCTTTTACCTTCATTGAAGGGGCCGAACTAGTATAAAAATCCATGTGTCCTTGTCCGCTTTAATCCCTTTAAGCTAACCCGTAGCGATGGCCTCACGACTAAGTCCTTTTGCTAGGACATCTGCCGTGACAAAACCACGATAGTTGGCACCCATTGTGGGGCTATCGCATGATGGTTTCGAGTTCTTGAAGGGCAGCTTTGAAGGACTCAAGGGCTATGCAGTGGGCCGAATGACTAAGAGTCGTCGCGGCAAGATCTACATCGACGATGCAGGCTGGGGCCCCTAGGCCGATTCAATAGAGTACGGGTACCAGGTCCCCTTCGGCGGCATCCACGTCTTCATCGGCAAGATCGACGAACCGGGCCCTGAGCCGGACATCTTCCCCAACATCGTCGAGCCAGCTCAGCTTGCGAGATTTGCCAGGATTTGGCCCGCCGTGAAGCACGTCTTCGTTGGAGCAGTGCATGGAATACAAGCCGAGGACAGATCGGATTCTGGCGGTGAGACTGATATCTATTCCGGTGACGAATCGCCCTCCAGAGGGACAGAATCTTTATATCTGTTGCAGGATGGCCGATCTGAGGGCTGGTCCGATGGAGAAAGTATTCCGGACCCCCTCGATCTGCCAAACCGGGTTGCCGTCTTTATGGCCGGATCACAACCTATGCAGCAGTCCTCAACTACAACGGTGTTAACATCAGACGCGGTGGGAGCTAGGGCTGGAGGTCCTGACCCATCGCCGTCTAAAACTTTATCCGTCTTGGTCGATACTTTGACAGCGCTATTAACAGCAGAGGTAGCCCAGGCCAATAAGGAGCAACATGATGCGGAGGTCGCTCAGGTGAAAAGCGAGATAGATCAAGCCAAGTTGGACCTAGCTACTGAGAAAACCAAGATGGCTGCAAAGCAGGCTGAGCTGGATGCTCAAGCTTATCGACTCATGTTGGATCAGACCGCTTCACACGAGGTGATGATGAGAAGGCAACGATCTCGCTTGCCACCGGTTTATGAGGCAAGGAACCTCTTTAGCACGCCAGGAGCAGGAACCAGTAACCAGCTGGAGGTGAACCGGGGAGGGGCACCGGGCACAGGAGCGTCAGTCCAGCCGCCGGCCGCGGAGCCAACCCGCCAGGTTGTACCATCACAGCATGCGCCCACCCCTCCTGGTCATTACTCTAATCCATTAGATAACATAGTCGCTGCCGCTTCACGACTGGCCGCTCTTCCCATTGAAGGAACATCCCCCATAGCAGTAGAGGCGCGAGGGGCCAGGGAGTTTTTGGAGACGGCGCTAACTCAACAAGAATCTTATTCTCACAGCCATGAGAGGATTCATTCAACCCTTCGCCCAAGCCAGAGTTACACTAGGCATCTGGTTGAACCAATCGTATCAAGCAGCGCACGAAGACGTAATCCGCCGTGGTAGGATGATCCGACAGGAGGAGATGCGAACGCTCAGAACATCGTGGATCAGGGCAGGCAACGCCGGGAGGCCGAATTAGCAGCGCAACACGAAGCCTGTCAGGCAACGCCGGTTCGTCCCTCTACCACAGTTGAACCGGGGGTTATGTCTAGCTCCCTGGGAGTGCCTTGTATTACTCCCGCTTTGCGGAATGTGAAACTGCCCAAGGATTTCAAAGGACCACACAAGGTGCCCAATTACACGGCGGATCTATCCCCGGAGGCATGGGTTGAGAGTTATGAGATTGCAATGGAGATGCTGGATGTGAATGATGCAGCGTGCGCTAAGTATTTCACAATGATGCTAGAGGGCACAACTCGCACTTGGCTGAAGGGCTTGCCACCCAACTCCGTCGGATCATGGGCCGAATTGCACCGCCTGTTTATCAATAACTTGAAGGACACGTGCAAGCAGCCAATGTATGTCATCGATCTAGCTGCCCACGTTCAAGGATAGCATGAGTCTACAAGTAGTTGGGTGCGTCGAGTGTCAGAGATCCTGCATTCCTCCAATAGCATCAACCCAAGCAGAACAATGGTAACCTTGGAAGGCAATTGCCGGTTTGAACCTTCGAAATTGAAGTTGGGACGGCTTAAGCGTAATTGTGATGACATGGGGACACTCATGGGCGCTTTAGTGAAGTATGCGGACTCCGATAATACCAAATACCCAAACACCGATAGTGACAAGTCAGGGAAGGTAAACAAGAATGGTAAGGCACCGCAGCCCAACCCGGTGAATCAAGGATACAACGGTAAGCGTAAAGCGGATGGTAATTCGGATTTTGTGGCCAACACCAATCCTCAGGAGGACGGACAGCGCCTCAAGGGTAGACCGCCCCAACGAAATGGGAGGCCACCTATTAATCTGGAACGCTAGATGAACATACCTTTCCTGAAGCACGGTACAGCAGAAAAGCCAGCTACACACCTCTGGAAGGACTGTTTTATTATGCAGGAATTTATGAACCGGTCTCGGTACGATCACGGACCATCCGGCGGGTCAGGCCCCGGTTTTCAAGGGCCGGGTTATCAAGGTGGTGGATCCCGTTCAGGGTACCAAGGCAATAACGGCAACCACAATGGGCACAATCAGCATAACCAACAGCACGGCCAGGGCGGGTATAACAATCAGGGAAATCAACAGCGTCAGCAGCAGCAGCAAGCCGGATATCAGAATAATCCGAAGGAGCTGAGCAGTGGGCAGTATCATGTCTTCACCACGAGCTTGTGTAAGCGTGATCAGAAGGTTGACAAAATGGCAGTACATTCTGTTGAACCGGTGGTGCCGCGTTACCTGCGTTCGTTAGAACATCCCATTGTGTGGAGCCGAGAAGATCATCCACCCCGGTTGATAATCCGGGTCAGCTGGCTCTAGTTGTGCACCTCAGGTGGGTGGCTACAAGTTTACCAAGGTACTTATGGACGGAGGCAGCAGCATCAACATCTTATACTATGAGACTTTCCGGCGCATGGGGTTGACGGATAAGAAGCTTCGGTAGTCCAACACGGTTTTTCATGGGGTGGTGCCCGGTAAATCGGCGTATCCAGTTGGAAAAATAGATTTGGAGGTCACTTTTGGAGATGAGCATGATTCCAGGTCAGAGACCTTGACCTTTCAAGTGGTAAAGATCAAGAGCCCGTATCACACACTGTTCGGGCTGCCAGTTTACGCTTACTTCACGGCCAGGCCATGTTATGTTTATCTACAGCTCAAGATGCCGGGCCACAAGGGAACCATCACGGTCCATGGGAGTCGCAAGATTGCATTGGAGTGCGAGGAAGGTGATGCAGCTTATGCTGAGGCAGTTTGTGCAACTGAAGAGTTGAAGTTTTATAAAGATAATGTTGATCCAGCAGATATGTCTCCGCTGAACAAGCCGACCATAGAGCATGATCCGGCCTTGAAGTTCAAGTCAGCTGAAGAGACCAAACAGGTTGACTTTGTCCCTGGTGATTCATCCAAGTAGTTTACCATCAGTGCTAACCTAGATCCAAAATAGGAAAGCGCGCTCATCGAGTTCATCCGTGAGAATCGGGACATTTTTGCATGGAAGCCTTCTGACATGCCAGGTGTACCGAGGGAACTCACTGAGCACACCCTTAATGTTGATCCTCAGTTTAAACCGGTTAAGCAATTTCTGCGCCGCTTCAATGAAGAAAGGCGTTAGGCTATTGGAGAAGAAGTGGCTAGGCTCTTGGCGGCATGCTTTATAGTTGAGGTTTTTCATCCGGAGTGGTTGGCTAATCCGGTGCTGGTACTTAAGAAAAATAGCACTTGGCGAATGTGTGTTGATTACACAGATCTGAACAAGGCTTGCCCAACTGATCCCTTTGCCCTCCCCCGTATTGATCAGATCATTAATGCTACGGCTGGTTGTGAGCGGCTAAGTTTTTTGGACGCATATTCAGGTTATCATCATATCAAGATGGCAATTAAGGACCAGGAGAAGACGACGTTTATAACTCCCTTTGGAGCCTTCTGCTATGTATCTATGCCATTTGGGCTTAAGAGTGCCCAGGCGACCTATCAGCGTTGTGTGCAGAACTGCCTTCATGGACAGATTGGGTGGAATGTTCATGCATATGTGGACGACATTGTGGTGAAATCCAGGAAGGGGGAGACATTGATAACAGACTTGAAAGAAACCTTTGATAATCTCTAGATTTACAAAATGATGCTTAATCCGGATAAGTGTGTTTTTGGTGTTTCACCAGGCAAGCTCCTGGGATTCTTGGTATCAAACTGGGGAATTGTGGCAAATCCGGAGAAGATCAAGGCAATTACATCCTTGGCTAAACCGGCGTGTATCAATGATGTCCAACATGTAGCGGGCCGTATTGCGGCGCTCAGTCGGTTTATCAGCTATTTGGGGGAGTAGGCTATCCCGCTTTATCAGATGATGAAAAAGACAGGTCGCTTTGTTTGGTGTGATGCTACTGATGTCGCGTTTGAAGACTTTAATAAGCAATTAGCAGAGCCACCGGTCCTCGCTGCCCCAGTTGATAAAGAGCCACTACTGTTATACGTGGCAGCTAATGCCCGTGGAGTAAGCGTTGCCATTGTGGTAGAGCGTAAGGAGGTAGGCAAGGAATATCCGGTTCAGCGGCCGGTTTACTACATCAGTGAGGTGCTCATTGAATCAAGACAGAGATACCCGCATTGGCAGAAATTGGTGTATGGAGTCTTCATGGTAAACCGGAAGCTAAAGCACTATTTTCAAGGCCATCCAATCACTGTTGTCAGTTCTGCCCCATTGGGGGATATAATCCAGAAAAGAGAGGCTACTGGTCGAGTCGCAAAGTGGGCCATTGAGCTTAGCCCGCACGGATTAAAGTATGTGCCCTGTACTGTGATAAAATCCCAAGCATTGGTGGATTTCATTAACGATTGGACAGAGTTGCAAGCACGTGAAGAAAAGCCGGATCACACATATTGGACTATTCACTTTGATGGATCCAGACAATTGGAGGGCTCGGGGGCTGGAGTCGTGTTAACTTCCCCACGTGGTGATAAGTTCTGTTATGTCCTCCGTTTAATGTTCCCTTGTACTAACAATGCAGCTGAGTATGAAGCTCTCCTCCATGGTCTACGGATGACCAAGGAGATGAACTTAAGTCAGGTTAAGTGCTTTGGCAATTAAGACCTGGTGGCGCAGCAAGTGTCTGGTTAGTGGGATTCCAAAGATCCACTTATGGCAGCATATCGACAAGAGGTAGACGCTGTTGCTGGAAACTTCAAGGGTTATCAGGTGGATCATATAGACCGGCGAAAAAACGAAGCGACTGACGCGTTAAGCCGGCTGGGTTCTCAACGTAAGCCGATCCCACCCAATACCTTCTTGGATGTATTACACAATCCGTCGGTATAGTTACCTTTAGAAGAGGACTTGGATGTTCCTAATCCGGAGGCACAATTGGTCGCGGTACTTCATGTCATTCCGGATTGGACGCTTCCCTACCTGGCGTACATGAGCCGAGGTGAGTTACCAGAGGACGATGTCTTGGCTAGACAGATAGTCCGGCGATCCAAGTCAATGACTATTGTCAATGGAGAACTTCATCATCGCAGCGTTTCTGGGGCGTTTCAGCGGTGTGTGTCACCATAGGAAGGCTGTGATATTCTTAGAGAGATCCATGAGGGAGATTGTGGTCATCATGCCGGTTCAAAATCTTTGGTGGCTAAAGCGTTTCGTCATGGGTTCTACTGGTTGACGGCTCATGCCGACGCAGAGGACCTGGTTTTAAAATGTGATGCTTGTCAGAAGTTCTCATGGCGTGCTCATATACCGGCGCAAGAATTGAGGATGATTCCAATTACTTGGCCATTTGCAACTTGGGGGCTTGATATGGTTGGACCCTTCAAGAGATCCAAAGATAAGAAGACCCACCTTTTGGTGGCGGTGGACAAGTTTACCAAATGGGTTGAAGCGGAGCCAGTCAGTAAGTGTGATGCAGTAACGGCGGTTTAGTTCATCAAAAGGGTGATTTTCCGGTTTGACTTTCCACACAATATTATAACTGATAATGGCACCAATCTATCCAAGGGGGCAATGGAGGAGTTCTGTCAACGAGAGCACATCCGCCTTGATGTATCATCAGTAGCTCACCCTCAGTCTAATGGCCAAGCTGAAACAGCCAATCAAGAGATCTTGAGAGGCATCAAACCCCGGCTCATGGTTTCTTTGCAGAGGACACTAGGTTGTTGGGTGGAGAAGTTACCTTCTGTGCTATGGAGCATCAACACTACACCTAACAGATCCACATGGTGCATGCCTTTCTTCATGGTATATGGAGCGGAAGCGGTCCTCCCTAGTGATATCCGTCTTGACTCGCCGCGGGTGGCGGCTTACGTCAAAGCGGATAACGAAAAAGCAAGGCAAGATGCATTGGACCGGCTGGATGAAGAACGGGACACGGCAGCAACTCGATCAGCAAATTATCAGCAAGATCTGTGCCGGTACCACAGTCGCCAGCTTAAAACCAGAACATTTCAAGAAGGAGATCTGGTGCTCCGGCTCATCCAAGACTAGACAGACATGCACAAGTTGTCCCCACCTTGGGAAGGACCCTTTGTGGTCAAGTAGAACCTGCACAACGGATCATACTACCTCGTCGACGTTCGAGAACATAAGGACTCACGTACGGCGGAGGAGGAGACCACACGGCCGTGGAACATCGCTCTTCTTCAAGTTATCCCAGAGCTCAGTTATTTCAGAGGTCTTCCGGTTCAAATCAGTCTGACAAAATATTCATGAAGCATCTACAGTCAAAGTCCCAAGCACATAACAAGTTATGCACTTAACACTTGGGGGCTAATGTATATTTGTAGTGAAAACCGGTATTATTCAGACAAGTCCCAATCACATAAACAAGTTATATACTTGCCACTTGGGGGCTAATGTGACATTGTTCTGAATACAAGTAGAAGTCCTGGTTCATCCTAAAGGAAGTAAACTGACCCTTGGGGGCTACACATGTGCAAAAAAAAAGCTATTTACTGGATCTACTGAAGTCCCGGTTCACCTTAAAAGGCTAAACCGGCACTTGGGGGCTACGATGGAGTAAAGATACAGTTACAAGACACAAGCAGAAATAGAGGACAAGACAAAGGAGAAGTTACCTCATAACGCTCCTTCATCAAGTTTACCAATCCAGCCCTATTTATAAGCCGAAGGATAAAACGGCAGGCGCGGGAATCGAGGAGCCGAAAAAATGGATATGGACAATACTATCGCCTCGATCTTCGGAGCTTTAATGAATAAAAGGTAACAAATAGGTACAAGTATTAAATGTGCATATGACATCACGGCGATTTAAAGCGATCTGAGAAGATGACATCACGCCGGTTTATGAAGCATTTTGAGGCTGCAGAAAGGGAAATTTATACAAGACGTTGAAGATTGACATGAACAGGTTCAAATCAATCTAGGGCCTAATGTGAGGGATATTACTATTAGGTATAAACCGCCCAGGAGGGGCCGGTTTATGCCTGTGGATATTATTTCTATTGAAGCCCAGCGGCACGTGGAGCAAGACGCCTTAGTCCAAGAAGATTAAGGCCCAAGAGGCATTAGGCCCCATGATTTGTAAACCGCCATATGACATGTAACTTGTGATGTAAGATAGGAAGATAGAGACCGAGCCGGACATTTTATGAGTCTGCCTCGGGATTCTGTAAACCGGACCAGGCGTCACCTCTTATATAAATGGACGACCCGGCAACGGTTCAGGGTAGAGAACAACAGTTCGAGACACAGGTAAAGCAGGTTCGCTCACTGGTCATCGAAACCCTAGCAATACTACACCAAACTAGACGTAGGCTTTTACCATCATCGAAGGGACCAAACTAGTATAAAAATCCCTGTGTCCTTGTCCGCTTTAACCCCTTTAAGCTAACCCGTAGCGATGGCCTCACGACTAATTCCTTTTGCTAGGACATCTACCATGACAAAACCACCACAATGTCCATGAATGCATTATGTTATCTTGTCCCTTGTCTTACCAACAGGAGAGTTTGTGACTCCTTGAACTAGTGCAAGATATGGAAGTTGTTTGCACTTGTCCTCGCCAAAATGATATGAGTGAAGTATGTTGGCTCAGTCACCCTCAAGAACCCTCTAGTTCTTCTTCTTCGGGATCCACACCATCTTGATCGGAATCCTTGGATTTGTTGTCATACTTGATGAAGTAGAACTTGAAGTAGTCGTGGGAACCCACTTTACCAAGGCCTTAGGAACTTCTTCAAATGCATCAATCTCTTCTTGAAGCTTGTCCTTGCCCTTTACCTTGTGGTCTTGTGGTGGAAGATCATCTTGTGCTTGTGTCCCTTGAAAAGAAGTAGGATCATACTTCTCTTGTTCAGGAATAAACTTCATCTTGAGGTATTGATCTTCCTCCCACTCAACTCCATTGGCATTGAACTTTCGTTCAAAACCAACACCTTGATTCTTCCGGTGCCTTCCTTGCTTGCGTACAATCTCCTCAAATTGCTTACTCCCGGCAAGGCTCTTGTAAAGACCTTTCTCTATAATTCCCTTCAATAAGCTATTTTCTTGCTCAAGTGTAACTTGGCTAAGAGAATCATTAATGGAATCAAGAGAACTACTAGAAGAAACATCATTGGTTTTAGCATGATTGTTATTACTACTAGAGGAAGAATCTTTCATGTTCTTGATGCTAGAATTTACTTGTGGAATGTAGGTAGACAAGAGTAAATGCTTGGCAATGTAAGAAGAACTTTTCTTGCGAAGATCATCATTGATTTCTTTCGAAAACTCATGCTCTTTCTCAAGATTGAGCTTTTCAAAGCGTAACTTCTCATGAGTCCTCAAAAGTTCTCGATGATCTACCAAGGTAGTTTGATGAGCTAACTTAAGAGAGTTTAATTATTTGGTTAGATGCTCAATCTTCTCCTTATCATTGTCATTCATTTTATCTTGATTAGCATGATTAATAGCAATTTCGTCATAGTTTCATCAAAAGTTTCATCACTATTGCTACCAACAAGTAAATCATCATCTCCTAGCAAGTCATCTTCATCACTATTGAAATCAAGATACACAGGGTGTGATACCTTAGGGCAATTCCGGCAACACCTTCATCTTGAGTATCTTCGGAGTTGGAGTAGTAGCTTCTCTTGGAGTTGTTATCGGAGTCAGAACCGGAAGCCCATTCACCAACATGAGCTTGATGTCTTCATTTTGTATAGCTCCTTGATGACTTATCCTTACTTTCCGAATCTTTGCTTCTTTGAGAAGGTCTTCGTTCATAATGATCATCTCTACTCCTTCTCTCTCTTGGTGGTGATTCTTCTCTTCTACTTCTCCTTTTAGGTGAGTCTTCTATTCTCTTGTGGGGAGCCGTACACTCATTGGAGTAGTGTCCGGGTCTTCCACAATTGTAGCAATTCCGATCACGACTTGAAGATCTCTTGTCACTGTAGGATCTTGACTTGGAACTTCTCTCATTGCTTCCACGACTAGAAAAAGGGCTATAGATGGGATTGACACTAATGGCGCACCAGACATGCGGTGCGCCATTAGTATATACTAATGGCGCACCACCTGCTGGTACGCCATTAGAGTGGAATACATTAATGGCGCACCTGGCTCAGGGTGCGCCATTAGAATCAATTTTTTTTCCTTTTCCAAACATACTAATGGCGCATCCAGACAGAGTGAGCCACTACTGTTTTTTTATTATATTTTTTATTGTTTGTATTGCAAAACTACTAATGGCGCACTGTGCCACAGTGCGCCATTACTAGTTTAAACTAGTAATGGCGCACTTTGGCACAGTGCGCCATTAGTATTTTTTTTTTGGAAAACTACTAATGGCGCACTGCCAGCAGGTGCGCCATTAGTAACCTGGGTTACTAATGGCGCATTTGGAGGTGGTGCGCCATTAGTAAGTGGGAACCAACAAGATATTTTGGACAACCACTCCTACCCACTCACTTTCTCCCCACTTCATTCTCTCCACCTCCTCCTCCAAAGCTTGTCTCGGGTGCCTCCTCTTTGTCACCTCATTTCCATCATAGATTCATTCAAATTAAGTGGTTAAATTACCTTTTTTGATAGGTAAGTAAGGGGGGGAAGCTATATTTATGTTGTTCTCCCTACAACAATGTGCACATGCACTTTTTATGGCCTAGCTAGATCTATGTATGTTCGTGGTGTTGCATATGTTTGTGGTGTTGCATATATGTTTGTGTTTGCAGGTGTACCGGTATTTGAAATGCGATAGTTGCCAATATTTTGCCGGAATGTTGATTCATTTCGGTTTCGGCGAGAATTTTGGCATTAAGCATTCTTGTTTGTCCTATTTTTAGGGAAAGTCATGCAAAACAAAATTCTTGGTTCTAAAATATCGTTATGCTCTACCCCGGAGGCGACCATGGTTCGCACGATGACCGAAGGCATCATGAATAGGTTCTTGAGCTCCGCGAAGGCCGAGATGCTTCAAAAGAACAAGACGGAGATAAGATGTCCATGTCGAAGATGCAAGCTGAAGAGCCTTATTGCGGACCCGGATTCCGGGTAGGTGCGGGACCACCTGCTCTTGCGTGGTTTCATGGATGGCTATCGGTGGCAAGGTGATGAAGATGATTACGAAGTCGTCCATGGGGGCCGGGCAAGAAATGAGGAAGGGCAGCAAGACAACCGCCGTGGCTCGGGCGGGCGAGAAGACGAAGAATCTCCAGGAGATGATCACGACGGTGATGCTGTACACAGTCATCATGTAGAAGATGCAGGACATGATGATGAGGAAGATGCCGGGGCAGACGACGGGCATGATCATGAAGATGATGATGCCGGCGGAGCAGACGATGCTGGACCATCGATGGGCTGGGTGCAGGACCCTCATATTCAAGAGCTGCTTCTCAAGCAGACGGATAACACAAGAGCTGCCGCCCGAGAGAAAGCCAAGATGGATCAACTGGAGATAGACACGGTTACTCCATTGTATGAAGGATGCAGGCCCGAGGATACCCGCCTGAAAGTAACGTTCATGGCTCTGGAGATGAAGGTAAAACACAAAATGACCGACGCATGCTTCGACGAGAACATGTCATTCTGGCACGAACATCTTCCCAAGGGGAACAAGTGCCCGACCAGTTTCGAGGAGGCGAAGAAAATCGTGTGTCCTCTGGATTTACCGCACGTGAAATACCATGTGTGCATGAACAATTGCATCATTTATCGGGACGAGCACGGGGAGTCTACCATATGTCCGGTGTGCGGCGTCACTCGATACAAGAAGAGGAAGAAAGCTCCTCGAAAAGTGGTGTGGTACTTTCCGATCACTCCTCGTCTGCAGCGGTATTTCGCGGACCCTAAGGTAGCAAAGCTCCTGCGTTGGCACGCGGATAGGGAGGAGAAGAAGCGAGAAGATGACGCAAATGATCCGGAGATAGATAAAAGATGCGAGCCAGTGGCAAGCGTTGAACTCCGAAGACACAGAATTTGGGAACAATCCAAGGAACATCGTGCTGGGCACGAGCACGGATGGAGTCAATCCATTTGGCAGCCAGAGAAGCACACATAGCACCTGGCCTGTGTTTGTGTGGATGTACAACCTTCCCCCCTGGTTGTGCATGAAGAGGAAGTACATTCACATGAGTATGGTAATTGAAGGACCGTAACAACCACGGAACGACATCAATCTGTATCTGGGGCTGCTGAAAGAGGAGCTAGACACGCTGTGGAAAACGCCAGCCAATACGTGGGACGCCGCAAAGAAAGAATATTTCCCTATGAGAGCCGCACTGCTCACGACGGTGCACGACTATCTCGGTTACGGATATGTCGCGGGGCAGGTGGTCCACGGATTTTCTGGATGCGTCAGGTGCATGGATGACACAACGCATTGCCAGCTAGATAGAGATCCCGGGTCTTCGAAAACCGTGTTCATGGGACATCGAAGGTGGCTTCGCGACGATGACCTGTGGAGAAAATGCAAGGATATGTTCGATGGTGAAACTGAACCCCGAGGACGCCCGCGTACGAGGAGCGGCAAGGAAATAGATGAGCTGTTGAAAAATTGGAAAGATTGCCCACTGCCGGGAAAGAAGCAAAAGGCGCCAGAGCCGGGAAAGAAGCGAAAGGCGCCAGAGCCGCTGTTGAAGGTATGGAAAACGAGGTATGTTTTCTAGGACTTGCCGTACTGGAAGATCCACCGTGTGCCTCACAACCTTGATGTCATGCATATCACGAAGAACGTGTGTGAGAGTCTGCTTGGTACCCTGCTCAACATGCCAGAGAGGACCAAATATGGGCCGAAAGCAAGGGCAGACGTGAAATCAATGGGCATCAGGCAGGAGCTTCACGCTAATGATGATGATGATGACGATGATGATGAGGCGAAGCAGGACACGGAAAGTCGTCGCAAAGGCAAAAAGGCCAAAACGACCAGAAATGACTACCCTCCCGCGTGCTTCATTCTAAGTCAGGAGGAGATCGAGCAGTTTTTCACCTGCCTCATAGGAGTAAAACTTCCTTACGGTTACGTGGGGAAGATAAGCAGATACCTAGACCCATCGAAGCAGAAGTTCAGCGGGATGAAGTCTCACGACTGTCACGTGCTGATGACACAGTTACTTCCAGTTGCAATCCGTGGGATCATGGATGCGCACGTCCATCAAACGCTATTTGGCCTATACAACTTTTTCGACGTCATCTCTCGGAAGTCGGTTGGCGTGAGGAAACTCAGAAGGCTACAGGAAGAGATCGTTGTGATACTATGCAAGCTTGAGATGTACTTCCCGCCCGCATTCTTCGACGTTATGGTGCATCTGCTGGTCCATATCGTGGACGATATCATCCAACTCGGGCCGACTTTCTTGCACAGCATGATGCCGTTCGAAAGGATGAATGGTGTCATCAAAGGATACGTTCACAACATGTCACATCTAGAGAGAAGCATAGCTAGGGGCTTTCTGACCGAAGAGTGCATCTCCTACTGCACGAATTATCAAGGCATCGAGAACCCCGTTGGTCTGCCCGTCAACAGGCACCTCGGCAGGCTCGCTGGATGGGGTCACCTTGAGGGTCGCCGCGAATTGCATGTCGACTTCGAGGGTCCACTCGCCGACTTTGAAAGAGCAAACCTAGTCGCGCTACAACACATAGATGTGGTCGATCCTTGGGTGGTAGAGCACAAAACCTTTATTGAGAATACGTACACAATGGCCGAGGCCAACAGAGGACGGACGGAGATATAATCAAACAGCACAACTAATGTTTCATGCGTTGGTTCAAGCAGAAGCTTCTGTCGTACCCTTTACATGAGGATTCTTCCACGGAAGAACAACTCATATTCGCCTTGTCACAGGGCGCCGAGCACAACCTGATGACCTATGAGGCGTACGATATCAACAGCTACACATTCTACACCGGGGCCAAGGACATGAAGAGCGATGGTTATCAGAACTCTGGGGTAACGATGGAATCCTAGACCGGTAACGACAAGGACAGATACTACGGAAGGATCGAGGAGATCTGGGAGCTGAGCTATGCTGGAAAGATGGTCCCGATGTTCCGTGTCAGATGGGCCAAGAGCGTCCTAAAAGAAGACCGGTATTTCACCACCATGGTTATACCCGAAGCCAAATCCAAGACCGCGGGTGCAAACGTCACAGCAAAAAATGAGCCATGGGTACTGGCTTCCCAAGTTGACCAATGCTTCATCATTACCGACCTGTCAAAGCCCAGTCGTGTTGTCGTGAGGAGAGGCAAAAGGAAGATCATCGGAATGGATGGAGTTGCCAATGAGCAAGACTTCGACAAGTACGGCGACCCGAAGATCGAACATGACGATGATGATGAAGTAGCAGCATACACCAGAAGAAGAAGCAGGACCACCCTACCTAAAGGACGTCCGTTCCACAGAAGAACTCTATTTGCGAAAAAAGAAGGGCAAGAAGATTGTGAACAGATAGCTAGCTAAGATCGATTGTATTTAAATCGTAGCCTTCATTTCTCGATTGTATTTCATGGGCACTTTTTAAACTATCAAGAATATTTTTAAATTTCATGGGCACTTTTTGAATTCATGAATATTTTTTCAAATTTGATGATATTTTTATATTACTCGATCTCTATCCCACCGCCGCACCCCCGCCGCCGACGACCCACCGCACCCTCCCCCGCTCCACCGCCGCCGCCGACCCCCC
>LR738710.1:278903358-278947122 GCA_902687465.1 Secale cereale
CGAGCGTCGTCTCCCTCATCGTCCCCCCTCTGCCCGCGCCCGCGCCCTCGACGTCCTCCCGCCCAAGCGCCCCCTTCCCCCTCGGCCCCGCCTGCGTCAACCACGTGCTCGCCGTCCAACACCGCGCGGCCTGCCCAGGAGGACCACCACCGTCTTCCTCTTCGACTACGAGGACCCGGACGAGCTCGGACGCCCTCGAGCCATCCTTTCGACGCCCGCCGATTTCCTCCGCCTCGGCCAACATAGCCACCGCTCGACGCCGAATTCGCGCCGCCTCGACTAGCTCCGGCTACCCCGAGTCGCCCTCGACCTCCCTAGTGAGCACCCGAGCCGCTTCCCCCTCTTCCCCTCTTGATTTCCTTCTGATGTGTTCTAGGGTTGGAGAATTAAGTAGCTAGGGTTGGGGGTTTGCAAGAGAAGAATCTTTAGGCTTACTCACTGTTCAGTTTGCTGCTGTGAGTTTGAATTTGGTGTTCTCACTACAGTAGTTTACACTGGTTGTCAAGCTGTAGAGGAACTATAGTGCCAATACTGAAAATGTTCAGTGTTCCAATACTGTAGAGAAACTATAGTGCCTGTTATTCAGTTATGACTCCTTCATTGAAACTGTAGTGTTTGATAAAACTAAGATGTAAACTAAAGGAGTTTGTTATTTGCAGAAGCTGTAGCATACTCCAACAAGTGATAAATGCACTCAAAAGTTCACTAAGAAAATGCAGATGCTTCTCACTTGATACACTATTATGTTTCTTTTTTTCTTACACATGGATTCGTACTATGGCAAGACAAACCGAGAGCCCGTGTTCAGCATTATACCCTATGTTTTCATTGTTTCCTTTGACATCTTATCCATAGTTAGAACTAGGAAACCTGAATTCTGCTCTCTGAAAAATAATGTGAGATGCTGTAACAATTTCTTTTGGAACCAGGGAAACATTGTGGGCGTATGTTATCAGAATTTGAGTAACTAGGATCTAACTAGCTAAGAAAGCTAAGAAACTCCCCAAGTTCTGGTGCGTGCAGTACCATATAAATGTTTGTCTTCTTTTCCCGTGCCAAGCTTTCGGTAACACTACTCGATAAAAAAGCATGGAGTTTCAAGTGTACACTTAGTAGCAACTCCCCATTTTGGTCTTCTCCCCAGCATAAATGCATAATTTGTCATATAATTGTTTCTATTTATCTATACATACTTTGAATTTAAAATATTTTTTCCGTAGCAAAATATTTGAAATGAGAAATAGCTAAGAGGCACATGCAGTGTTTATGCTTTACTCCCTCTGTAAACAAATGTAGGACTTTTTTGCAGTTTAAAGGAAAACAAATTCTGTTTTCTTCATCTAGTTCAGATATTGTTTGGTCAAACTCAAAATATTTGTAGTTGTGGGATCAAACTTCTACTGTGCCATCTTATCTTGATATTTAACTGCACTTGGAAAAAGAAATGCATAATCCGTAAAAATTAGAAGCAGGAAATCTCTCCTTTGGTCTAACCCATGCATCACCTACTGGTCGTACAGGTTACAAACTTTTGGTCTTCTTCACAACCATAATTATCATTGAAAAAACATGCCTAGCAAACCACTTGACGTGTGATATTTCTGAGTCAATATGTCCAGTTTAACTGGATTTGGCTATTTCTTTCAACTAGTTAATAGGTTCCTCAGGTAGTCATTTTTCCCTTGCAACAAATGCACCACAGAAGAATATAAACAAGTAGAAAGTGATACATGTCCCTATTTACACATGAAATTTGGAAGCATTATGCACTACATGTCCATTACTTGCTGATTTAGCTAGTGACAGTAGTACAAACTACTTGTGCATTACTTACTGATTTAGCTAGCACAACAGCAGCAGAAAGTACTTGTGCATTACTTACTGATTTATCTGCATTCATAAAGAAAATGATGAAGCTTCAACCTGTTATTATTGCTACTGAAGTAGTACTATAACATCTTATAGCTTCACTGATCCAATCAGCTACTGGAAATATCCATGTTTAGACATGGCAGATTTCCCCACTTTGCACTTCTGGGTTTTATCTCCGACCATCGTGTCGTGATGATTTTGCAGGTACCCCGAGAGGCCCTTGAGTTTGCTGGAATGTCAATTAACTTCCGTTCTGGCAAATTCGGGTACTCCATATGTCCTATTTTCAGCAAAGGTGATGATGAAATTTTCCGTGAATTTTAGCATGACTTTGCTAAAAAATAGGCTTATGGGGTACTTTTGACTAATGCATGGGCCGGGGTATCTTAGTAGTTAATTAAGTAGGATCAACTGCCCCATTATTCTTGCTGCATTAAACCATAGGCGGCAATAGAGCCAAGTGATTAGGCCCAACTTAGAATTCTCCTTCCCAGCTTAGCTTTTAGGATGCCTCGGTGTCGACAAACCATAAATTATAAAACCTTGGCTTTTAGGGTGCCTCGGTGTCGATAAAAACCTAAATTATGAAAGCTTAGGCTATTAGGGTGCCTCGGCGTCGAAAAATCCTCAATGATAAAAGCTTAGCTTTTAGGATGCCTCGGTGTCGACAAACCCTAAATGATGAGAATAAGATCTTGTTCCTTGACAATAACCAACTTTTTGACCAAACTATTTTCATATTTAGAGAGAAACATGGCCCACAACGATGAGGCCGGGGGTTCGGGCGGCAAGGCATTCTGGGAGCTGTCCCAGGAGATGGAGGAACAACCTCACTTGTATGAGGACGCCGCCTTCCCCATCGATCCTGACACCACTGATGGTGCCGCCGAGGATGACCCCACTGATGGTGTCGTCGGGGATGACACCACTGATGGTGCCGCCGAGGATGCCACCACTGATGATGGCGGCGCACGCACAGATGGCAGCCAACCGAAGAGGCAACGGAAGGACCGGCGCCAGACCGTGCTCCGCACTGTCAAGGAGGAATTTACTGAAGTGGACTCCGACGGGAATCCAACGACGCCCGAACGAATAGTCAAGGGGTACTCGCTTCAGCTCGGGTGCATTCTCCGGAGCACCGTCTCGATCAACACCGAGAACCTGAGGCATCCTGACCGAGGGAATTTGCGCAACCTCCTCTTCACGAAGCTGCACGAACGATACAAGTTCCCCGCTGAATTTGAAAACACAAGCCTCAAAGGGAATAAAGTGAACAATGCCGCCCTCACGAAGATGAGCACGACCCTATCTACTTGAAAAAGCACGATGAAGAGAATGATTGAAGAAGGTTTTAGTTATGAGAAGATCAAGGAGAAAAATCCTTCGATCACCGAAGATGACTACAACGACTTCAAGATCAAGTGCTCGAGCACCGCAACCTCCGAATCAAGTCAGTGGGGGAAAGAAATGCGGGAGCTGAACTTAGGGGAACACACACTCGGTCCCGGCGGTTACAGAGTGGCGAAGCCTATATGGGACAAGGAGGAGGCGGAGCGTGCCGAGCAAGGCCTACCGCCCCTCTTCGATAAATACGGTGACAAGCAGACCAGGAACTTTGTCAGGGCCCGGTACAAGAAGGACCCGAAAACAAAGGAGCTTACCACAGATCCGAAGACCAGGGCGCTTGAGCTTGTTCTGGTAAGGAATACACCCCCGCGTAATTAGCTCCATATGGTTGCATTCTAATTAATGAAGACAAATTTCTAAATGGTTCACATTCCTTCCGCATGCGACTGAAAGCAGTAGCGCAGGGTCGACTAAGAGCAACCCTTGGGACACCACTCTTAATAGGGCGTTGAATGTAATGAAGAAAAAGGATAAGCTCAGTAAGCCGTCGTCAACTGGTCGTGTGGCCGGCAAAGGCTTGTCCACAAAATGGTAGTCATACTATAATGCTGGTGGGCGAAAGGAGAAAAAGACCAGCTCGAAAAGCCAGTCGCGCGAGGTTCAAGAACTCAAGGCACAAGTGGCACGGATTCTGGAGATTGTCCAAGAGCATGTACAACAACAGCTGGGAGCGATGATCACCGCCATTGTACCTACCTTGATTGAGGGGTTGCAGGCGTGGATTGCGGGCGGCCAACAGGGGCCGCCCCCGATTCCCAGCTTCACGGCCAGCAACTCGCAAAACGCGATGGCGGGGCCATTGGTGTCTCCGGCGGAGGCGGCATTGGTGTCTCCGATGCCGGCACGGGAGCATAATGCACCCGGGTGTACGCCGGCCGGCACCTCTGCAGCAAGCGGCCCCTCCGTCAACTACACGTCCGCCATTGGCGGTGCCTCGACATTAGCCGAGCTCGACATCATCATCACGGTAACTAATTAAGCCTCTCTCGGCTGAGGACTTCATCTCCTTGCCTTTGACTGGGCATCCCTGACGCCCTACATGTTTTCGCAGGGCGCCGCCGACGTTCCGTGCACTCTCCTGCACTTCGTGAACAACGAGTTGGTCGATGTCGCCAACGGCAAAATCGTTCAACCGGGCAACCCCGTGTTCCACGGTACTAGGATGCCACCCAACTTGCATGGGGTTCAACTGGTTCGGGTGCTGCTAGGCTGCGACGAGTTTTTACCTCCGATTCGACCCGTCAGGGCCGACGAAGATGATTTGATGACCCTCAGCGTCTGCCTGAGTTGGCCCCTACTTTGGCCGAAGAGTCAGATTCGTTTGGGGGCGGGGGACACCACCCCAAAGAAAACACCGCTAGTTGTGCCGGCGCCAAGCCATGGCAAGACCGCCGCAACGGTGCCGGACATCCCTATGCCACTAGATCCAAACATGCATATGACATAGGATCCGA
Organism: Secale cereale; assembly: GCA_902687465.1. NCBI lineage: Eukaryota > Viridiplantae > Streptophyta > Magnoliopsida > Poales > Poaceae > Secale > Secale cereale. The sequence goes on from LR738710.1 coordinate 278,908,092, forward strand.
ACGACGACGACGACAACGGCGATGATACATTTGCCAATGTCGATGAGTACTTTGCCGATCATGGGTACGATGGCGACTTCATGGGGCCTCCTTCTGAAGAACCCAACCCTACAAAAAACATGCACGATCTAGCTGGTACCGCGGAGAAACCAAGTTGCAACAGGCGTCGTCTGCCGTTCAGTTCTCAGGAGACGCCTCTAGCTGCCGACTTCACCGAGCCTCAGATAGGCGAGGTGCGAAATATTATCAGCCCCAACACACTCAAGAAGCGGTCTGTGAGCAGAACTCGGTCCCATTACAGGAGAAGAAGAAGGCACGGAAAAGAAAGACTAACAAGGGTGCGAGCCAGCCGGCACCGAGTACGATCCGTGCTCAGGACGTGCCACCTTCACCTGAGGATGTAATGAGGAGGGTGCATGTGGCGGGTAGGCCGATGCTACCGAGTAATATGCTCAATGATGCAACCGGTGCTATGCGGAGTCTGCATGACAGTGTTCTTTCTTTGGAGAAGCGGCGTCTCAGAGAGAAGGATGTGGCATACCCGGTTTTCGCGGCCAAGGTGCCAGAGGGCAAGGGCTTTGTGGATAACTCCATCGAGGGTATGATCGTCCTGCGGTTTGATGACATCTACGCTATGTTGAACCTTCATCCGCTGCACTACATCTTCATTCAGCTATTTTCGTTGAGTATGGAGATGCGGATCATTCGCGACAAGACCCCGAACATCGTGATAGTCGACCCCTTCTACATACATGCCAAGATCTTGGGCAGCGCTGGGGACCGGCAAGTCGCGAGTTCTTACCTCGAAGGCGTCATTCTGGCAAACCGAGATAAGGATAACTTCCTCGTGCCTTACTTTCCTGAGTAAGTCCTCCGCTCAACCGCCCCGTAACATACGAATTCTTAGATTTCGATCGTTTTTCTTTTAACATTCCGTGTTTTGTGCAGTGACACACATTGTACACTCATCCTCCTAAGCCCCAAATATTCCACGGCCACGTATTTCGACTCGGACCGCCAGTCGAAGGTAGACTACACAAATGTCAAGAATGTTCTTGATGATGTTCTCCCCGGCTACACCAAATCTGGAGGCACCTTCACCAGGCCTATTAGTAAGTATGGCAAGCACGTGTTCTCCCACAATACGACATTCTGCGGCATCAAGCAGCCGCCTGGCAGTCAGAAGGGTGCCTACTATGCCATCCATCACATGCGGGCGATCGTACGGGACCATCATCACCTTCTGCTACCGAGTAAACTCAAAGATTGGGCCACGAGCGTGTCGGCAATCCAGGACGCGGACATCATACAAGATTTCTTTCGCATCCAGTCGGAGTTTGCGGAAATCATCCATCAAGATGTCCTTCGTACCTCCGGGCAGTTCTACCTCAGAAATCAACCGTCCAACAGTGACATCGACACAATGCTACAAATGCAGGCTGACAACGCCCGCGATTTCATGACTCCCACGATAGATGCTGTGTCTAGTTCTGAAACATCGATTGGCTCATGTTGTAATTAAACTTTAATGAACTTGTAGTATGTCTCTTGGGTTTCGTCAGTCGTTCAACTTAGATGTAATCGATGCTATTAATGTCTTGCTTTTCTCTTCTGATCGTTCTGTTGCATACTTATATATTGCTTATGTATTGTCTGTGAATTGGTACTAACGTTTCGTTTGGCTAGTGCATAGCGATGCCGTCGTATGTCGTGTACAAGGGTAAGGTTCCCGGAGTCTACGACGACTGGGAGGAGTGTCGGAGACAGGTTGACCGATTCAGCGGTAACAGTTACAAAGGGTACACCACTAGGGCCAAGGCAGAATCTAGATACGCCCGCTATCTAGCGGGAGAGGGGAGGGAGCGTTGGAGGAACCGGATGAAGACGAGTTTCATCGTGATGATGCTCATCGTGATGACCGCAGCTCTCTTCTATGTGATGGTAGTTTAGATGATCGATATCGACTTGTAATGTGAAGACAAACTCACTACTCGCGGTCTCGAGACTTGTAATATAATGTTCTATCTTTGTTCGGTCTTCTGAATTCGGAGACTAATATGATGAATTGTATTCGGAGACTAATATGATGAATTGTATTCAGAGACTATTCTTCTATCGTATTCGATTAATCTGTTGTTGCTGTGTGCTGATGTCTATATTCTGTCCAATAATACATTTTGTAACCTGTGCAAAAAACAGAAAATTAAAAAATAAATAAAAAACCTAATATTCATACTAATGGTGCATCACATCACAGTGCGCCATTAGTATGCCAAAGGATACTAATGGCGCATCACCCAACAGTGCGCCATTAGTATGCCAAAGTTACTAATGGCGCATCAGGCAAGAGTGCGCTATTAGTATGCCAAAGCACCTCGGTATATATGGCCCCCTGGGAGGCATACTAATGGCGCGCCGTGGTCTATTCTAATGGTGCATCTGTGGTGCGCCATTAGTATACCAGATACTAATGGCGCACCACAGGTGCGCCATTAGTAAAATATACTAATGGCGTGGCACTAATGGCGCACCACTAATGCGCCATTAATGGCCAAAATAGGTGCGCCATTAGTAGGCCTTTTCCTAGTAGTGTTCTACTCTTGTAGAACATGTTGTAGTTCTTCACCATTAAGCTCAATTCTTCATTGAGGACTTGTTTCTCACTTGAAGATGTAGGAGCGTCACATGAGGCTTTGTAAGCACCACTAGACTTGTTGTGAATCTCTTCTTTATCTTTGAGTGACATCTCATGAGCAACAATTCTTCCAATGACTTATGTTGGCTTGAGATCTTTGTAATTGGGCATCATTTAGATCAATGTGCACACTGTGTCATATTTTCCATCCAAGGCAGGATCTTCTTGATGATGAATCAGTCGGTCATCTCTTCACTTCCTAAGCCGGCAATCTCATTTGTGATGAGAGCAAGCCTAGAGTACATTTCAACGACATCTTCACCATCCTTCATTTTGAACTTGTCAAGTTAACTTTGAAGCACAACCAACTTGGATTCCTTGATGGACTCGGTACCTTCGTGCATATCAATCAATGTATCCCAAATTTCCTTTGCACTCTCAAGACGACTGATTTTGTTGAATTCTTCAGGGCACAATCTGTTGAAGAGGATATTGCAAGCTTGAGCATTGTAATGCAGCATCTTCAACTCTTTCACGGATGCTTCATGATTCAGTTCCTTCCCATCGAAGAATTCACCTTGCAAACCAATACACATAATAGCATAAACAGTGGGGTTATGTCAAAGAATATGCATTTTCATCTTATGCTTCCAACTAGGAAAATTAGTACCATCAAAGTAAGGACCTCTACGATGGTAACTTCCCTCGCTAGACGCCATACTCTCCTAGGTTGTGAAACCAAGGCTATGATCACCAAAGCTATGGAGATCACGACAAATGGAGACCAAAGCTCTAATACCACTTGTAGGATCGAAAGTATGTCTAGACGGGGGTGGGTGATTAGACTACTTAACCAAATAAAAGTCTAGCCTTTTCCCAATTTTAGTTCTTGGCAGATTTTAGCAACTTAGCACAAGTCAAGCAATCAACCTACACATGCAATTCTAAGAGTATAGCAGCAGAATGTAAAACAATTGCATATGAAGGTAAAGGGAGGAGTTTGGATGGAGCAAACGCAAGTGTAGACACGGATGTTTTTGTCTTGGTTCCGATAGGTGGTGCTATTGTACATCCAAGTTGATGGAGACTACAACCCACGAAGGGTAACGGCTGCGTGAGTCCACGGAGGGCTCCACCCACGAAGGGTCCAGGAAGAAGCAACCTTGTCTATCCCACCATGGCCATCGCCCACGAAGGAGTTGCCTCACTAGGGTAGATCTTCACGAAGTAGACGATTTCCTTGCCCGTACAAACTCTTTGGTTCAACTCCACAATCTCGTCGGAGGCTCCCAAGTGACACGTAACCAATCTAGGAGACACCACACTCCAAAAGGTAATAGACAGTGTGTTGATGATGAACTCCTCATACAAATGCTTCAAATGATAGTCTCCCCAACACTCAAACAACTCCTCACATATTTGGATATGGTGGAAGAAGGATTTGAGTGGAAAGCAACTTGGGAAGGCTAGAGAACAAGATCATATGGTAGGAATGGAATATCTTGATCTCAACACTTGAGTAGGTGGTGCTCTTCTCAGAACATGTATGATGGAACTGTAGGTATATTCTGATGGCTCTCTCCACGAATGAAGAGTGGGTGGAGGGGTATATATAGCCTCGACACAAAATCTAACTGTTGCACACAATTTACCAAACTCAGTGGGACCGATTCAGAGAACTCGGTCAGACCGATTTAGTTCATAATGTGACCGTTGGGCATTCCGGTGGGACCGATATGATCAACTCGGTGGGACCGGTTTCATTAGGGTTAGGGCATAATGTAATCTCGGTGAGACCGATTACATAAACCCGGTGGGACCGATTTTGGTAATGAGCTTACAGAAAGTTGGTCAGGCAAACTCGGTGGGACCGATTCGCTCGTTTCGGTGAGACCGAAACGTTACGAAGAGGAAACAGAGAGTTTGCATTGCGAACTCGGTGGGACCGATCGCTCATCTCGGTGAGACCCAAATGTTACGAAGGGAAACAGAGAGTTACCAGTCCCATCTTGGTGAGCCCGAGATCCCTTTCTGTGAGACCGAAGTGATTAGGGTTTAGTGGCTGTTGCTATGTCAAATGAACTCGGTGGTGCCGGATAGAACTTTTTGGTGGGGCCGAGTTTGACTTTTGGTTTGGGACATATTTGGATGTGAGAAGTTGTTGAGGGTTTTAGGAGCATATCACTAAGCACCTTGAGCAAGAAGCCCATTAAGCAACACCTCATCCCCTTTTAATAGTATTGGCTTTCATATGGACTCAATGTGATCTTGGATCACTAAAATGGAAAATGTAGAATCTTGAGCTTGAGCCAATCCTTTGTCCTTAGCATTTTGAGGGGTCCACAATCCTAGTCCACGCCATGCCAATCATTGAACTTTCCTGAAATATTTATCTTGTAATAGCATTACTTCAATGAGCTATATGTTGTTAGGAATTACCAAAACCACCCAGGGATAGTTCAACTTTCACTTCTTGGCTGTGTATTGTGTCATTTTGCTATCATTCCAAGACCAGCAGTCAGGCAACAATCTATCTCCACAAAATCCATCAAGACCTTGAGAAGGGCGTTGAAACTCCACATATGCCTGCTCAGAGAGAGGCAAGTGAAAGGCCCCAAAAGGTTGTCAGTGTTGAGCACCTACTATACTAAGATATTGTGATATAAGCAGTAGGAGAAAAGCCTTTTAATGTTATCTTAAAGCAGCAAACTGCTGGTACCAGCCCAGCAATCTTTCCAAAATGGAGTAGTATCCCCACTGTTAACCTGGACTACAGAAATAGCTCTGAATTTGTCCATAAGTTTGGAAATGTCTCTCCACCAAAAAGATCCACACAAGGTAGTGTCATTGGGGACTCTATCATAGTAATAAGAGTTCCATATAAGGTTCACCCATGGAATATCCACCTTGTTGTAAAATTTGTGCAGATGTTTAAGCAATAAAGCATCATTTTGCACACTGAAATTTAGAATGCCAAGGCCCCATTTATTCTTGGGTCTGTAGACCAAGGGCCAAGCAGCTAGAGACTGTCCAGTGTTCTGACCATATTTCCTCCATAAACATTGCCTCTGAATTCTTTCCAATTGCTTTAAAATACCAGGAGGGATTTTTAGGCTACATAAGAAGAAGATTGGCATGGAAGAAATTACAGAATTAAGAAGTTGCAATCTTCCTCCCTGGGGCAAAAACCATGAACTGGCAGTAAGCCTCCTTTCCATGCAATCAACCATAGGCATGAAGTCAATAATCTTGGGCCTAGTTGTGCCTAGTGGCAAGCCAAGACAGGTAAAGGGCATTGTCCCAATTTTGCAGCCAAGAATACTAGCCAGATCAGTAGCAAGATTACTCTCCACATTGATTGGGATTATTGAGGATTTGTGGAAGTTGATTTTCAAACTAGTTGATTGTGAAAAAATCATAAGTGCCTCTTTTAGTACCACCAACTGATCTCTTTGGGCAGGTAGAAATTAGATAGTATCATCAACATACTGCACCACTGGAAAATCTGGGTCATGAAAAGGAATTGGCTATGAGAGAAGACCCCTTTGGACCATATTATTTAACATTGACTAGAGAATGTCTGCTGCAAGAACAAATAACAAGTGGGAGAAAGGATCTCCTTGTCTGACCCCACATTTGCATTTAAAATGTCCGGTAAGAATTCCATTTACCAGCACATAAGAAGTTCCATAAGAAAGCAACTCTTTCACCCAAGAAATCCATTTTTGAGGGAAGCCCTTGGCTAGCAGGATGGCCATAATAGCTTCATGCTCAATGGAATCAAAGGCCGTCTCAAAATCCACCTTAAAGAGAATAATGGGCCTTTTTGATTGCTTGCATTGATGTATATACTCAAAACTCTAGGCAATACAGTCTTGAATTGTTCATGGTTTGATGAACCCATACTGATTCTTATGAATGCACCTCAAAATCTCTTGTTGGAACCTATTGGCAGCCATTTTTGTCAGCAGCTTAAGACCAAAAATAGTAAGGGATATAGGCCTATAATCCTGCCGCCCCCTCTGGTGCATTTGATTTGGGTACCAACACAATAAAATAAGCATTGATGTTCTCCAGCTTGGCCCTCACTACATGAAAATCTTGTGCCAAAGTGATAAACTCATTAGAAATAATGTGCCAATACTTCTTAAAGAGAAGTCTATTAAATCCATCAGGCCCTAGGGATTTATCCACTAGCATTTCCTTCACCACCTGCTCAATTTCCTCTTTTCCAAAAGGTTTCACAAGCACATCCAGCCCGGGAACTTTCTGTATCAGATTGTCCAAATCTACACCCATGTTAATACCCTTGGCTTGTCCCATTCTTTCCTTGAAAGTAGTATGGAAGGCCTCTGCAATGGCATCATGTTGAGAGGTAATAGATCCATCCCCCAGAGTCAATGAGGCAATTGAGTTTCTTCTATGCCTCTCAGAGGCCATAGCTTGCAAGAATTTTGAATTCTCTTCCCCAACCTTGATATATCTAATTGTGCATCTCTTCCTCCAGTACACACGTTGTAAGTGTACTAGGTGAGCACGGTGTAATTTCACCAGCTTCCTAAAATTGACTTCATGTCTAAACAACGGCCTTGAGTCCTCCAAAGTGTCAATCCAACAGATAACCCAGTTACATTTCTCAATTAAGTTTTTGATATGTGAAATACCTTTTGCCGATCCTTTAAAGCCTTCCTCAAAGACTTTATTTTATCTAAAATTATAGGAGTGATATGTTGCTTTGATGAAGGTTTAGATGAGGACAGCTGCACACAATCCAAGAAGCTAGGCTGCTCAGTCCAGTAATTCTCAAACCTAAAAACGTGAGCTTTTGGAATAGAGGTGGAGATAGTAACTAAACATGGCACATGATCGGAGGTAGTTCTGGCAAGAGGAACAACTTGGGTCATTGGATAAGAATCAATCCAATTTGCAGAGGTGAAGACCCAATCAACCTATTCCAACAGTGGTGAATCTTGCATGCTAGACCAGGTGTATTTTCTACCTTTTAGAGGCAGCTCGACCAGACCAAGGTGACCTATAATTTCATTAAAGATAAACATGCCATTGACATCTCCCCCTGGCAAGTTTCTATTGTCTTGTGACCTTTGATACGTCTCCAACGTATCTATAATTTTTTATTGTTCCATGCTATTATTTATGAAGTCTTGGATGTTTAATGGGCTTTATCATTCACTTTTATATCATTTTTGGGACTAACCTACTAACCCAAAGGCCCAGTCCAGATTGCTGTTTTTTGCCTACTTCAGGGTTTTGCAGAAAGGGAATATCAAACGGAGTCCAAACGGAACGAAACCTTCGCGAGAGATATTTTTGGAGGAAATCACGCTCGGAAAACGTCAGGAACAAGTCAGGGGGCAAGGGGCCAGCCCTCGAGGGTGGGGGGTGCGCCCCCTTCCCAGGGTGCGCCCCCTGCCTCGAGGATGGCCCACACGGCCCCTGGTGCCCTCCTTCTTCCTATATATACCTACGTACCAGAGAAACTCCATATGCAGAGAGAAAACCCTAATTCCACCGTCGTAGCTGCTGTACCCGTGGAGATCCCATCTTGGAGCCTATTCCGGGAGGGGGATCCATCATGGAGGCCTTCATCATCATCATCATCGCCCTCACCATGAGTTGTGAGTAGTTTACCACAGACCTTCGGGTCCATAGCTAGTATCTAGATGGCTTCTTCTCTCTCTCTAGATCTCAATACAAAGTTCTCCTCGGTGTTCGAGGAGATCTATTCGATGTAATCTCTTTTTGCGGTGTGTTTGTCGAGATCCGATGAATTGTGAGTTTATAATCAAGGTTATCTATGAAAGATATTTGGTTCTTCTCTGAACTTTTTATGTGTGCTCATAATATCCTTGCAAGTCTCTTCGAATTATTGGTTTGGTTTGGCCTATTAGATCTATAGTTCTTGCAATGGGAGATGTGCTTGGCTTTGGATTCAATCTTGTGGTGTCCTTTCCCAGTGACAGTAGGGGCAGCAAGGCACGTATTGTATTGTTCCCATCGAGGATAAAAAGATGGGGTTTTCATCATTTTGCTTGAGTTTATCCCTCTACATCATGTCATCTTGCTTAAGGCGTTACTCTGTTCGTATGAACTCAATACACTAGATGCATGCTGGATAGCGGTCGATGTGTGGAGTAATAGTAGTAGATGTAGAATCGTTTCGGTCTACTTGTCTCAGACGTGATGCCTATATACAATGATTATGCCTAGATAGTCTCATAATTATTTGCTTTTCTATCAATTGCTCGATAGTAATTTGTTTACCCGCCGTAGAATATCGCTATCATGAGAGAAGCCACTAGAGAAAACTATGGCCCCCGGGTCTATTCTCAACATATCAATCTACATCTACTTTACTTTTCTTACTTTTATTTGCTGTTTTATTATACCAAAAATACCAAAAATATAATTATCATCTCTATCAGATCTCACTCTCGTAAGTGACCGTAAAGGGATTGACAACCCCTTATCGCGTTGGCTGCGAAGTTCTTATTTTTTTGTGCAGGTGTGAGGGACTGGCGCGTGGTCTCCTACTGGATTGATACCTTGGTTCTCAAAAACTGAGGGAAATACTTACGCTACTGTGCTGCATCTCCCTTTCCTCTTCGAGGGAATACAACGCAAACTCAAGAGGTAGCAAGAAGAATTTCTGGCGCCGTTGCCAGGGAGGCTTACGCAAAAGTCACATACCAAGTACCTATCACAAACCCTTATCCTTCGCATTACATTTATTTGCCTCTCGTTTTCCACTCCCCCACTTCACCCTTGCCGTTTTATTCGCCCTTCTTCCGCCGTGTGTTTATCGTTCGCTTGCTTCTTGTTCGCTTGTGTGTTGCTTGCTTGCTTGTCGATATGGCTAGCCCCTTATCCGCTCCTTCGTCTCCCGAGTTTGAAGTACTTCACTTCAAGCAAAGGCAAGGAGAAAACTTAAAAGTTGCTTGGTTTAGGATGATGGGATCTTATCGTAAGTGCACCTTAGAAGTGAATTTTAGAATTTTGCTTCGCAATTTTTATGTTGGATTGAATATGTCTCATAGACAACTCTTGGATTGTGTTGCTAAAGGAAATTTTATCGAAGCTGATCCTAGTTTCGCCCATGAAATCATAGAGGGAATAGTGGGAACACTACCTCCCCAAAATGAGTCAAACTCAACCTCGGAAGGGATGCAAGTTTTTGAGAAAATTCGCGAAGTAACAAAAATATTACAAAAATCCCTTGAACCCCTTAAAAGTATTAGTGGGAATCTCCACCGCATGAATATGTTGATTACTCTTTGCAATAAGCGGTTGGATGCCTTAGATATTAAGATTTATGAATATGAAGGGAAACACAAAGAACCTCCCGGATTCGAGCTTGACACCATTAAAAGGGTGAAGACCAAAGATGGCAATACCTAGATCTATCTTGTATCGTCCCTAGCTAGGGGAGTAAAACGATAGCGCTTGTTGGGAGGCAACCCAATTTTATGTTTTTTGTTTTTGTTGCTGTTAGGGAATAAATATTGTATCTAGCCTCTGATTTGATGTGGTTTCATGTTTTGTTTAGTGTTTGTGCCAAGTAGAGCCTTTGGTAAGACTTGTGTGAAGTTTATATGATCTTGCTGTGAAAAACAGAATCATTAGCGCTCGCTAAAGTAGTCTCCGGATTTTACTGGAGAGAGATTTTTAGTTGATTATTTTTGCTTCTGATTGGTAGACAAATTTCGCAAATTTACCAATTTAGTTTGAATTTTTTGGAGTCCCAGAAGTAGGCGAACCCTGCAGATTACTACAGAATGTTCTGTCTTTGACAGAATCTGTTTTTCGTGTGTTGTTTGCTTATTCCGATGCATCTATGAGTAATATTGGAGGATATGAACCATAGAGAACTTGGAGTATAGTAGGTTTAACACCAATATAAACAAAGAATTAATTCCTTGCTGTACCTTTGAGTGGTGGTTTGCTTTCTCTTACTAACGGAGCTCACGAGAATTTTTGTCTAAGTTTTGTGTGGTGAAGTTTTCATGTTTTGAGTATTGCTTTGATGGACTATGGAACAAGGAGTACCAAAGGCCTAAGCTTGGGGATGCCCATGGCACCCCAAGTAAATTCAAGATAATCAAAAAGCCTAAGCTTGGGGATGTCCCGGGAAGGCATCCCCTCTTTCGTCTTCATCCATCGGTAACTATACTTGGAGCTATATTTTTATTCGCAACATGTTATGTGTTTTGCTTGGAGCGTCTTGTATAATTTGAGTCTTTGCTTGTTAGTTTGCCACAATAATCCTTGCTGGACACACCTATTTGAGATATTTAAATATGTCCTAGAAATTGTTAGAACACTCTATGTGCTTCACTTATATCCTTTGAGTTCAATAGTTTTTGCTCTAGTGCTTCACTTATATCTTTTACAGCATGGTGGTGGTAATATTTTGTAGAAATTGTTGAAGTCTCATGCTTCATTTAGATCTATTTGAGATTCTATTAAAAGAGCATGGTAAAGTGTTTACGCTAAATACACTAGTCTTCACATGGTAAACATCCAACATCAATGTAGTAAAAAAAATCACACCAAGTGCATTGAATAGAAAGAGATGTCGGATGCTTGATAATTGTTTTGAGACATGAGGATAGTGATATTAGAGTCATGCTAGTGGAGTTATTATGAAATTGAGAAATACTTGTGTTAAGGTTAGTGATTCTCATAGCATGCACGTATGGTGAACCGTTGTGTGACTAAGTTAAAGCATGAGGTATTTGTAGAGTGTCAACCTTTGTGTGGAGGTCCGGGGCGCGCGATGATTAACTCCTACCAACCTCCCCCCTAGGGGCATGCGTTGATTGCTTTGTTTTGATGATTCGTAAATTTTTGCAATAAGTATATGAGTTCTTATGACCAATGTTGAGTCCATGGATCATACGCACTCTCACCCTTCCACCATTGCTGGCCTCTCTTGTACCAAGCAACTTTCGCCAATGCCATAAACCCACTATATATCCTTCCACAAAATAGCCACCATATTGTTCCTCAAAACAGCCACCATACCTACCTATCATGGCATTTCCATAGCCATTCCGAGATATATTGCGATGCAACTTTCCACCGTTCCGTTTATATGACACGCGTCATATTGTCATATTGCCATGCATGATCATGTAGTTGACATCGTATTCGTGGCAAGGCCACCATGCATAATCCTTTCATACATGTCACTCTTGTTTCATTGCACATACCGGTACACCGCCGGAGGCATTCATATAGAGTCATACTTTGTTGTTGTAGTATCGAGTTGTAATTTCGTGTTGTAATGAAAGTGTGATGATCATCATTATTTAGAGCATTGTCCCATGGGAAGAAAGGCTGAATCTATAAAGCCCCTCCGCAACAAAAGAAATGTCAAAGAAAAAAAGGCCCAAAAAAAAGAAGAAAAAAGAAAAGAAAAAGGGACAATTGCTACTATCTTTTTCCACACTTGTGCTTCAAAGTAGCACCATGTCCTTCATTGTAGAGAGTCTCATGTTTAGTCACTTTCATATACTAGTGGGAATTTTCGTTATAGAACTTGGCTTTTATATTCCAACGATGGGCTTCCTCAAATGCCCTAGGTCTTCGTGAGCAAGCAAGTTGGATGCACACCCACTAGTTTCTTTTGTTGAGCTTTCATTCATATTTAGCTCTAGTGCATCCATTTCATGGCAATCCCTACTCACTCACATTGATATCTATTGATGGGCATCTCCATAGCCCGTTGATACGCCTAGTCGATGTGAGACTATCTCCCTCTTTTTGTCTTCTCCACAACCACCTCTATTCCACACATAGTGCTATATCCATGGCTCACGCTCATGTATTGCGTGAAAGTTGAAAGGTTTGAAAAGATAGAGCATGAAAACAAATGCTTGGCTGAAATCGGGGTTGTGTATGATATGAATATTTAGTGTGATAACAAGGGAGCATAGCCAACACTATATGATTTTGTAGGGATAACGTTCTTTAGCCATAGTATTTTGAGAAGACATGATTCCTTTGCTAGTATTGCTTGAAGTATTATTATTTCTTATGTGAATATAGACTTTTGTCTGGAATCTTTCAGATCTGAATATTCATGCCACAATTAAGAGAATTACATTGAATAACTATATTGGTTAGCATTCCACATCAAAAATTCATTCTTTATCATTTACCTACTCGAGGACGAGCAGGAATTAAGCTTGGGGATGCTTGATACGTCTCCAACGTATCTATAATTTTTTATTGTTCCATGCTATTATTTATGAAGTCTTGGATGTTTACTGGGCTTTATCATTCACTTTTATATCATTTTTGGGACTAACCTACTAACCCAAAGGCCCAGTCCAGATTGCTGTTTTTTGCCTATTTCAGGGTTTTGCAGAAAAGGAATATCAAACGGAGTCCAAACGGCCCTTCGCGAGAGATAGTTTTGGAGGAAATCATGCTCGGAAAACGTCAGGACCAAGTCAGGGGGTAAGGGGCTAGCCCTCGAGGGTGGGGGGCGCGCCCCCCTTCCCAGGGCACACCCCCCTGCCTCGAGGCTGGCCCACATGGCCCCCAGTGCCCTCCTTCTTCCTATATATACCTACATACCCCAGTAACTCCGTACGCAGAAAGAAAGCCCTAATTCCACCGACATAGCTGCTGTTCCCATGGAGATCCCATCTTGGAGCCTGTTCCGGGAGGGGGATCCATCACGGAGGCCTTCATCATCATCATCATCGCCCTCACCATGAGTTGTGAGTTGTTTACCACAGACCTTCGGGTCCATAGCTAGTATCTAGATGGCTTCTTCTCTCTCTCTGGATCTCAATACAAAATTCTCCTCGGTCTTCATGGAGATCTATTCGATGTAATCTCTTTTTGCGGTGTGTTTGCCGAGATCCGATGAATTATAAGTTTATGATCAAGGTTATCTATGAAAAATATTTGGTTCTTCTCTGAACTTTTTATGTGTGCTCATAATATCCTTGCAAGTCTCTTCGACTTATTGGTTTGGTTTGGCCTACTAGATCTCTAGTTCTTGCAATGGGAGAAGTGCTTGGATTTGGGTTCAATCTTCCGGTTTCCTTTCCCAGTGACAGTAGGGACAGCAAGGCACGTATTGTATTGTTTCCATCGAGGATAAAAAGATGGGGTTTCCATCATATTCCTTTAGTTTATCCCTCGATATCATGTCATCTTGCTTAAGGCGTTACTCTGTTCGTATGAACTCAATACACTAGATGCATGTTGGATAGCGGTCGATGTGTGGAGTAATAGTAGTAGATGCAGAATAGTTTCGGTCTACTTGTCTCAGACGTGATGCCTATATACAATGATCATGCCTAGATAGTCTCATAATTATTCGCTTTTCTATCAATTGCTCGACAGTAATTTGTTTACCCGCCGTAGAATATTTCTATCATGAGAGAAACAACTAGAAAAAACTATGGCCCTCGGGTCTATTCTCAACATATCAATCTACATCTACTTTACTTTTCTTGCTTTTATTTGCTGTTTTATTAAACCAAAAATACCAAAAATATAATTATCATCTCTATCAGATCTCACTCTCGTAAGTGACCGTAAAGGGATTGACAACCCCTTATCGTGTTGGCTGCGAAGTTCTTATTTTTTTGTGCAGGTGCGAGGGACTGGCGCGTGGTCCCCTACTGGATTGATACCTTGGTTCTCAAAAACTGAGGGAAATACTTACGCTACTGTGTTGCATATCCCTTTCCTCTTCGAGGGAATACAACGCAAACTCAAGAGGTAGCAAGAACAATTTCTGGCGCCGTTGCCGGGGAGGCTTACGCAAAAGTCATATACCAAGTACCTATCACAAACCCTTATCCTTCGCATTACATTTATTTGCCTCTCGTTTCCTCTCCCCCACTTCACCCTTGCCGTTTTATTCGCCCTTCCTCCGCCGTGTGTTTATCATTCGCTTGCTTCTTGTTTGCTTGTGTGGTGCTTGCTTGCTTGTCAATATGGCTAGCCCATTATCCGCTCCTTCGTCTCCCGAGTTTGAAGTACTTCACTTCAAGCAAAGGCAAGGAGAAAACTTAAAAGATGCTTGGTTTAGGATGATGGGATCTTATCGTAAGTGCACCTTAGAAGTGAATTTTAAAATCTTGCTTCGCAATTTTTATGTTGGATTGAATATGTCTCATAGACGACTCTTGGATTGTGTTGCTAAAGGAAATTTTATCGAAGTTGATCCTAGTTTCGCCCATGAAATCATAGAGGGAATAGTGGGAACACTACCTCCACAAAAGGAGTCAAACTCAACCTCGGAAGGGACGCAAGTTTTTGAGAAAATTTGCGAAGTAACAAAAATATTACAAAAATCCCTTGAACCCCTTAAAAGTGTTAGTGGGAATCTCCACCGCATGAATATGTTGATTACTCTTCGCAATAAGCGGTTGGATGCTTTAGATATTAAGATTTCTGAATATGAAGGGAAATGCAAAGAACCTCCCGGATTCAAGCTTGACACCATTAAAAGGGTGAAGACCAAAGATGGCAATACCTAGATCTATCTTGTATCGTCCCTAGCTAGGGGCGTAAAACGATAGCGCTTGTTGGGAGGCAACCCAATTTTATGTTTTTTTTGTAGCTGTTAGGAAATAAATATTGCATCTAGCCTCTGATTTGATGTGGTTTCATGTTTTGTTTAGTGTTTGTGCCAAGTAGAACCTTTGGTAAGACTTGTATGAAGTTTATATGATCTTGTTGTGAAAAACAGAATCGTTAGCGCTCGCTAAAGTAGTCTTCAGAGTTTACTGGAGAGTGATTTTTAGTTGATTATTTTTGCTTCTGATTGGTAGACAAATTTCGCAAATTTACCAATTTAGTTTGAATTTTTTGGACTTCCAGAAGTAGGCGAACCCTGCAGATTACTACAGACTGTTCTGTTTTTGACAGAATCTGTTTTTCGTGTGTTGTTTTCTTATTCCGATGCATCTATGAGTAATATTGGAGGATATGAACCATAGAGAACTTGGAGTACAGTAGGTTTAACACCAATATAAACAAAGAATGAATTCCTTGCTGTACCTTTGAGTGGTGGTTTGCTTTCTCTTACTAACGGAGCTCACGAGAATTTTTGTCTAAGTTTTGTGTTGTGAAGTTTTCAAGTTTTGAGTATTGCTTTGATGGACTATGGAACAAGGAGTAGCAAAGGCCTAAGCTTGGGGATTCCCATGGCACCCCAAGTAAATTCAAGATAATCAAAAATCCTAAGCTTGGGGATGTCCCGGGAAGGCATCCCCTCTTTCGTCTTCATCCATCGGTAACTATACTTGGAGCTATATTTTTATTCGCAACATGTTATGTGTTTTGCTTGGAGCGTCTTGTATAATTTGAGTATTTGCTTGTTAGTTTGCCACAATCAGCCTTGCTGGACACACCTATTTGAGATATTTAAATATGTCCTAGAAATTATTAGAACACTCTATGAGCTTCACTTATATCCTTTGAGTTGAATAGTTTTTGCTCTAGTGCTTCACTTATATCTTTTACAGCATGGTGGTGGTAATATTTTGTAGAAATTGTTGAAGTCTCATGCTTCACTTAGATCTATTTGAGATTCTATTAAAAGAGCTTGGTAAAGTGTTTAGGCTAAAGAAACTAGTCTTCACATGATAAACATCCAACATCAATGTAGTAAAAAAAATCACACCAAGTGCATTGAATAGAAAGAGATGTCGGATGCTTGATAATTGTTTTGAGACATGAGGATAGTGATATTAGAGTCATGCTAGTGGAGTTATTATGAAATTGAGAAATACTTGTGTTAAGGTTAGTGATTCCCGTAGCATGCACATATGGTGAACCATTGTGTGACTAAGTTAAAGCATGAGGTATTTGTAGAGTGTCAACCTTTCTGTGGAGGTCCGGGGGCGCGATGGTTAACTCCTACCAACCTCCCCCCTAGGGGCATGCGTTGATTGCTTTGTTTTGATGACTCATAAATTTTTGCAATAAGTATATGAGTTCTTATGACCAATGTTGAGTCCATGGATCATACGCACTCTCACCCTTCCACCATTGCTAGCCTCTCTTGTACCAAGCAACTTTCGCCAATGACATAAACCCACTATATATCCTTCCTCAAAACAGCCACCATATTGTTCCTCAAAACAGCCACCATACCTACCTATCAGGGCATTTCCATAGCCATTCCGAGATATATTGCGATGCAACTTTCCACCGTTCCGTTTATATGACACGCGTCATCTTGTCATATTGCCATGCATGATCATGTAGTTGACATCGTATTCGTGGCAAGGCCACCATACATAATCCTTTCATACATGTCACTCTTGTTTCATTGCATATACCGGTACACCGCCGGAGGCATTCATATAGAGTCATACTTTGTTGTTGTAGTATCGAGTTGTAATTTCGTGTTGTAATGAAAGTGTGATGATCATCATTATTTAGAGCATTGTCCCATGGGAACAAAGGCTGAATCTATAAAGCCCCTCCGCAACAAAAAAAAAGGTCAAAGAAAAAAAGGCCCAAAAAAAGAAGAAAAAAAGAAAAAGGAAAAATTGCTACTATCTTTTTCCACACTTGTGCTTCAAAGTAGCACCATGTTCTTCATTGTAGAGAGTCTCATGTTTAGCCACTTTCATATACTAGTGGGAATTTTCGTTATAGAACTTGGCTTGTATATTCCAACGATGGGCTTCCTCAAATGCCCTAGGTCTTCGTGAGCAAGCAAGTTGGATGCACACCCACTAGTTTCTTTTGTTGAGCTTTCATTCATATTTAGCTCTAGTGCATCCATTTCATGGCAATCCCTACTCACTCACATTGATATCTATTGATGGGCATCTCCATAGGTCGTTGATACGCCTAGTCGATGTGAGACTATCTCCCTCTTTTTGTCTTCTCCACAACCACCTCTATTCCACACATAGTGCAATATCCATGGCTCACGCTCATGTATTGCGTGAAAGTTGAAAGGTTTGAAAAGATAGAGCATGAAAACAAATGCTTGGCAGAAATCGGGGTTGTGCATGATATGAATATTTAATGTGATAAAAAGGGAGCATAGCCAATACTATATGATTTTGTAGGGATAACTTTCTTTAGCCATAGTATTTTGAGAAGACATGATTGCTTTGCTAGTATTGCTTGAAGTATTATTATTTCTTATGTGAATATAGACTTTTGTCTTGAATCTTTCAGATCTGAACATTCATGCCACAATTAAGAGAATTACATTGAAAAACTATATTGGTTAGCATTCCACATCAAAAATTCATTCTTTATCATATACCTACTCGAGGACGAGCAGGAATTAAGCTTGGGGATGCTTGATACGTCTCCAACGTATCTATAATTTTTTATTGTTCCATGCTATTATTTATGAAGTCTTGGATGTTTAATGGGCTTTATCATTCACTTTTATATCATTTTTGGGACTAATCTACTAACCCAAAGGCCCAGTCCAGATTGCTGTTTTTTGCCTATTTCAGGGTTTTGCGGAAAAGGAATATCAAACGGAGTCCAAACGGCCCTTCGCGAGAGATATTTTTGGAGGAAATCATGCTCGGAAAACGTCAGGACCAAGTCAGGGGGCAAGGGGCCAGCCCTCGAGGGTGGGGGGCGTGCCCCCCTTCCCAGGGCACGCCCCCCTTCCTCGAGGCTGGCCCACATGGCCCCCGGTGCCCTCCTTCTTCCTATATATACCTACATACGCCAGAAACTCCATACGCAGAAAGAAAGCCCTAATTCCACCGCCGTAGCTGTTGTTCCCATGGAGATCCCATCTTGGAGCCTGTTCCGGGAGGGGGATCCACCACGGAGGCCTTCATCATCATCATCATCACCCTCACCATGAGTTGTGAGTAGTTTACCACAGACCTGCGGGTACATAGCTAGTATCTAGATGGCTTTTTCTCTCTCTCTCTGGATCTCAATACAAAGTTCTCCTCGGTCTTCGAGGAGATCTATTCGATGTAATATCTTTTTGCGGTGTGTTTGTCGAGATCCGATGAATTGTGAGTTTATGATCAAGGTTATCTATGAAAGATATTTGGTTCTTCTCTGAACTTTTTATGTGTGCTCATAATATCCTTGCAAGTCTCTTCAAATTATTGGTTTGGTTTGGCCTACTAGATCTATAGTTCTTGCAATGGGAGAAGTGCTTGGATTTGGGTTCAGTCTTGCGGTGTCCTTTCCAAGTGACAGTAGGGACAGCAAGGCACGTATTGTATTGTTGCCATCGAGGATAAAAAGATGGGGTTTCCATCATATTGCTTGAGTTTATCCCTCGATATTATGTCATCTTGCTTAAGGCGTTACTCTATTCATATGAACTCAATATACTAGATGCATGCTAGATAGCGGTCGATGTGTGGAGTAATAGTAGTAGATGCAGAATCGTTTCCGTCTACTTGTCTCGGACCTGATGCCTATATACAATGATCATGCCTAGATAGTCTCATAATTATTCGCTTTTCTATCAATTGCTTGACAGTAATTTGTTTACCCGTCGGAGAATATTTCTATCATGAGAGAAACCACTAGAGAAAACTATGGCCCCCGGGTCTATTCTCAACATATCAATCTACATCTACTTTACTTTTCTTGCTTTTATTTGTTGTTTTATTAAACCAAAAATACCAAAACTATAATTATCATCTCTATCAGATCTCACTCTCGTAAGTGACCGTAAAGGGATTGATAACCCCTTATCGCGTTGGCTTCGAAGTTCTTATTTGTTTGTGCAGGTGCGAGGGACTGGCGCGTGGTCTCCTACTGGATTGATACCTTGGTTCTCAAAAACTGAGGAAAATACTTATGCTACTGTGCTGCATCTCCCTTTCCTCTTCGAGGGAATACAACACAAGCTCAAGAGGTAGCAACTTTATAAAGTTGAAATCCCCCAAGATCATCCAGTTTGTTTGAGGGTCAATATTCAGGTTATAAAGCCATTGTACGAATTCATCTCTCATTTACCCTTGACAGGGGCCATAAACATTCACTAATGTCCAGCAATCATTGTTATGAACTGAGTGAAATTAACCACAATGGAATGAGGGTTAACCTCAACCAAAGAGCCAGCAAAACAATCAGATCTCCACGCAATAAGAAGGCCACCTGAGGCCCCACTAGAGGGGGTCTCAATGAACTTATCAAATCGAGAAGGGCATATATTTTTAATTAACCGACGATCACATTCAGATAGCTTAGTTTCTTGTAGACAAACCACTGAGCAATGACTCCCATTGATCTTTTCTCTAAATGCACGCTGACGCATTTCAGAATTAAGTCCTCTCACATTCTAGCAAAGAACTTGCCAACTTCGCTTAGAATTGACATTCATTTTTAACAAGCAAAGATTGAGCATAAAAAGTACAGCACATGGTGTTGCACATTGGTTCCATAGTACAGCACCGAATAAAAAGTTTACCATAGTCACATCGAAGCCAAATTAAAACAGTCCTAAGATAGGCAGCAAATATAAAGGGCTTTCTAAACCCATGGAGGATATGCATAGAACACATCATTTGTCAGACGCAGGGGGTGATTCTTCAGCAGGCTCAGCCATAAGCTTCTCCTTTGTGAGCGATGTTGAATCCATCTCCAGCGCAATCCCTGCACTCTACAACACTTATATGGGCATATCTAAAGGAACCATGACCTGCACTTGGGCCGAGGAGTCCCATGGGATGTGTTGTTGGGCCACGGGTGAAGCAATGGGCCTAGCTCTTGGCCTATTCTGGGCTGCTGTGGCAATTCCTCAAACACTTGTTTAAACCCATCCCGCCGAGCAGATCTCCTGGTACAATGTCTGACTGATGTCTCCACGATAGGTGCAGCCACCTTCTTCCTGGCCTTACTCCTTAGAGGCTTGAACTTCTCCGCAGAGAAAACAGATAAGCTATCCTGGGTGCCATCAACAGAGGAATTTTGATCACAAAATAATGCTCGAGCCACTGGCCCACTGGTCATTGCGAGCATCTCGTGAGTCTACGAGATAGAATTAGACCTGACAATCTTAGAAAGCAAATGATCTATCTCAAATGCAATGTTCCATGTATGCTTGGAGTAAATCACTGGGCCCATTAGTTTACAGAAGATAGGACGGGGCACTTCCAAAGCATCAAACTCAGGAAAAAGAGTGAGAAAGGATCTCTTCTAGATCATCTCAGGGCAAGAATTGGGCCCTCCAACACACGCACCATACCAATGAACACTTGTTGTGGCGGAATGATGGGAGGCTGGTATGGGACGATAGCCAGTTGTTGAGCATGATCTGCTTCGTTTCGCTGAGCAACTAGTTCTGCAACAACCTGTTGAACAGGCTCATCATCAATGATCGGCTCAATTGGCTCTGCAGCATTATGGACAGGCTTAGCATCTTGCTGAATTTCAAGGTGTTACTCAACTGGCTCTGCTACAGCATGATCAACTAGCACTTTTTCAATTAATGGTTGAGCAAGATCCTCAACGTTATGGGCATGCTGCACTTCAAGGACTACCTGCTCAACAAAGACCGAAGCTTCAGGTTGATCGATGACCATCGACACTTGATCTTGCAGAGGTTGTTCCTGCTGCTGAGGAGCCGGCTCCTCCCAAACTGCATTGCCCCATCCTGCGACATCATGTGCCTACATTGGGGGTTCGGTCTCAGGCTCCAATGGGGCTTCATTCTATCGAATATGAGGGTAGGGAGGCAGGACGAAGGGAATATTATTAGGCACAAATTAGCCAGGAAGCGGATGAGGATTGCCATCCAGCGGCATTTGGTCCTCATCATTCGGCATCTGATCAGCAAAATCTATCCCGAGAACGTAGCAAGCCGCAGTCCAAGAAACCCTAGCCCCTCCCATTCAGCATAATCTCCGAAGACCACACTACGTGGGACCAACGGTGTGTCCAGAAAAGAGGCCCTCACTACTAGGAAAATGCTTATAGACAGTAGCTATAGTAGTAGCGCTTTTTATAATAAAGCGCTCCTACTACTTATCAGTAGCGCTTTTTATAAAAGGTGCAACTACTATGCACTTACCGGTAGCGCAGTTTTTGTAAAAAAACGCTACTACTACAATTGTCAGGCCGTTTGCCGACAGGCCATGCGTAAGAGTAGCACTTTTATGCATGAAGCGCTACTACTACCGCATGTTACAGTAGCGCTTTCTACATATAAGCGCTACTACTACGGGTTCTTTATCCAGCCCAACGGCCCGCGCTCGGCTTCTCTCTCTCACTCCCCCGCCCTCACACACTCACTCGCCTCTCTCCGCCGTCGTCTCCGCTGCCCTCCCCCGCGCACCGCCGTCCCCCGTGCCAGAGCTCTCCCGCCGGCCGCGCTCGCCCTCGCCGGCTCTACTCCCGCGCCGGCCTCCTCCCCCACCGTCCACCCTCGCCCACGCTGGCTCTGCTCCCCCGCCGGCCTCCTCCCCTCGCCGGCCTCCTCCCCTGCCGGCCTCCTCCACCACCGTGAGGTACTGCTCCTCCCTCCATTTAGTTCATTAGGTTAGGTAACTTAGGTGAATTTATTTAATTAACTTAGGTGAATTTAGTTAATTAACTTAGATGTTTTTTAGTTAGGGAAGTAGGTTAGGTAACTAATTAAGAAGAAGCTAAAATTCAATATAGTTTTTTAGTAAGTGTTTAATAGAATTAGTTAGAAAATTAATAGAACTAGTTAAACTAGTTTATTTTTAGTAAGTATTATTTTAATTATAGTAAGTGCTAAGTTGAACTTGTTGAATTAATAAAACTAGTTTATTTTTAGTAAGAAAATTTAGGTATATGAGATTTGATGATCTAATTAAATTTTTACTATAGAATTAGTTTATTTTTAGTAAGAAAATTAATAGAACTAGTTTATTTTTTTAGTTAAACCAATTATTCCCGCATCGACGTCGACGATGCCTATCCCGCATCCTCGTCGTCGACTCGACGGAGGAGGCCTGGGCTTGGTGAGGAGCCATGTCCGGGACTGGGCTCCACCGGGCTGGTACTGGGAGGTCCTACCTTCCGGGGGGCGTAGTTTGGTGAGGAGCCAGCCCATCGTTGACCTGAACCTTCTTTGGTGGCGGTCGGGTGGGCCAGTGACAGTGCAGAGGCTTGAGGATCCCACGGAGGTGGTACGTCATCTTGTCAGCGAGGAGGACAAGCACGTCCGTCGCTACATGCTTGCGTTAGAGCTCAGGTTAGACAATACCTGGCAGGTTCTTCAGGGATCCTGTGATGTTTTCTTCTCTTTGGGTGTCCACCGCACGCGTCGATACCCGTCGTTCACTGCAGTTTTAGCTGTATTAGTGATGTTATATGTATGATACTATTCGAGATCTATTAGTGATAATATTCGATGATGTACGGATGAAAGAGATGGTTTAGTTTTGCTTATTGAAGAATGCTAATTTGAATACTAATTTATTTTACGCTTTGGTTTTGCTTATTGAATGCTCTAATAGGAAAACTACTCCATCAAGTTTGAATCCTCATATGATGTAGATATAAACATGTATATCTTATGTTGCTCACATAGGATATGTGCTTGCCCAAGTGGCCGGCCATGTTTGCAGGTTACACCTCCTATAATGGCCTATGTTTTGCCGGAGTGTTGATTAGGCAGATTTCAGGCGCTCGATATGTCCCTTTTTAGCAAAGGTCATGCCGGATTTTTCCGTGAATTCTTGCATGACTTGTGCTAGAATATGTAGGACATATCGAGTGGCCTGGTTTTTTAGTACATATATTTAATTGTACAAGTTTAATATTTTAGTTATGAAGATAGGGAATGTCGTACTCAGATGACGAAAGTATCCCGAGAAATACTCTCGAGTGCCACTGGTGCCACGACGACCGAGGTCTGTGGGACAGGCCTCACCAGGACGAAGATCGGCGCTTGAGCATTAAGCTCGATGAGACCTTCGTTGTTGAAACGGTACGCGATGATGACAAGTGTTTTTTCGTAATTAAGCACGACTTCAACTATTTCAACGTGTAATTTTCATCTTTTACAATTCGACTAGCTTATCCCATGCCATGCAAGATGCTATGCCTTGGAGAGGATGGGTTTTGAAGACCATGAAACTATGGAAACAAAGAAAATTCACCTAAGGACCCATCATGGTATGGATATTGAAGTAAATCTATACAATTCTGAGAGTATAACCCATTTTTGTTGCAAAAATGGGAAGCACTTTGCAAGATATATGGTTTTTATGAGGGTATTCTTGTCACCATGGATCTTGGTGATCCTGACATCAACCAAGACAATATGGACATTTGGGTCCTTGTTGATAAGCTTCCAATTCTACCGCTATGTAAGTTTCTGAAACATAGTTATTAACTAATTTACATTGTTTATTTCAAAATAGTTGATAGCTTATTTTCATTGTTCAAAAAATGTGCGGAAGATGGTAGACAGAACCTACTACACCGATGGCTCTGAGTTGACTTAGCAGGAGACAAATCATCTGATTGCATTTCGTACTGATCTTGAGAATTACAATATCTATTTCTCAAACTCCTACACATTATGGTGAATACGTGCCACTGGGTCACGTGTTGAACCACGGTAACATCCATGGAGATGCCATGGTAATATTTTTTACTATTACGACATCCGTGTATCTTTTGCATAAATTCTTTTAAAACTTCAGTACATTGCTAACTACGAAGTTATTACTATGTTTTTGAACAGAAAATCCTAAAGGATTGTGTGCCTCATCTGATGTTTTAGAATGATCGCCTTAATGTTTTGAACATACTACCAGGTCATCCTACCAATCTCACCTATCCATATCGGATGTCTAAAACCAGTGAAGACATGGTAATCAAAGAATGGAAAAAATTTATGGACAGTCGTAAGGAGGTTCTAGGAAGCAACATTGTGCAAAAGGAAAGGATTGGAGACAGGATAATCTCCATTCTCCATAATGGAGAGTCAGGGCTTATCTTGTTTTATGATATTTCACCTAGGAGAAGGTAGTAGGTCCTAGTTAATAATACTCATGATCATGTGCTAAGAACAACTAAGTAGGATTCGTTAGATGACTATGATGATAATGTGGTATCGAGTAGAAGTTGTATGATCGATGATGATGAGCATGACTTGTTATTATGATACCAATGATGAGTTATTTATTATTATGATCGATGATGCATGATGCTAAGTTGTTATATGAGCATGATGAGTTATTATATATATCAGTAGGTGAAATGAACATGGATTAGATTCAAGTGGAGCCAACATGTGGTGCACATCGAAAGTACTACTAATCCAAACAAGTTCAAGTTTGGATTAGAGTAGTACTTTCGACATGCACCACATGTTGCCTCCACTTGATTCTACTCCACGTTTATTTCACCCACTGTTATATATAATAGGTAATCATGGTCATAAAATCATATGATGAAAGTACTGTATATAAAACCACACAACGAAAATAAGCTGTATTTTTAGAAATACAGGAAAAGTTAGGAGCAGCGCTTTTTAGAACAGGCGCTACTGCTACTTAGGTATAGCAGCATCGCTTTTTAGAACAAGCGCTACTGCTAACTAGATATAGCAGTAGCGCTCCCATTCCAGCGCTACTGCTACTAGTTAGCTGTAGCGCTCCCATTCCAGCGCTACTGCTACTAGTTAGATGTAGCGCCTTAGTGGTAGCGCTAGTACCAGCGCTATTACTAGCTATAAAACAAGCTCTACTACTAGGGTTTTCCCTAGTAGTGCCAGATAAGGATCTTCACTGTCCCAAGATTGAAACCTGCCAAAAGTACTGACTGCCTGAGTAATGAACTCCGCCATGCGATAATCCAAAGGAATACCAATAAACATAATCCAACCATCTCTGAACCCCTGAGCACCCTGAAAACCCTCACCCTCATCATCCTTCATGAAGCGGACAAAATGATCATTCCCAAGATCAAAAGGAGCATGCTGAATCAGACCATAACAGACTACTGGATCTCTGACTTGAAACAGACCTACTCCATGGAACCAAGGTTGAGCAGAGCGGACTAAATACCACTATTTGGCAAAAATTGAACCACTTCCTATCTGAATGGTCCTAATGGCCCCTCTAGATGCGGCATCACCTCCGCCACCATGTAATCCTCATGGCGGCGCGGCGGCCTCGAAGATGGTGTGATGTAGGTGCGCGTAAGATGAAACTGACATTGGAGCAGAGGAGGAAGATTGTGTTCGCTGGGTATTGGGCAGAGCTGAGGTGACAGGGCGTAGCATCTCGTTTCTAGGGGTAGAGTTTCCTAGGCCAACATGCAACCCCGAAGAATCAGAGCTATGCTTGCGATTAATTAGCCTCCATACCAATCTGTTAGCTCACGCGTAGTTAAAACAATCTTTTCTATAGTGACCTACCTGAGAGCAAGCCGAATAGACCATTCGCCTTCCACAAGACGATGACAGGTAGCCCTGCTCATTGCAGACTGAGCATGTCAAAACTCGGGCCTCCTGCGAGCTAGGAATTTGTGGGGATTCCTCAGCGGGTTGTTGGCTTGGACTTTGCAAAGGTCTAGATGAAGCCACATGGCCAGAAGAGCTTGGACCAACCAATGGGCCATGCTCCTGAGAATTAGTTCGAATAACCAGAAGTTCTGATTCTCCCGCTTGAATCACGACAGGAGCAGCGCAATGCATGGGACTGTGCTTATCACATCTCGCCAGAGGAAGATCCGCCGATGAGGTTTGAACCATGCCAAAGGTGATGCGTGGCCTAGCCACCATCCATTGTAGAATGACTCGCTTGTTTTGAGCTCTCTAATCCAGTTAGGACCCCCATTGCCCCAAAGATTAAAATAGCACTTGAATTGCAAGCACGCATATGATCGAAGATCAAGAATATAAAACCCAACTTGCTTGCATGAAACATGGAAAGAAAAGACTTTATCTTTGACATGAGAGACCATGAGATCAATTGCCGAACCCCCAAGGGTTGATTCCAGAGCCGTCGCCAATGAGTCTTCAGAGAGTCGGTAATCATGGCAGCTAAAAGGGACCACCAAGGTGAAAGAGCCTGAGGCCTCCATCGGGTGCACCGTGAGGCCAGTAAATCTGTAGATATCGTCTGGAAAGGCTAAACCCTAAAAAAGTCCAAGGCCAAAGTTGATCCGCCTTGAGAACCCATGGAAGATGGGTACTACCGAGATCTAGAGGCCCCGCCAGATCGTGTCATCGGAGAGGATTCACATATTAGTGGATGAGGGAGGAGATCACCGGAGTTTGGGAGGGTGGGTTGGTGGGAGGTGGAGTCACATCACGCCTTTGAAGTCATAGCTGGGATATTTCCTCCGCCGCCACCGTTTGCCCTTCTACATCTGCTTCCACACTGCCGATAGCCATCACTACCGCAGCACCGTCAAATTCTCAACAGATGCATACACGGTGCCGCACCAGAGGTGGTACTCTTTCGTCTCTGCTAAACTTATTTTATCGCAGCAAGAAAATAGATCGCCACTATTTTACTGTCATTTCTTGTCCACCACTTAGGATCTTACTTGTTAGTTCCTTGGTTGCGAAGTTGCCTTTGTCCGGTTTGCACCATCAGATCCCCCATGGCACGATCAACACTATACTCGCAATGCTTATGGGTTTCCCCATTTATATTCCACACTAGCTAAACAACGCTGTAGGGGGCAGTCCAGGGTAGGGCGGGGGGTCGGGGCCTGTGGTTCGGCCAGCGGCTCGTGCTATTTTCCATAAGGTAAAAATCAGAGGGGAGGAATAAGAAGGGTTAGGAGACGTAGGATCTTCATCCAACCTCCTAAACTGGTCGACTGACCCAAATGTCAAAAGTCACAGGACTTGCATGCGGACATTCCTTTATATTCAATACCATCATCGTAGCTGCCCACCACTACTCCTCAATCCATCAAGCTAAACAACGTGCCACTAATAATTCCAAACTTGTTGCTCAAATATGAATCTGATTTGATGCTGATATTACTAAAACAGATAACGTTTAATTGGTCAGCTGATGTTCCCACTTTACTTTCGAAAAGCATGTGCGCCACATATAGAGAGACAACAGGGAGTTGCACTCTTAATGTGCTCTAGTTCATCATGTGTCGGCGCTGCACAACAAACATTTTTTTATCCTAATTCTCCTTGCTCTTCTTTAGCATGTTCCTCTTCTGTTCTTCTTTAAAAAGTACTCTCTCTATTCCTAAATACAAGTATTTTTATAGATTCCACCATAGACTACATATGGAGCAAAATGAGTGACTATACACTCTAAAATGTATCTGTATACATCTATATGTGATCCATAGTGGAAATATCTACAAAGACTTATATTTTGGAACAGACGGGGTATAATAGTATAGTACAATTTGTTCTTTGTTGTGAAGAGGAGCAGGGACATTTGCAGTGTACAGGTCTATTGGGTCGGTTGTGATGGACACTTTCAACTCTTCGGGCCTTTTTGATTCGTAGGATTTTGTAAACATAGGAACAGGAATTGTAGTGGCCTACCCAGTTGAATCCTATAAGATTAGCAATAAAATGTGGGGAGTTGTGTCCCCTTTGAGAGTTACACTGATATTAACAGTACCGCACCTTTAGTTGAAGAGAGCCTTTTTCCGAAGCCTTTCTAGTCATACCAGCAATAGTAGCCCATATTTTCCAGCAAGTTCCACTTTCCTGATTTTACTTGTGATGCTTACGGTTTTCCCGTTATATCTACACTATGATCTGTGTTGGTGCTTTGTGTCACACTAGCAGCAGTCCACTCTTGAAGCTAAACAACACACCAATCATAAGTCAAAAGCTTACTTCTTCAAATACAAATTGTGATATGATACTGATATTAGTTAACAGACACACATTTAATTGGTCAACTAATGCTCCCACTTGATTTTCCAAATGCCTGTGATCACATATAGAGCGACAGCATGGAATTGCATTTCTTTGGCCGTTGTGATTCATCACAAGTGGGCAACCAACATTGTATAGAAAGAAGCAGAATCTCAATAATATGCTTCCTCTTTTGTTATTCTTTGTTTAATAAGTAAAATATGTTCCTTGTGAGGAAGGGGAGCAGGGACATCTACAGTCAACAGCTGATAGAGCTGGCATGTAGGTCGTCGATAGGCTTTCAATTAGTAGTGGCAATACAACACCGTATTTTCCAGCCAGTTCCACTTTCCCGATTTATTTATGCTGGGTATAGTGTACCCCTTCTATCTACACTACGATCTGCCTAGTTGTTGTGTGCTCTTGTTATCATGGTTTGGCAATAAACTTTCTATACAGTATATTATGAGTCTATCATCTACTGAGTATCCTTACTTCTGGAGCTCCCAATATGGAGCATATTTTCTTGTGTAGTTGTGCTAGATTATATTAATGCAGGCACGATATTACAACACACATGGGCTCTCCCATCAGAATCCAGTGATAGCACACAAGGGTTTACTGGGAGCCCCTAGTATACTAGAATATCCTCTGAATTACAAAGATAATCTCACTACTATTTATGTTTTCATGCATCTCAGATATTGTATGTAATCACAATTAATATGAGAATGCAGGCATCAGAAGAATATTACGGAATAGTGCAATGACTAACAAACTTGGCCCCAAGGCATTGAGTTCCATTCCGGATGCAATGAAACTCATACTCTCCCGACCTGCAGATTCTTGTTCAGAATATGATCCTAATGACTATTCCGACCTCGAGGAGTCGAAGACAGATGGCCTATCATGTTCACCCTTCCAGGTGCCTATTCTAATTTGGCAAGGTTTTATTGATTGCATGTATCATGCATAAGGTGTCTTGCATTTCTTCTACTTTGTTGCACTGCCATCTACTTAGTTTACTCATCATATATGTCAAGATGCCATGCCCATCCATTATCAATACATACTCCATATGTCATCATACCATGTTTTCCCACTCAAATGTTGTTCTCGTGCATTAGACATCAAAAAGGAAGATGGTGATTACCGAACATGAAGGAGCACTAGCAAAGTCCTTGAAAAAGGTGGTGGTGCCGGAGAAATCAGATAGCACCCCACTTATATTGGCTCTCCAACCAGTGACACAAATTGTAGGACGGACTCTAGCTGACTGTACACATACTTCACTGGCCACACCACTAGCCCCACCACACAGGACCTGCCCTCCAGCAAAAGGAATGTCGATTTCAGTTGCCATAGCACCAGCCATACCACAGAAAAATCTCACTCCAGCAAAAAGTACAGCAATTCCACCGGCCGAAGACCTATCCCAACTGCTAAGACCGCCAATTTCTGTAGATTGGAAGCCCATTCTATTTATTCCCAGTTTAAAAGACAATGCTTGTTGTTAGGAACTACATGCATATATTACCATCATGGGAAGATTATAGTGAAGACAAACACCATTTTCACATCTTCCTGTCCCAATTACGTGTAAGTGTTATTATTCATGGCGATTATTTTACTGTTTACTGTTGATTGAACACATCAATTATTTAATTACATTGTTGTAAGTAGGTGAGGGTCAATCTGCATAGTCATGACAAGCAAAGCTTGCTTGCCCTTTTCAAGGAAGCATTGCAGCAGTATCGGTGTTACCTGAGGAAAACACATTTTGATGGCAAGTCTATGAATGAAATTCCGGTGAAGTCCCCCACTACTGGAATCTGGCACTTTGCCATCTGCCATGGCAAATGGCAAAGGCATGGTCGGCGGATGGCAAAGGCTTTGCCATCAGCCAGCAGATGGCAAACAGTTTGTCTGAATTCCAGTGGGCAAATGCTTCTTTGCCATCTGCTGGCTGATGGCAAAGAGCCTGTGCCTTTGCCATCAGCTGGCAGATGGCAAAGCCTCTTAATGGGGCTAGCCCCGTTAGAAGGATAACGACATACTTTGCCATCAGCCAGCAGATGGCAAAGGCTATAGGCTCTTTGCCATCTGCCAGCAGATGGCAAAGGCTGCATACTTTGCCATCAGCCAGCTGATGGCAAAGAGCCCATATAGGCCAGTCCAAAAAATTTCTCTGGATGACACGTGGTTTCTTTGCCATCTACTAGCTGATGGCAAAGCTCTTTGCCATCTGCGAGCAGATGGCAAAATGTCTATATTGCCCCATTTAATTTTGTTTTTCTTATATCAATTCATTTTCACAGAAAATCAAACACAAATATATTTATATGACCAATATAGCATATTCAACACATATTACCAATAGTCATGAACACATATATATATCCAACACATGTTACCAATAGTAGCAAGTTTCATCCGTACATATACATAGTTTCATCAATATTACACAGTTTCATCCATAGGTAGCAAGTTTCACAAGGTCAAAACAAAAACTAAATACAAGCACTCCATCAACCCAAGCTTCTGTGATCTTAAGCAAATCTGTAAAATGGGAAAGAAGAAAGTTAGAAGAAGAAGACTAGAAGAAGAAGATTATTATGATGCAACTAAAATGTGAAGATTATTATGATGCAACTTATATCTGTGAAATAGGTCATTTTGGAGCTAAGTAAGGTCATTATATCATTTTGGAGGTAGCTAAGCATATGAAGTCATTTAGGAGCTAAAATATGACATTTCTTAAGCATATTATGTTATTTTAGAGCCAGTTAAGCATATTAAGTGATTTTGGAGGAAAAGATGCTAAGTATAGGTCATTTTAGAGCTATCCTAGGTTAAATAGGTCATTTTTAAGCTAGCTAAGCATATTAAGTCCTTTTGGAGGAAAAAATGCTAAGTATAGGTCATTTTAGAGCTATCCTTGGTTAAATAAGTCATTTTGGAGCTAATCAAGCTTATCTTGTCATTTTTGAGCTAGCTAAGCATATTGAGTTATTTAGGAGGAAAAAATGCTAAGTATAGGTCAATTTAGAGCTAGCCTAGGTTAAATAGGTCATTTTGGAGCTAAGTAAGGTTATTATGTCATTTTGAAGCTAGCTAAGCATATGAAGTCATTCAGGACCTAAAATATGTCATTTCTTAAGCATATTATGTCATTTTAGAGTTAGCTAAGCATATTAAGTCATTTTGGAGGACAAGATACTAAGTATAGGTCATTTTAGAGCTATCCTACGTTAAATAGGTCATTTTAAGCTAGCTAAGCATATTAAGTCATTTTGGAGGAAAAAATGCTAAGTATAGGTCATTTTAGAGCTATCCTAAGTTAAATAGGTCATTTTGGAGCTAATTAAGCTTATTATGTAATTATTATTGGGCTAGCTAAGCATATTGAGTCATTTAGGAGGAAAAAATGCTAAGTATAGGTCATTTTAGAGCTAGCCTAGGTTAAATATGTCATTTTAGAGCTAAGTAAGGTTATTATGTCATTTTGAAGCTAGCTAAGCATGTGAAGTCATTTAGGAGCTAAACTATGTCATTTCTTAAGCATATTAAGTCATTTTGGAGGAAAAGATCCTAAGTATAGGTCATTTTAGAGCAATCCTACGTTAAATAGGTCATTTTTTAGCTAGCTAAGCATATTAAGTCATTTGGGAGGAAAAAATGCTAAGTATAGTTCATTTTAGAGCTATCCTAGGTTAAATAGGTCATTTTGGAGCTAATTAAGCTTATTATGTAATTATTAAGCTAGCTAAGCATATTAAGTCATTTTGGAGGAAAAAATGCTAAGTATAGGTCATTTTAGAGCTATCCTAGGTTAAATAGGTCACTTTGGAGCTAATTAACCGTATTATGTAATTTTTAAGCTAGCTAAGCATATTAAGTCATTTTGGAGGAAAAAAATGCTAAGTATAGGTCATTTTAGAGCTATCCTAGGTTAAATATGTCATTTTGGAGCTAATTAAGCTTATTATGTCATTTTTGAGCTAGCTAAGCATATCGAGTCATTTTGGAGGGAAAAATGCTAAGTATATGATTATGTCGCTAGTATCCTTATGGCAGAGAACCAGGGCCGACATGACTAGTCATAGAACCAAGGTGGCACAAACGTACAGGGACATGCATACATGACCCAGCAATGCACGTGTCGGTCATTAGCGAGTGCAACCAAGTCGTAGCAAGCTACAAGGACTTCGGTGATACATCACGTGACATTTCCCCGTAGGGACAGACACAGGAGCAAAGAAGGACACATGCCGGTCAATCCATGTGTTCCGGAGCAGTAGCGAACTACCATGGCTCAGTGGAAGCACTAGGAGGCATTTCCCTGTATGGAAGGCTACCAAAGGCACACGACTAGATGTCGAATCCCACAAATACAATGCATTTCAAACATACACACATTATGCACGATATGTGTAGATACAACATGGCATCACAACAGAACTCTATTAAGCAAAACACTTGGGAAACTTACCATCATCACGAAGGTGTAGGTGTAGGACCGGTCGCGCCAGTGGCAGACGGAGAAGGATCGGTCGATGCTTGTCGGGACTTACACTGCACCAAAGATTATTTCCAATGTATCATTAGCATGATGCAACTCAAATGTGAAGACTAGTAACTAATGACCGTTCAAATGAAACTCACCGTGCCCGCCGAAGCAATGACTGGCATCGATGGAGGGGTCTGGCCATTCTTCTCGCACATGGACTGCACATTTGGTTTTGACGAGTCAGTCATATTAGTTACTAATGAAAGGAACATTGTGTGCATGATTTAGCTAATATGCAGAAGAAACTTACCACGAAGAGATCATACATGGCCCGGTTAGCCGACTCGTTCTGGTTCCTCTCCTCCTCCAACAGCCTAGCCGTCCTCTCCTCATTCTCCCTCTCCCTCTCCGTCGCCTGCCGGTCCCTCTCCGCCAACTGCCGGTCCCTCTCCTGAAAAGCAGCATGGGTCTTCGCTCTCTTTGCCTTAATAGCAGCCTGCAACACCACTCGTTAGCATTGTAATCATCGACGGTCGCAAACACAATGTAATGGAGGAAAGGCTACTGAGACCATATAACAAACCTGGAATTCGATTTCCACTGGTCGTAAACGAGAACGAATTTAAAGAACTCATAAATGAACCATGAAAATATAAATGGGAAATGTAATCACCTTGAACTGTAAAATATCTTACATGATTTGAAGAGTAAAAGGATAGAGTAAACTTACAATAGCGTGCGAGGCATATCCTGGGAAGATCCCAACATAAGCATCAACATTATAAGGAATATATCCCTATAAAAAAAGCTGGTCAACTGAAGGTAGCATATGAGATAGAGAACAATTCCCATGATGACATAAACTTACAAATGGTTGGCTACAATCAAGGATTGGTAGGGAGCAACAGTCTCTGGGTTCCCCAAAGAGAAAAGCGGCTTTACCATGTGCTGATCGGGCTTCCCATGATCATTGTAATAATCTAAAAAAAGGGTGTTACTATTAGCATGAAGATATAATCGCATCAATTCTCCTGACTGTAAATGGGGCTCGGGCGATGTGAACATCATCAGAGAGAAGAGCCACTAATAAAGCAAAAGACATGCCAGAACTTCTAGTTTACAGAGATTATCTTCTCTTCATCTTTTGAGAAAACACAAATGATGAGTTTAGGCATTGGTAAGAAGCATAGTAACAGGATAGGAGTGGCCGATATATTGCGCATCTACTACCACCTAGTTGCTCAATCCCTTTGGTTGAAAGTGTAAAAGAAACTTACTTGCATTAGGCCACCGGGAAGCAGAAGAGGGACGGAGGGCGGCGGGGCGGACGCCAAGCTAGGCGGGTCGGGCGACTCCGGTGATGTCTCCCGCAGATAAGGGCGCGGCTCTAAATGTTTACCATCAACACTCGAATTCTCTATGGCAACAAAGCACACAAAAGGATCAAAAGGCTAAAGCCATGAACAATCATGGATGGTGTCTTTTCTTGCTAAGCGACACAACCTGCACATGACCGAGCCCTAGGACCTGGGAATCTGTTGGTTGTTGTTGGTAAAACTATTCCAAACTTTGATGCTCAGCTTCAACTTCTCTAAAGGTTCCTTACAAAAAAGAGAGAAGTTAAGTCACTAGAATAACCATTCTAAAGGTTCTCAACAAGTTCTGTTGGACTGATCATCAAAGAAATGAATGTTAGGATATAAGACATAGAAAAAATGTGCATAATGATCTTCTGGATATACGGCAGACTGCAGCTAAGTGGTAACAAAGAAAAGTCATTTTCTAAAAATTGATTCTACATTAACAGAGTCACCATGAGATTTCGTCAGTACATGCACCTTTGAGTTCCATCAATCCAGCAAAATATCAACCACCAAAGCTCGTGAGCATTCAATTCAAGTATGAACAAAGGCTATATCACACACATCATCTCTGCTCCAATGTGGTGAAGTTTGTATCACACGCATCATCATCACAGTAAGTTTCTCTAATTCTTCAGGTTGCAAGTCTTTCGAAAATACAATTCAATCATAATTCTATTAAATGTAGTAATTTTCAAGATGAAATATCAATTAGAGATGCGCCAATTTCCTCATTCAGAAAGTGATGAAAGGAAGTCATTTTAATTTTGAAGTTACGTATCAAAAATTGTCTTGCAAAATTAGCAGGATACATATATTAATACATGTCACATCCTTATTCAAGATAGTAATTGTATAAGAGCATTAAAGGAATAGCAATTGTATAGGAGCACATCTAACAATAAAACTTAATGTATTTCTTGATTCAACTTTATGCAAAAGTTAAGGAACAAGTAAGAGAAAAGTCTTGATTTATGAGAAAAATTAAGTTGATAACATCAGGATTTCACCATTGTTTGAAATAGGTCACAAGCTTTGCACTTGTAGCGTCTCTTCTTCAACTCTGTAGTCTTGACCTTTAACTACAGCCTCTTGTTGTTGGCATTCCTCCTTTTGCTTCTTCCGTTGGGTCTTCATATATGTATCCACAATGCCTTTTTGTCCTCCTTCTCTCCTTACAAGAAAATATATCGCCGTGATTTCATCAGAATCATGTGCCATTTGACAAAAAAATTGATTTACAGTTAACTTATAGACAACAAATCATCACTTAGCCCAACCAACCACTGCAACCGTACCATAAGCGTAAGAAAAATGAAAATATAGAATATTAGGAAGCCCATCTCCCAGGATGATCGTTGTTGGTGTCGAGAATAATTGTGTCAATTGCATCGCAGGGAATTAACTCGAGTGAAGTCATAGAGCTCGAGCAAAATCCATATCACCCTTCTACAATATGTGGCGTACGGGTCTGTCAGCACAAGATCAAACCGACCGAGGAAAGACTACTCAAGGGGAATGAAACTTGCTGAGCATGAAGCAACACAAGGAAGTAGATGTAACTGCTGACTTTTTACATAGCCGTCATATCAATGATGCAAAATTGACTACCCGATCCCGTAGGTTGAAACGTTCAGCAAGATTTCATTGGTTGTAAGTACGATGATCTGAAAGTTCATAAAATTCAGCAATATTTCACAGATTGAAATGGTAGGCTATTCATCTACAAAATTAGCAGAGGAGGATATAGTAGAGGAGTAGCCGATGCGGCACGGAGGTCGGAGGATATAGAGCCGGCTGGAAGAAAAAATAGATCAAACAAGATATACGGTTCACCTAATCTCAAACCATAGAAAAAAGATCAAGCAACTACTGGCTAGAAGTTAAATAAAAAATCTGATATGTAATCAGTAGTGTTTCCTCTTCTCACTGCAATATTGGGGTGCAAAAGGTTCTTGAGGAGCTGTAATTCTTCCTTGAATTATCTTATATGCGCCTAATTGTAGAAACAGAAGCCACAAATCATCACCTCATATGAAGAAAAATCTCAACAACTAAATTTGTAACCAGATCGGTTGGGGAAGTGGTACTCACTTGGGCTTTCTCCCGGGTCGTGTTGGTGCTTCCAATCAAAGTTGGAACAAAAATCAAACAATGGAGAGAGAGTTAGTGTAACGAATGACTTCAAGTCCGTAGAAAGTGCAAACCAGATCACCAAATCGCAAAAGCCTAGCAGTTGCTTTACTGCGAGGAGCTCGCCAGTGTCCAGATTCATCCCGAGGCAGACATGCCCGAACCCACCAGAGCCAATCATCTCACCCCTCCGACCACCATGCGACGGGACCGAAAGGGCGCGGCGGCTCCCACGGCGAACTGAGCGGGAGGAACGGCTGGGAGCAAAGGGCGCGGCGGCTCCCGCGGCGAAAGGAGCGGGAGGAACGTCGGGGCGGCGGCGCGGCGCCTCCCGCGGCTATGGAGGAATGGCAGGGCGGCGAACGGTGCGGGAGGATCGGCGCACGGAGGCCCGCCCATGATGTGGCGTCAGTTGGGAGGTGGAGGGAGGAGGAGGGGCGAGAGGTCGTGGGGGCGTGCGGCGAGCGGGGAGTCTATGCGCCACGGGGGCAGCGGCGGTCGACGGCGAGCAGGTTCTTGCCATGGCGGGGGGTCGGGCGCCGCGGGGGAAGGGGGAGGGCGAGCGGCGGCGTGAAGGGGACGAAGAGGCGTTGGGGTAGTAGATGTGGATGGGTGGGAAGAGAGGGAGGGGATAATTAACCCCACAATTTTTGTTTACCTAAAAAAAAATAACCCATCTCTTTGCCATCTACTGGCAGATGGCAAATAGGTGGGGCTGGTACGCCGTTAACCCCTTGACGGCAACACGAGTTGGCTACCTCTTTGCCATCTGCTGGCAGATGGCAAAGATTATTTGCCATCTGCTGGTAGATGGCAAAGAATTGGCTGATGGCAACCATGTTCTTTGCAATCTGTTTTTTATAAGCAGATGGCAAAGAAGTTCTTTGCCATCAGCTAGCTGATGGCAAAGAGCCGGCTGATGGCAAAAACCCAGATTCCAGTAGTGCCCTGTGCTAAATTTAGAAGACATTGAATGGAAAAACCTTGTTATGCACTGGTCTCATTCCCAGGATGAGATACTGTCTATGATATCACATGACAATTTGAACTTCTACTTTTCCGCATGTGCCTTACGGATTTCTTTTGCAGGAAATCTGCTCAAAGAAGAATTCTGGTTTGAAAAGGATGACGGGATATTGCAAATATGCTGCTCACTACTTTGCTCTTGTTGGTACCTGTTGTCCTATATAACTGTACTTGCATTCATACCTGGTTCATTATGTGACAGCAGTATGCATGATAGCTTGCTTATCAATTGTTCGCTCCAAATTATCACATTTGTATTAATGGTTCCATTAATGTAGAATATACTCAATGCCAATTAAATAGTTTAGATCTGCATTGTTCTTCTAAGTACCTGCTTTTCTTTATCAGTGTACTTATATAGACAACTAGTTGTTCATGTACAATCACTCTGCAGCTTATTTTCCTTTGCCCTCCGTTTTCTACACACCAAATCTATATTTAATCTTACCATAAGGTTGGATTAAACCAATGGTACTGTAGAAGTTTAGCTTTGCATTGCTCTTGGCAGTACATTTTCCTATACCATTGTACTTACATTTATAGCTAGTTGGTTATGTAGCATCACTCTTCATCTGATCTTAAATGTTCTCCACACATCTATTTTACTCTTAACAAAATGTACAATAAAGGCAATGCTTATGAAGAATATTTTGTGGTAAACTACTTGAATTGCCCCACCATCAGCATGGACAAGGGCTTTATAGAGCCGGTCTTCACAACTAATGTAAGTTCGTTCTTCTAAAGCATTCAAACTTTGTTGTGTATATTTGGTTAGGCATAACTGTAATAGTTGTTTATTTTTTGTGTTTGCGTCAAATTGCATGTTTAAAGTTTATTATGAAGTCCATAAACATAAGTTTGTCCTTCTCAATTTAAGTTCTTAAATGTACAATCAAGTTCCTTCTTCATACCATGTAAACTAAACTATACAAAGCAAGTGATCTTCTGTAACATCCCAAATTTTCAATTTGAAATGTTATACATATGTCATCTCGCATATCATATTTTATTTGCATTTGTGTGTTGTGATCCTCGAAATTCTAAGCAACTCAAGGACCCACGGAGAGAGTTCGGGATTTCACCGTTTTCATATTTGAATTTCTAAAATATCGGAACAAGGACCATTTTGGTTTTAATTGTTTTTCTCTCCGAAAATATTTCATATTAAAATATATGAGTGGGGATAATACGACTTCTATAACCTAAATGAAATATTGGAAGAAATATATTAAAATCAAATATTTTATTTTATTTGGTTTTTCTGCTACTTTATTTGAATTAGAAAAATGTGCATATTTTAAAAGTTGCATTTTAGGGCCAAGAAAATGTTCATCATGTTCTCAATATTTTATTTAGACGGTGATATTTTTTTTGGAATTTTAGATATTTATTTTTTTTCTAGGATTTTTCCGGCGACATTCGTTTAAAAAAAGTGAAGTTCGGACCGACTCGGCCGAAGCCCGGCCGGCCCGCTCCCAGGCGGATTCCGCCGCCCGCCCGCCCAAGCCGTCGTGGCCGACTCGGCCACCGCTG
This sequence comes from Secale cereale, assembly GCA_902687465.1. Taxonomy (NCBI): domain Eukaryota; kingdom Viridiplantae; phylum Streptophyta; class Magnoliopsida; order Poales; family Poaceae; genus Secale; species Secale cereale. Next base: position 278,947,076 of record LR738710.1, read on the forward strand.
CCGCCTGCCCCTTCCCCAAGACAGAGCCCCCCGGCCTTTATATACGC
>LR738710.1:278947203-279079477 GCA_902687465.1 Secale cereale
ACCTCACCAAGCCTCCAGCCACCGCCGCTAGCGCCGCCCGCTGCCCCGCGCTGCTACTGCCGGCGCCGCTCGCGCTAGCCCCGCCGCACGCCCCGCCTCGCTGGAGCCGTCGCCGTTCCGATCCGCCGAAGCCGCCAGTTTTTTTGGTTTTAGGTTAAAAAACGCGGATTTCTATCAAACCCTAGATCGATTTTTTTTTGTTTATATCGGTTCATTTTTCTTTTGGTTTAGTTATTTAGCAGACGTTCGTCCGTTCGTTCGTTTTAACGAACGCTTTTCGTCTTTTAGTTACACACAACGAACGTTCGTTCGTTAGCCTGTTCTTCGTGTTTTCTTTTTAGGGGTTTTCCACGATTATATTCGATCATGATTTCTGCCCTGATCTTAGTTTTAGTATAACTTTTCGCTCGTTAGTCAGAATCAGGTGAAACAAGCGCCTAGATCTTCGTCTTGAAGACCTCTTTCTATTTAACCAACTTGAACAAGAATTTGGTACTTTAAAATTTGACTTTAGTACAATTTAGTAAACGAAACTTTTTTCTTTCATAGTTAGAGTTTCGTTGCTCCGCTTGATTTGATTCTTTTTGCAAGCCGGAGTTCTTCAGTTGAACTTTCTGGTTAGATCTTCTTATTTGAGTTTTACTCGTGCATCTTTGCTTGATTGCTTATGTATGCTATTGTTTGTTTGCGATAGAATTCCCAAAATGCGAAGCATGCTACTATGAGTCCCTAGGTTTTGCGAATCATCAGCAAGGCAAGTAACACTTTGATCATACCCTTTATTACCCAGTTTTATGCATTAGTTCCGACCCTCACACATTGCATGAGTAGGATCTCTTAACATGTGGGTCTGGTAAGTAGATTGTGGTAGAACCTATTACCTGCTTTATTATCAAACCCCTGGGAGTTACTTCTACGTTATGCTTAGGTTGCCATGCTATGCTCGTAGACGTGGATTGGGTTTGAGAGTATCCATGACAGATGTGAGATTGTTAATTAATGGTTCAACTTAAGGTGGCAACATTAATACACATCTGGGTGGATTGGTTGCAGGGCACCTGGAGAATCCAGTGTTGTCCTAGGAAATCCAGGAGGAACCGTGTGATTATCCTATGGAATGCCACCCAGGCTCAAAGGGATCATAAGACTATTCATGCTAGAAACTTCCGTGTGCAGCCATAATGCCATTATGGCCTCTGGCATAGTTGAGTATGTTGTGTGAGCTCTTTCAGTGGTGTACTAGCAGATGTAGGGGAAAGTAGGTGTACCAGTCCACCCGGGGTAAAGAGTAAATGCTTCTGAAAGACTATGTCTCGGTCATCCATTTCTCAAACACCATGCAGTGCGAGAAAACCAATGGAGGACATCGATTCTTTTGGGAAAAAGTGCAAAAACCTCTGGAGAGTGCAAACTAATCATGATTAGCTGTGTCCCCGGTTAAGGACATTTTGAGTATCTGGTACTTGAATTATTGGATTGATCTCATCACTCTAAAACTAATTTGTTGGGTTAATAAAGATGGTTTTAATTGGATTGAGGTGGAGGAACCTTATCAATGATGTTTCAACTACCATGATAGTTAAAATAAATTTATTCCTTTGTTCTAGGGAAAAATTGGGTTTATGCAAAACATTCTAAACTTAGAGCCTCCACCAGCCATATTTGCATGTCGTGTTAGCATTAATTAGTTACTTGCTCTACAGTGCTATTTTGCCAGCATATTCCATGTGCTGACCCGTTTTGGGCTGCAACATATCATGTTGCAGACTTTTCAGAAGAAGAGTAAGGTGCGCTAGGTCGTTTGTCTTGCACTCAGCTATGCCGTTGGAGTTGATGGCCTCACTTATCTTCCAAGCCTTCCGCTGTTACCGTCTTAGATGGCCTTATGCCATATATTTTGTAATAAGTTCTCTTTTAAGACATTCGATGTAATAAGTGTGTGATTGCCACTCTGTTATAAATCCTTCGAGTATTGTGTGTGTCAGCATTACCGATCCAGGGATGACACAGAACACAGATACTTCGGTCCATTCGGACCGCGGTCGCTACATCTTGTTTTGCACTGCATGTATGCATCTATTCTTCATTCGTAATCCAGTGGTGTTGTGAAATTACCCACCACAACAAAATTTCATATTCTGCAATGTCATTTCCTACCATATCTTAACCTGAACAATACCATATTGTGTTAATGATATTTTAAACGGTGTCTCTTTATTCGCTAATAAGAAATGTGATGAATTGCCAGCACTGATACTTATATGTGCAAAACCTCTCATCTGTCTGCTTGTTTCTCTTCCAGAGTGATACCTCTAACCCCAAGAAGAACTGCCACACTGATAGTGAGACAAATCCATTGCATGTCCCTCTAACATATATTGCAGGGAAGAAGGCAACAGATCTTGGAGATGGCGATACAACTCCAAAGTCATGTCTTGATGTAGCGTTTAAATTACTCGCTAATAGAAGTGACACAAGCTCGATGAAGTCACCACCTGAATCTAAAAAACATCTTCCATCTCAACTTCAAGCAGCAAGACATCGTTTAGCTGAACCCCTGCTTGAACTCCAATCTCTATGGAAGATCAACGAGAAGTCCAGTGCGTCCATTGATGTTATGCAGCAAGAGTTGGAGGATATAAGCGTCAAACTAGCGCAGCCTCATCAGCTTGCTCAGCTGCTTGCACTGCAGCTCCCGAGTAGGGCTAACCTTTCTTGAACTCTATTGAAGTGTTGTCGGTTTTGTATATTATTTTGTCGGTGTGTATTTATTTGCACTGGTGGCAGATGCCCAGTGTATGTAATCTGTTGTCTGCTTGTGCTTTATTATCACTGGTGGCAAACTTTGATGCCCGGTGGATGTAATATGCCGTAATTTCTTTATTGTATAGTCTAGGTTTTTTTCTTATTCACGATACTGCAGTTATTTTACTATATATATATTATGTCTTCGCTCTAAAGTAAACGGGAAAAAACATGAAATTATGGTAAATAATCGGGCTGGCATGATGGGCCGCATCGTGGGCCTAGTCATCTCGGTCCATTAACATGCCTAAATGTAAACTGGCCCACTAGTAGTTTTGTGCCTTTAAGAGGCCGAGTAAACCGCCGGCCCTATTTTGGCGAAAACATTTAATGGGCTTTTAGTAGGCTGAAAGGTAGGTTGGGCCTAAAACGTGTCGAATAACTCACGGGCTGAAAAAAGGCCGAAATAGACCCCGGCCCATGATTGTGCCAATAACATCACGGGCCGTTAATAGCCCAAAATTGTCTCGGTCCTTATTTGTCCCAATCAAATTTTCGGTTATGAGCAGGCATGATGTAAAGCGGGCCATAATTAGGCCTAACTATATGACAGGCTTTTAGCAGGCTGATATAAATGTAGGGTCGAAATGTTAAACGGGCCTTTAATAGACCGAAACTGATATCAGGTCGTACTATTAAATAGGCGTTTAGCAAACAGACATCCTAACCGGGCCTCAAGGGGCCCAAAAGCAAAGGATCCAGTTGACGGGCCGAATCTAATATGGGACATAATTTAGCCCAAAGATTGAAAGGCTATTAAAGGGTCAGATCTGATATGGGTCGTAATATGGCACAACATGTGGTAGGCTATTAAAGGGGGCCGCGTCTCTTATGGGCCCTTATTAGGCCCAGAACATGGCAGGCTATTAATGCATAGGATCAAATATGGGCCTGCATTTGGACCAAAACATGGCAGCCTCTTAACGGGCCGGCCCACTAGTGTCTTCAAAATCTTGTGGCCCTTTAGCAGGGTTGGCCCGTTATGGTCTGCTAAATCTTATGGGCCTTTAGCTGGGCAGGTCCATTGTGGTCTCCAAAATCTTGTGGGCCTTTAGCTGGGCTGGCCTATTTAATCTTTATGAGCCACTTTTGGGTCGGTCCACGTGTCAACATATCATAGGTGCATATCCCCCACTGGATGAGTGATATCTGCACCAACGCGGAGCTGGCACATGGTTCCTTTGGCCAATGACAATTTTACACATGGAAAATCACCATTGGTCGTGGCTGTTAGCGGGTTATCGGATCCAAAACCGGACCTGATAAGTTAACGGCGACCCGTTATGGTGGATGCCACATGTTAGTTACCCTTGATGAAAGCACTTCCATGACGCGGCATTTATCGTCATGGAAGTGGACACTTCCGTGATGATAATTTTGGTATTGTCATGGAACACTTTTATGACAGCACAGGTATGACTATCTTGATTCTGTCATAAAATCGTCATGGATGTACATGTATGACATAAAACGTGACCTATTGTGACAAACATGTATTATCACGGAAGTGTTTTTTTGTAGTGGTGGGTGGAATAGAAGGTGGTAATAGACAAAAGTGGGGAGAAAGTCTCACATCAACTAGGCAAATCAATGGACTATGGATATGTCCATCAATTGATATCAATGTGAGTGAGTAGGAATGGCCATGTAACAGATGCACTAGATCTATAAGTGTATGAAAGCTCAGAATAAAACTAGTGGGTGTGCATCAACTTGCTTGCTCATGAAGACCTAGGGCATTTCAGGGAACCCATCATTGGAATATACAAGCCAATTCTATAACAAAAATTCCCACTAGTATATGAAAGTGACAGCATAGGAGACTCTCTATCATGAAGAACATGGTGCTACTTTGAAGGACAAGTGTGGAAAAGGATAGTAACATTCTCCCTTCTCTCTTTTCTCTCTGTTTTTTTGCGGGCTTCTTTGGCCTCTTTTTATTTGGGCTTCTTTGGCCTCTATTATTTTCATTTGGGCTTTGGTGGCCTCTTTCATATTTGATAACCTGACATGGGACAATGTTCTAATAATGATGATCATCACACTTTTATTTACTTACAACACGATACTAGAGCAAAGATGTGAATCTATATGAATGCCTCCGGCAGTGTACCGGGATGTGCAATGATCAAGAATGACATGTATAAAAAATATTAATGGTGGCTCTGCCACAAATACTATGTCAAGTACATTATCATGCAAAGCAATATGACAATGATGATGCGTGTGATAATAAATGAAACGATGGAGTTACATGGCAATATATCTCGGAAGGTATTGTGGCTATTTTGAGGAAGGGTATAAGGTGGGTTGATGCACTGGCAAAATTTGCGCGGCACTAGAGTGGCTAGCAAGGTGGAAGCGTGAGAGTGCGTATAATCCATGGACTAAACATTAGTCATAAAGAACTCACATATTTATTGCAAAAAGGTTTATTAGCACTCAAAGCAAAGTACTACTACGCATGCATCTAGGGGAGAGGTTTGTAGGAATTAACCATCGCGCGCTCCCGACCTTCACGCAAAGGTAAACAATCAAGACACAATGCGCTTCAATTCGGTTACACGGTTAGGAGACCATACGTGCATGCTACAGGAATCACGACCATTAACACAATTATTTCCTCAACCCCACAATTTACCACTAGCATGATTCTAATATTACCATCCACATATCTCAAAACAGTCACAAGGAATCAATAATTCTCATACTATTAAATGCTCTATATATGAATGTTTTTTATTATATCTCCCTTGGATGACCATCATATTAGGACTAAATTCATAACCTAAGCAAATTACCATGCTGTTTAGAGACTCTCAAAATAATATAAGTGAAGCAAGAGAGTTCAAAAATTTCTATAAAATAAAAACCACCGCCGTGCTCTAAAAATATATAAGTGAAGCACTAGAGCAAAATTGCCTAGCTCAAAAGATATCAGTGAAGCACATAGAGTATTGTAATAAATCATGATTCAAGCATGTCTCCCATAAAGATGTATTCAACAAAGATGATTGTGTCAAACTAAAAAGCAAAGACTCAAATCATACAAGACGCTCCAAGTAAAACACATATCATGTGGTGAATAAAAATATAGCCTCAAGTAAAGTTACCGATAGATGAAGATGAAAGAGGGGATGCCTTCCCGGGGCATCCCCAAGCTTAAGCTCTTGGCCGTCCTTGAATATTACCTCAGGGTGCCTAGGGAATCCCCAGGCTTAGGCTCTTGCCACTCCTTATTCCATAGTCCATTAAATCCTTACCCAAAACTTGAAAACTTCACAACACAAAACTCAAAAGAAAACTCGTGAGCTCCGTTAGTAAACCAAAGGAAATAACCACTCAAGGTACTATGTGATCTTATTCTTATTTTATATAGGTGTAATATCTACTGTATTCCAACTTTTCCATGGTTCATACCCCCCGATACTAGCCATAGATTCATCAATATAAGCAAACAACACATAGAAAACAAAATCTGTCAAAAACAGAATAGTCTGTAGCAATCTGAAAACTTCACGTACTTCTGTAACTTTAAATATTCTGAATTTCGGAAGACGTGGAGAATTTGTATATCAATTTTGTGTAAAAATTTCATAAGGTTTTCACGTTCCAGAGAATTATTGAATTTTCTGCACTGGTCATAAAAGATTCTGTTCTTCAGCAAAATCAAATCAACGATCACCGTAAGCCATTCCAAAGGTCTTACTTGGCTAAAACACTAATTAAAATACCAAAACACAATTACAACGGAAGTAATAATGTGTGAAAATTGAAAAACAGAACCGAAAAGCAAAAAGAAAAAAGAAAATTGGGCTGCCTCCCAACAAGCGCTATTTTAACGCCCTTAGCTAGGCATTGAGATTCCAATGATGCTCACATGAAAGATAAGAATTGAAGCGCAAAGAGAGCATCATAAAAAGTGTAACAAACACATCTAAGTCTAACATACTTCCTATGCATAGGAATTTTATAAGCAAACAAATTATCGAGGCAAACAAAAACAAGCATATGCAAAGAAAAAGAATAAAACTTTGACGACTTAAGCATCAAGAGAGGTAATTTAGTAACATGAAGATTTCTACAACCATATTTTCCTCTCTCAAAATAATTACACGTAGGATCACACTCAAATTCAACTATATAGCTATCACATAAAATATTCTCAACATGATCCACTTGCATGCAAAGTTGACACTCTTCCAAAATAGTGGGATTAACATTGACTAAACTCATGACCTCTCCGATCCGACTTTTATCAAAAAAACATAAGATTGAAAATTCTCCGAACATGTGGGATCTAAAGTTGACACTCTTCCAAACTCACTTTCAATATTATTGCAAACATTATTATCAATCTCATATTCGTCATGGGGCTTAAATAAATTTTCAAAATCATAAGAAGAATCACCCCAATCATGATCATTGCAACAAGTAGTGGACATTGCATAATTAGCATCCCCAAGCTTAGGGTTTTGCATATCATTAACACAATTGACATTAATAGAATATATAATAACATCATTGCAATCATGCTTTTGATTCAAGGAACTATCAAGTATGGGTGCAATAGCAATAATCTCATGTTTAACATAAGAAACTATAGCAAATTCATCTCAATAAAAAATGGCATCATCGCCATAAGAATAGCAAGCATCATGTTCATCAAGGGAATATATCTCAATCTAATCAACGGAATCATAATTATCTATAGATTCATGTATATCATTATTTTCTTCCAAAGCAACGGTCATTTTGTCAATAAATTATTTGACATAGCCATTGTGAGTGTAGTTTTCATAGCAATATTTAAGTTTGTCAACATTTCCAGATTTGTAGAGAGTAATATCATACTTTTCAATCAAAGAAGCAACTTCATACACACCCTTAAGAAACAAATTCTTCAATTTTTTCGATATCATAGTAACTATAAACACCGTTTTCATAAGAAGATAAGATTTCATTATCATTAGACTCACATAGATAGGGAAGGTGTTTTTAAGGGTTCTCAGTGCAACAAGAAAAATTATAAATATCACAAAGATTCCAAGAATAGAAAGCAAACAATTTATTTGATTCCATAAGAGCCTCCTTTTTCAGACAAACGGTGACACACAAAATGAGCATGCTCATCTAAAGATTTTCCCTCAACTAAATTAGTTGGGGTTTCAGAACGAGCACATACGGATCAATGATGATCCAGGTAGAAAACTTTAAGGTGATTCATATCAATATATTTTAGCGAGAAAAAATGCGAGCAAAATAGAAGGCACGTGGCAACACAAGCAAAGTTAGGAAACGAAAAAGCGAATGGAAGAAGTGCGAAGAAAGGGCAAATCTTTTTGAAAATCATTTTAGAAGTTCCGGAGACGAAAATGCGCGGAGAATGGAAAATAATTTAAATTCAAGAGATGAGAGTTTTATGAAGGGTACTTGGTATGTCTTGATTTTCCGTAGATATCAACGGCTCCAGAGATTGGCGACTTGACAGAAGATAAATCTTGACTTTTGACTTGGCGTAGATCTCCCCGGCAATGGCGCCAGAAATTCTTCCTGCTACCTCTTGAGCTTGCATTGGTTTTTCACTTGAAGAGGAAAGGGTGATGCAGCAAAGGAGAGTAAGTATTTTCCTCAGTTTGAGAACCAAGGTATCAATCCAGTTGGAGACAACGCGCAAATAACTAAATACCTTCACAACAATCAACAACTTGCACCCAACGCTATAAAGGGGTTGTCAATCCCTTCACGGTTATTTGCAAAAGTGAGATCTAATAGAGATAAGTAAACTATAAAGTAAATAGTTTTGGTATTTTTGGTTTATAGAACGAAATGTAAATGATTGCAAAATAGTAGATCAGGTAGTAATAAGATGGAATGTAGACCCGGGGGCCATTGGTTTCACTAGAGGCTTTGATACGTCTCCAACCTATCTACTTTTACAAACACTTTTGCCCTTGTTTTGGACTCTAACTTGCATGATTAGAATGGAACTAACCCAGACTGACGCTGTTTTCAGCAGAATTGCCACGGTGTTGTTTTTGTGTAGAAATAAAAAGTTCTCGGAATGACCTGAAAATCCACGGAGAATTATTTTGGAAAATATAAAAACTATTTGCAGGAAGATCCAAGCCAGGGGGGCCACACCCTGTCCACGAGGGTGGGGGCGCGCCCCCTACCTAGTAGACCCCATGTTGCTCCACCGACGTACCCCCGGACTCCATATATTCACTTTCGGGGAGAAAAAATGAGAGAAGAAGAATTATTGCGTTTTACGATACGGAGCCACCGCCAAGCCCTAATCTTCTCAGGAGGGCTGATCTGGAGTCCGTTCGGGGCTCCGGAGAGGGGAGATCGTCGCCATCGTCATCATCAACCTTCCTCCATCACCAATTCCATGATGCTCACCGCCGCGTGTGAGTAATCCCATCGTAGGCTTGCTGGACGGTGATGGGTTGGATGAGATTTACCATGTAATTGAGTTAGTTTCGTTAAGGTTTGATACCTAGTATCCACTATGTCCTATGATTGATGTTGCTATGACTTTGCCATGCTTAATGCTTGTCACTAGGGCCCGGGTGCCATGATTTCAGATCTGAACCTATTATGTTTTCATGAATATATGTGTGTTCTTGAACCTACCTTGCAAGTCAATAGTCACCTACTATGTTTTATGATCCGGCAACCCCGAAGTGACAATAATCAGGACCACTCCCGGTGATGGCCGTAGTTTGAGGAGTTCATGTACTCACTATGTGTTAATTCTTTGGTCCGGTACTCTATTAAAAGGAGGCCTTAATATCCCTTAGTTTCCACTAAGACCCCGCTGCCACGGGAGGGTAGGACAAAACATGTCATGCATGTTCTTTTCCATAAGCATGTATGACTATATTCGGAATACATGTCTACATTACATTGATGAACTGGAGCTAGTTCTGTGTCACCCTAGGTTATAACTTTTACATGATGAATCATATCCGACATATTCCCCATCACCGATCCAATGCCTATGAGCTTTTCACATATTGCTTGTTGCTTATTTACTTTTCACATATTCTCTTGATCCTAGTTGTGTGCGTAGTGCCCAGGATATGATGTATTACTTCTCTACTAAATATTTTCCCGCTCATAAGAAACAAGCTGCCTTACGGGAAATATATAACTTTGTGCAAATTGAATAAGAGAGTCTCCCACAAGCTTGGGGGAGGCTTCTCCAACTACTTAATGCTTTGCCTGATCATCCTCTTAAGAGGAATGAAATACTTGATGTCTTTTATAATGGACTAACCGATGCTTCCAGAGAACACCTGGATAGTTGTGATGGTTGTGTTTTCAGGGAAAGAACAGTTGATCAAGTTGAATTACTATTGAATAATATGCTGGCCAATGAAAATAATTGGACACTTCCTGAACCAGCCCCTAAGCCAACTCCGAAGAAAAGAGGAGTTCTATTTCTCAGTCCTGAAGATATGCAAGAGGCATAGAAATCTATGAAAGAAAAAGGTATTAAAGTTGAAGATGTTAAGAATTTACCACCTATTGAAGAAATACATGCTCTTCATAACCCGACATAGGCAGTAAAGGTAAATTCTCTTTATAGATTTGATGAAGGTGATATTCCTCGTTATAAGTCTGCTAACCAATGCTTAGATGAGTTTGACAATTTTATTGTAAAACAAGAAAACTTCAATGCTTATGTTGGTAGAAAATTGCAATGCAATGCTTATACGATTATACGCTTGAGTGATTATATGTCTAGAGTTAAAGGTGAATTGAAACTCATTAGTAAACATGCCTCTATGGTTACCATCAAGTAGAACAAGTACTTAAGGCTCAGAATGATTTGCTCCATGAATTAAATAGTAAGAATAATGACTATGATGTTAGAGTTGCAACTAGAGGTGCTAAAATGAAGGCCACCCTAAGAGAATTGAGTAAGATTCTCAGGGAGCTGATTTAGATGCACCTAGTTCTTCTAAGAAGAAGGAAAAGAAAAATGATAGGACTTTGCAGACTTCTAGTGAACCTGTAGCTGACACACCTAAGAATCCCAATGATATATCGGTTTCTGATGCTGAGACACAATCTAGTAATGAACATGAACCTAGTGATAATATTAATGATGATTTTGATGATGATGCTCAACCTAGCAATGATAATGATGTAGAGATTGAACCTGTTGTTGATCTTGATAACCCACAATCAAAGAATCAACGTTATGATAAGAGAGACTTTGTTGCTAGGAAGCACGGTAAGGAAAGAGAACCATGGGTTCAGGAACCCATGCCTTTTCCTCCTAAAGCATCCAAGAAAAAGGATGATGAGGATTATGAGCGCTTTGCTGAAATGATTAGACCTATCTTTTTGCGTATGCGTTTGACTGATATGCTTAAAACAATCCTTATGCTAAGTATATGAAAGATACTATTACCAACAAAAGAAAGATACCTGAAGTAGAAATTTCCACCATGCTTGCCAATTACACTTCTAAAGGTGGAATACCTAAGAAACTAGGAGATCCAGGAGTACTTACTATACCTTGCTCCATTAAAGGAAACTATGTTAAAACTGCTTTATGTGATCTTGGAGCCGGTGTTAGTGTTATGCCTCTCTCTTTATATTGTAAACTTGACTTGAGTAAGTTGACACCTACTGAAATATCTTTGCAAATGGCCGATAAATCAACTGCTATACATGTTGGTATTTGTGAGGATGTGCCTGTTGTGGTTTTAAATGTTACTATTCTAACGAACTTTGTTATCCTCGATATTCCCGAGGACGATAGTATGTCTATTATCCTTGGTAGACCCTTTTTGAATACTCCAGGGGCTGCTATTAATTGCAACCAAGGCAATGCCACTTTTCATGTCAATGGTAATGAGCATACGATACACTTTCCTAGGAAACAACCTCAGGTCCACAGTATCAATTCTATTGAAAAAAATTCAACTATTACTATTGGAGGTTTTGAATTTCCTCTTCCTACTATCAAGAAGACATATGACATTCTTATTGTTGGGGACATACATATCCCCATTGAGGTAACCTAGTGTTATTCGAAAATTCTCCGGTTTCATGTTATTCGGAAAGAGCTTATTAACAAGACTTGATCAACCTTGTTAATGGATTCCCTTTGATGAGCATGAGATGGGTGAATCTAGATAGCACAACCTTCTGTACCCTCCTTTTACTATCTGTTAATTAGATTAAATAAAGGAAAATAGTACTTTCTGTCTATTTCCAGACTTATCCGTGCAATAAAAAATACCCCGAAAATAAAAGTTCTCCCAATGCCCTGAAAATGAAATATGATTTTTTTTCTAGTATATTTGAGAATGTTTGGCACAGAAAACAGAGCGAGGAGAGGCAGAACCTGGCCACAAGGGTCCACGGCGCGCCCACCCTCACAGGGTGTGCCCCCTGCCTTATGGGCCCCATGTGGCCCCGCTCCACTTATTCCTGCACCCACACCCTTCTTCCTCCCAAAAAAATCACTATCCAGCTCAAGCACTAGTTCTAGCTCATCTTGCTGCCATTTTCTATCTCCTTGCTCAAAGCTCCATTCTCAAACCTATTTGGGGAGATTGTTCCTTGGTATGTGACTAATCCATTGGTCCAATTAGTTTTTGTTCTAATGCTTTATTTATTGCAAATTTTTGCTGCTGTGGTGACCTTGTTCTTGAGCTTGCATGTCAAATTTCTTTGGTCCCAAGTAGCTCTAATGCATGATATAGTCTCTAGACACTTGCAGGAGTTGTTGCTATCAATCTTGTTGAGTTTGGTTCACTTTTATTTTGAGTTACTAAAAATTTCAGAAATTTTTAGAGGAAAATGATAAAGAGATTGTTGAGAGGCTCCTCCAGTAAAAGTTCAGAGGATAAGATGAAGGAAGAAAATAAGAAGCCCAGATATAATCTTCCTCGCACTGCGGAAGTTCAGCCATGTGAATGCCTTGTAATGAGTTCATTGAAGCCGTCGAGATTTACGAAGACTTTTATCATTTGGCGAAAAATGCAGGCCTCACCAACTTCGTCCACGACCAGCGTGAACATTATCTCTTACTTACCAATATTTTCAGGCAAAACTTTCATTTTCATGCTAAGAAATCAGCACCTTCAATGGAGTTTCATTTATATGATGAGGTTAAGGAGATGTCATTCTTTGAATTCTGTAAAGTATGCAAGATATCCTTTGAAGGTTGTCTGGATGAACCACGTCGTGAAGATGTTGAAGAGTTTATTGACATGATAGTTCTAGGGGAAACTAGGCAAGTTTCAGGGGCAGGAATTATTAGTATACATTTTCAGGTTCTGCGCTACTTTGCTATATTTGCTAGTAGATGTTTAATTGATCGCGGGAACAGTGGAAACCTTAGTGCCCTTGATATTGTCATTTTGCGCCATGCTTTGTTTCGAGACACAACTTTTAGCTTGGGTGCCGTCGTTGCTAAACGATTAAGTCTGAACCGCACCAAAGGTCCCGTCTTTGGAGGAATCTTTGATTCTCGCCTTGCTGAACATTTTAGAATACCTATTAGGCATCATGAGAAGGAAGAAAAATTGCTTGCCCCTGTTTATCTAGATTATAAGAGTATGATTGCACATGATTTTATTGTTAAAGACAAGGAGAAGTTGCTTAATTATAAATTGAGGTTTGATGAAAAATATTGTGAAGTTATTACCTTGCCTGCACCATCCCTGTTTGATCTGTTTTCAGGCATATACCTCATTTCGTCAGATGCCTTCTACAAGTATCAGAGCCAGGCACGAGCTTCAGACCCTGAGGCGGAGCCACCACTCGATCCTTAACGTCAATCTGTTTATGGGTGGGATCCGGATGAGCTTGCCAACTAGTGGCACCCAGAGGACACTTCTCAGTACACTGGAGAGAGTAGCTTCGATCTGTGGCCATAGACCACCTTAGGCCGAAAGCCTAAGCTTAGGGGAGTACGTGTTTCTTACCGACATTACATTCATGTTCACACACTTATTCTAGTCGTCGGTGCTCACACTCTTTCGTTGTACTATCCATGTTAGTTTCAATTCTTTTCTTAGTCTTTTTTTCTCGTGTGCTTGAAAACCCTTAAGAAAAACAAAAAAATTAGTTGTAGCTTTTAGCTAGTTTACTTTCCATGCATGTAGTAATTAAAAGAAAACCCAAAAACATTTCTGGTTCATCTTTTGCTTGTTGGGAGCTTTCCCGTGTAAATAGTTTCTTTTCTTTTCTTTGGGGGTCAAGAGTAGAAGACCATGATTGAAAATGCTTAGTGGCTCGCATATGCTTTATTGTTGATTTAACCTTGAGCAATATTACCTTGTCTTCTCTCTTGTATTAAATGCTTGCAGATTCCAACTTAGTCCAATGCACGTGCACTATTATTATTATCCATACCGTTCGGTCGTGCGAGTGAAAGGCAATAATGACGATATATGATGAATTGATTGAGATGAGAAAAGCTTGTATGAACTCGACCTCTCTTGTTTTTGTAAATATGATAGTTCATCGTTCCTGATTCAGCTTGTTATGAATGAAACATGCTTGCAATGACAATTAGAGATCATAGCTGCTTATGCCATGCTTAATTAGTTAGGAGTTTATAATGGTCTATCTTGTGTGCCAACATGATATTAAAATGGTTGTGATGTGGTATGATAGGGTGGTATCCTCCTATGAACGATTCAAGTGGTCTGACTTGGCACATGTTCACGCATGTAGTTGAAACAAAATCAACATAGCCTCCACGATATTTATGTTCATGGTGATTTATATCCTACTCATGCTTGCATTCATTGTTGATTAATTTTAATGCATGTTCATGAGTGTTGTCGCTCTCTAGCTGGTCACTTCCCAGTCTCTTTCTAGCCTTCACCTGTACTAAGCCGGAATACTGCTTGTGCATCCACTTCCATAAACCCCAAAGTTATTCCACATGAGTCCACCATACCTACCTATATGCGGTATCTACCTGCCATTCCAAGTAAATTTGCATGTGCCAAACTCTAAACCTTCAAATGAAATTCTATTTTGTATGCTCGAACAGCTCATGTATCAACTAGGGCTGTCTATATCTTCCATGCTAGGTGTGTTATTGTCACGATGAGTGGACTCCGCTCATCATTCATGAGAAAATGGCAGGTAACCGAGATGCCCAGTCCGATGCTCAAATCATAATAATTAAAGAAAACTCCCACAGGGTTGTTGCTGGTTTGGACGGTACCCATTGTTTCGGGCTAGCCATGGAGTGTGCTTGTTGGTGGTTGGGGGAGTATAAAACTTTACCATTCTGTTTGGGAACCGCCTATAATGTGTGTAGCATGGAAGATATCGAGATTATTGGTTGTTATATTGACAATGAGAGTATAGCGCTCAAAATATTATTCATCTCTATTTAAAAATCGAGCTCTGGCACCTCTACAAATCCCTGCTTCCCTCTAGGAAGGGCCTATCTATTTACTTTTATGTTGAGTCATCATCCTCTTATTAAAGAGCACCAGTTGGAGAGCACCTCTGTCATTTGCATGTATTACTATTAATTTGCATTGAGTAATATCATGGCTGGATCTCTTTTCCCATGAATTACAATGTCTAGTCAGCCCTTGATCTTTAAAGGTGCTCTACATTTATGTTTTGCGGTCTCAGAAAGGGCTAGCGAGATACCATCTTGCTATATCATATTATGATTGTTTTGAGAAAGTGTTGTCATCCGAGGTTTATTATTATTGCTCGCTAGTTGATTATGCCATTGATATGAGTAGACATGAGACCTGAAAGTTGTTGTGAATACGGTTATTACATGATCTTTGCTATTTTTTTACATATTTACAACAACAAGAGCAAACCGAGTTTGTCAAAGTTTTTCTTTATCGCTTTCAGTTTATCAACTGAATTGCTTGAGGACAAGCAAAGGTTTAAGCTTGGGGGAGTTGATACATCTCAAATGTATCTACTTTTCCAAACACTTTTTCCCTTGTTTTGGACTCTAACTTGCATGATTTGAATGGAACTAACCCGGACTGACGCTATTTTCAGCAAAACTGTCATGGTGTTGTTTTTGTGCAGAAATAAAAAGTTCTCAGAATGACCTGAAAATCCACGGAGAATTATTTTGGAAAATATAAAAAATATCTTCGGGAAGATCCAAGCCAGCGGGCCCATACCCTGTCCACGAGGGTGGGGGCGTGCCCCCTCCCCCTAGGCGCGCCCCCTACCTCGTGGGCCCCCTGTTGCTCCACCGACGTATCCCCGGACTCCATATATTCACTTTCGGGGAGAAAAAAATGAGAGTAGAAGAATTATCGCATTTTACGATACAAAGCCGCCGCCAAGCCCTAATCTGTCTCGGGAGGGCTGATCTGGAGTCCGTTCGGTGCTTCGGAGAGGGGAGATCGTCGCCATCGTCATCATCAACCTTTCTCGATCATCAATTCCATGATGCTCACCGCCGTGCGTGAGTAATCCCATCGTAGGCTTGCTGGACGGTGATGGGTTGGATGAGATTTACCATGTAATCGAGTCAGCTTTGTTAGGGTTTGATCCCTAGTATCCACTATGTTCTAAGATTGATGTTGCTAGGACTTTTCCATGCTTAATGCTTGTCACTAGGGCCCGAGTGCCATGATTTCAGATCTGAACCTATTATGTTTTCATGAATATATGTGTGTTCTTGATCCTACCTTGCAAGTCAATAGTCACCTACTATGTGTTATAATTCGGCAACCCCGAAGTGACAATAATCGGGACCACTCCCGGTGATGACCGTAGTTTGAGGGGTTCATGTATTCACTATGTGTTAATGCTTTGGTCCGGTACTCTATTAAAAGGAGACCTTAATATCCCTTAGATTCCACTAGGACCCCGCTGCCACGGGAGGGTAGTACAAAAGATGTCATGCAAGTTCTTTTCCATAAGCACTTATGACTATATTCGGAATACATGTCTGCATTGCATTGATGAACTGGAGCTAGTTCTGTGTCACCTTAGGTTATAACTTTTAAATGATGAATCGCATCCGACATAATTCCCCATCACCGATCCAATGCCTAGAAGCTTTTCACATATTGCTTGTTGCTTATTTACTTTTCCGTTGCTACTATTACGAAAACTACAAAAACACTATCGTTACTTTTATTATTGTTACCGTTACTTCCATATTACCTTGCTACTAAATTACCGTGCTGCAGATACTAAGTTTCCAAGTGTGGTTGAATTGACAACTCAGCTGTTAATACTTAAGAGTATTCTTTGGCTCCCCTTGTGTCGAATTAATAAATTTGGGTTGAATACTTTACCCTCGAAAACTGTTGCGATCCCCTATACTTGTGGATTATCAGGCTTCTCTCAAGATAGCAAATATCTCGGTGGGTAAACAAATTACTGCCAAGAAATTGATAGAAGATTGCATAATTATGACGATATCTAAGGCAATGATCATGAATATAGGCATCATGTCCGTGTCAAGTAGACCGACTACTTCCTGCATCTACTACTATTACTCCAAACATCGGTTGAAATGATTCTGCATCTAGAGTATTAAGTCCAAAAAGAACAGAGTAACGCATTAAGTAAGATGACATGATGTAGCGGAATTAACTCAAGCAATATGATGAAAACCCCATCTTGCTATCCTCGATGGAAACAATGCAATACGTGTCATGTCCCTTTCTGTCACTGGGATTGAGCACCGAAAGATAGAACCCAAAGCAAAGCACTTCTTTCATTGCAAGATAAACCAATCTAGTTGGCCAAACCAAACCGATAGTTCCAAGAGAATTACTAAGGTATCAAATCATCATATAATAATTCAGAGAAGATTCAAATAATATTCATAGATAAGATGATCATAAATCCACAATTCATCGGATCTTAGAAAACACACCGCAAAAGAAGATTACATCGGGTAGATCTCCAATAACATTGTGGAGAACATGGTATTGAGAATCAAAGAGAGAGAAGAAGCCATCTAGCTACTAGCTATGGACCCATAGGTCTGTGGTAAACTACTCACACTTCATTGGAAGGGCAATGGTGTTGATGTAGATGCCCTCTGTGCTCGAATACCCCTCCGACGGAGTACCGGAAAAGGCCTCCAGATGGGATCTCGTGGATACAGAAAGTTACAGTAGTAGGAAAGTGATTTCGATGCCTCCTCTAGGGTTTGTGGAATATATGTGAATGTATAGGTGGAAGAAATAGGTCGGTGGAGTCACGTGGAGGGGGAGGCACAAGGGTGGGGGCACGCCCTACCCCCCTGGGCGCACCCTCCGTCCTTGTGGTTGCCTCGTGGCTCCCGTGACGTACACTCCAAGTCCTCTGGATGTCTTCTAGTCCTAGAAAAATCACCATAAAGTTTTGTTCTGTTTGGACTCCATTTGATATTCCTTTTCTGCAAAACTCAAAAACAAGGAAAAACATAAACTGGCACTTGGCTCTAGGTTAATAGGTTAGTCCCAAAAATAATATAAAATAGCATATTAATGCATATAAAACATCCAAAATAGATAATATAATAGCATGGAACAATAAAAAATTATAGATACGTTGGAGACGTATCACCTACCAAAAATTATATATGCGATCTGAGTCGTGCGTTCTGATTGGCCAGAACCCAGACCCCGCAGATCGTACGTCTGCACCGTTGGATGTTCCCAGATCGAATGGTAATCCACGTCCCTTTTGACAGCACACCTGGAAGACTTAATATCTGCAGCAAAGTATTTAGTAGCAAAGTAATATGGAAGTAACGGTAAAAGTGGCAGTAGTAGCGGTAACAGTTTTGTAGTGATTGTAACAGTAGCAGCGGTAAAGTAAATAAGCAACAAGCAATGTGTGGAAAGCTCGTAGGCATTGGATCAATGATGGAAAATTATGTCAGATGCGATTCCTCATGTAATAGTTATAACATAGGGTGACATAGAACTTGCTCCAGTTCATCAATGTAATGTAGGTATGTATTGCAAATATAGTCATATGTGCTTATGGAAAAGAACTTGCATGACATCTTTTGTCCTACCCTCCTGTGGCAGCGGGGTCCTATTGGAAACTAAGGGATATTAAGGCCTCCTTTTAATAGAGTACCGGACCAAAGCGTTAACACATAGTGAATACATGAACTCCTCAAACTACGGTCATCACCGGGAGTGGTCCCGATTATTGTCACTTCGGGGTTGTCGGATCATAACACATAGTAGGTGAGTATTGACTTGCAAGATAGGATCAAGAACTCACATATATTTATGAAAACATAATAGGTTCAGATCTGAAATCATGGCACTCGCGCCCTAGTGGCAAGAATTAAGCATGGAAAAGTCATAGCAACATCAATCTTAGAACATAATGGATACTAATGAAAACATAATAGGTTCAGATCTGAAATCATGGCACTCGTGCCCTAGTGGCAAGAATTAAGCATGGAAAAGTCATAGCAACATCAATCTTAGAACATAATGGATACTAGGGATCAAACCCTAACAAAACTAACTCGATTACATGGTAAATCTCATCCAACCCATCACCGTCCAGCAAGCCTACGATGGAATTACTCACACACGGCGGTGAGCGTCTTGGAATTGGTAATGGTGGAAGGTTGATGATGACGACGGCGACGATATCCGCTCTCCGGAGCCCCGAACGGACTCCAGATCAACCCTCCCGAGAGAGATTAGGGCTTGGCGGCGGCTTCGTATCGTAAAATGCGATGAATCCTTCTCTCTACTTTTTTTTCTCCCGAACGTGAATATATGGAGTCGGAGCTGAGGTCGGTGGAGCCTCAGGGGCCCACGAGACAGGGGCGCCCTCCACCCTCGTGGACAGGGTGTGGGTCCCCTGGTCTGGATTCTTCCATCGGTATTTTTTTTATATTCCAAAATAATTCTCCGTTGATTTTCAGGTCATTATGAGAACTTTTATTTTTGCACAAAAATAACAACATGATAGTTCTGCTGAAAACAGCGTCAGTCCGGGTTAGTTCCATTCAAATCATGCAAGTTAGAGTCAGAAAACAAGGGCAAAAGTATTTGGAAAAGTAGATACGTTGGAGACGTATCAACTCCCCCAAGCTTAAACCTTTGCTTGTCCTCAAGCAATTCAGTTGATAAACTCAAAGTGATAAAGAAAAACTTTGATAAACTCTGTTTGCTCTTGTTGTTGCAAATATGTAAAGCCAGCATTCAAGTTTTCAGCAAGGATTATGAACTAACCACATTCACAATAACTTTTAGGTATCATGTTAACTCATATCAATGGCATAATCAACTAGCGAGCAATAATAATAAACCTCGGATGACAACACTTTCTCAAAACAATCATAATATGATATGAGAAGATGGTATCTCGCTAGCCCTTTCTAAGACCGCAAAACATAAATGCAGAGCACCTCTGAAGATCAAGGACTGACTAGACGTTGTAATTCATGGTAAAAGAGATCCAGTCACAATCATACTCAATGTGAATTAATAGAAATACATGCAAATGACAGCGGTGCTCTCCAACTGGTGCTTTTTAATAAGAGGATGATGACTCATCATAAAAGTAAATAGATAGGCCCTTCGCAGAGGGAAGCAGGGATTTGTAGAGGTGCTAGAGCTCGAGTTTTGAAAAAGAGATGGATAATATTTTGAGCGGTATACTTTCATTGTCAACATAAGAACCAAGAGTTCTTGGTATCTTCCATGCTACACACATTATAGGCGGTTCCCAAACAGAATGGTAAAGTTTATACTCCCCCAACCACCAACAAGCACACTCCACGACTACCCTGAAACAACGGGTACCGTCCATACCAACAACTTCCCTGAGGGAGTTTTGTTTAATTATTTTGATTTGAGCATGGGACTGGGCATCCCGGTTACCAGCCATTTTCTCATGAATGATGAGCGGAGTCCACTCATCGTGAGAATAACCCACATAGCATGGAAGATATAGACATCCCTAGTTGATACATGAGCTGTTCGAGCAT
Organism: Secale cereale; assembly: GCA_902687465.1. Taxonomy (NCBI): domain Eukaryota; kingdom Viridiplantae; phylum Streptophyta; class Magnoliopsida; order Poales; family Poaceae; genus Secale; species Secale cereale. Next base: position 278,967,959 of record LR738710.1, read on the forward strand.
ACAAAACAAAATTTCATTTGAAGGTTTGGAGTTTGGCACATACAAATTTACTTGGAATGGCAGATAGATACCGCATATAGGAAGGTATGGTGGACTCATATGGAATAACTTTGGGGTTTATGGAAGTGGATGCACAAGCAGTATTCTCTCTTAGTACAAGTGAAGGCTAGAAAGAGACTGGGAAGCGACCAGCTAGAGAGCGACAGCAGTTATGAACATGCATTGAAATTAATCAACAATGAATGCAAGCATGAGTAGGATATAAATCACCATGAACATAAATATCGTGGAGGCTATGTTGATTTTGTTTCAACTACATGCGTGAACATGTGCCAAGTCAAACCACTTGAGTCGTTCAAAGGAGGATACCACCCTATCATACCACATCACAACCATTTTAATAGCATGTTGGCACGCAAGATAGACCATTATAAACTCCTAGCTAATTAAGCATGGCATGAGCAGATATGATCTCTCATTGTCATTGCAAGCATGTTTCATTCATAATAGGCTGAATCAGGAACGATGAACTATCATATTTACAAAATCAAGAGAGGTCGATTGCATACCAGCTTTTCTCATCTCAATCAATTCATCATACATCATCATTATTACCTTTCACTCGCACGACCCTATGGTGTGGATAATAATAATAGTGCACGTGCATTGGACTAAGTTGGAATTTGCAAGCATTTAATACAAGGGAGAAGACAAAGTAATATGGCTCTTGGTTAAATCAATAGTAATGCATATGAGAGCCACTAAACATTTTCATCATGGTATTCTCCTCTTGATCCCCAAAGAAAAGAAAAGAAATAAAACTATTTACACAGGAAAGCTCCCAACAAGCAAAAGAAGAACGAGAAATCTTTTTGTGTTTTCTTTTAGTTACTACTACTGCTGGCATGGAAAGTAAACTAGCTAATAACTACAACTAATTTTTTTTGTTAAGGTTTTTCTAACACACAAGGGAAGACTTAGGAAAGAAATGAAACTAGCATGGATAGTACAATGAAAAAGTATGAGCACCGACAACTGGAATGAGTGTGTGAACATGAATGTAATGTCGGTGAGAAATACACACTCCCCCAAGCTTAGGCTTTTGGCCTAAGTTGGTCTATGGCCAGTACTGGCCTGACGGATATCCAAATTCATAGTTGGAGTTGTACTGAGATGCAGCGGCTATTGCATGATGAGCTGTAGCTTGGAAACGAGCTGCTTCCATCCGTGCCTCATACTCGTTCGCCTCCTTCCTGGTTATAACATATCTCCTTTCCGCCTGGAAGTCAAAGAAAGTAGGAGCAGGGAGAGCAATATGGACAGTGCGACGCCTGTGAAAGATTAGTCGGTACTAGAGGGATTGTTCATCCCTCTCAATGAACTGATGGCGGACCATAGCATTATAATCTAGATAGGTAGGAGGCAACTTCGCATCGTTCTCGTGTATGGGCACATGAAGATAATTAGCCAAGCGAACAAATCACCATTTAAACCGTTAAGATGTAACCTTCGTGCAACAATGGCCCCCAAATTATATTGTCTATCACCTAATACCGCACTTTTGAGGACACCAAGATCTGGAACGCACATGTGGCAAGCCTCATCTTTACCATTAATGCATCTACCAATGAAGAGAGCAAAATAATGTATGGCAGGGAAATGAATGCTCCCTATGGTAGCTTGTGTGATTTCTCTATATTCCGCCAAATTGATACTAACTAGAAAATCCTTATACTCAGACTTGCGAGGTTCACCAACATTACCCCACTGTGGGAGTTTACAAGCATCATTAAAATCTTCTAGGTCCATAGTATAAGGTTTATCATAAAGATCTAATAAGACAGTGTGAGAATTACGTGAAGATGTAAATTTAAACCTTCTCACAAAGGAATCAGTTAAGTAGTGGTATTGTGGACACTTATCGGACACGAAGTCCTCAATATCAGCATTACGCACATATGTGTAAAACTCTTCCTTGATACCTGCCCGGATCATAAACTCCTCTGACGGCCATTCACAAGACCGCACTTGACCTTCCCTCGGTAGTTCATCGCCCGGCTCATGTATCGCGAGCCTTGGTCCTTGCTTCCTTGAGGAACCACCTTGGTAGATTTTCCTATGCATTTTGTCTGAAGAATTTCTGAAATTTTTAGTGACTCAAAATAAAAGTGAACCAAACTCAACAAGATTGATAGCAACTACTCCCACAAGTTCCTAGAGACTATATCATGCATTAGAACTACTTGGGACCCAATAATTTGACATGCAAGCTCCAAAATAGGGTCACCTAGGTAGCAAAAATTGCAATAAATAAAGCACTAGAACAAAAACTAATTGGACCATTGGAGGAGTCACATACCGAAGAACAATCTCCCCAAACAGTTTTGTGAATGGAGCTTTGAGCAAGGAGATCGAAAATGGCAGCAAGAAGAGCTAGAACGGGAGTTTGAGCTGTGGAAGGATTTTTCTGGAGGAAGATGAAGTGTGTGTGTGCTGGAGTAAGTGGAGGGGGCCACATGGGGCCCACGAGGCAGGGGCGCGCCCAGGGGTGGGCGCGCCCTGTACCCTTGTGGCCAGGTGTTGGCTCCCCCTGCTGTGTTCTCAGTGCCAAAAATTGTTAAATATTCTAGAAAAAATCATATATCATTTTTGGGGCATTTGGAGAACTTTTATTTTCGGGGTATTTTTTTATTGCACGGTTAACTCAGAAAACAGACAAAAAATACTGTTTTTGCTTTTTTTAATCTAATTAACAGAAAGTAAAAGGAGGGTACAGAAAGTTGTGTTTTCTAAATTCAACCATCTCATGCTCATCAAAAGGAATCCATTAACAAGCTTGATCAAGTCTTGTTAACAAGCTCTTTCCGAATAACATGAAACCAGAGAATTTTCGAATAACACTTGGTTACCTCAATGGGGATATGTATGTCCCCAACAATAAGAATATCATAATTCTTCTTGACAGTAGGAAGAGGAAATTCAAAACCTCCAATAATAACCGTTGAAATTTTTCAATAGAATTGATAATGTGGACCTGAGGTTGTTTCCTCGGAAAGTGTACTGTATGCTCATTACGATTGACATGAAAAGTGACATTGCCTTTGTTGCAATCAATAACGGCCCCTGCAGTATTCAAAAATGGTCTACCAAGGATAATAGACATACTATCATCCTCTGGAATATCAAGGATAACAAAGTCCGTTAGAATAGTAACATTTGCAACCACAACAGGCACATCCTCACAAATACCGACAAGTATAGCAGTTGATTTATCAGCCATTTGCAAAGATATTCAGTAGGTGTCAACTTATTCAAATCAAGTCTACGATATAAAGAGAGATTCATAACACTAACACTGGCTCCAAGATCACATAAAGCAGTTTTAACATAGTTTCTTCTAAAGGAGCATGGTATAGTTGGTACTCCTCGATCTCCTAGTTTCTTTGGTATTCCACCATTAAAAGTATAATTGGCAAGCATGGGGGAAATTTGAACTTCAGGTATCTTTTTTTATTTGTAATTATATCTTTCATATACATAGCATAAGGATTTGTTTTAAGCATATCAGTCAAACGCATACACAAAAAGATAGGTCTAATCATTTCAGCAAAGTGCTCAAAATCCTCATCATCCTTTTGCTTGGATGGTTTAGGAGGAAAAGGCATGGGTCTCTGAACCCATGGTTCCTTTTCTTTACCGTGCTTCCTAGCAACAAAGTCTCTCTTATCATAACGTTGATTCTTTGATTGTGGGTTATCAAGATCAACAGCAGGTTCAGTCTCTACATCATTGTTATGGCTAGGTTGAGCATCATCATGAACATCATCATTAACATTATCACTAGGTTCATGTTCATTAACAGATTGTGTTTTAGCATCAGAAATAGAAATATCATTGGGATTCTCGGGTGTGCCAGCAACAGGTTCACTAGAAACATGCAAAGTCCTATTATTTTTATTTTTCTTCTTCTTAGAAGAACTAGGTGCATCTACATTAGCTATTTGAGAATCTTGCTCAATTCTCTTAGGGTGGCCCTAAGGATACAGAGGTTCCCAGTCATTCTACTCCCTCTAGTCACAACTCCAAAAGCATTATCATTTTTCTTACTATTTAATTCACTGAGCAAATCATTTTGTGCTTTAAGTACTTGTTCTACTTGAGTGGTAACAATAGAAGCATGTTTACTAATGAGTTTAAGTTCACCTTTCACTCTAGACATATAATCACTCAAGTGTTCAATCATATAAGCATTAAGTTGCAATTGTCTACCAACATAAGCATTGAAGTTTTCTTGTTTAACAATAAAGTTGTCAAACTCATCTAAACATTGTCTAGCTGACTTATAATGAGGAATATCACCTTCATGAAATCTATAGAGAGAATTTACCTTTACTACCTGTGTCAGGTTATCAAGACCATGTATTTCTTCAATAAGTGGTAAATTCTTAACATCTTCAGCTTGAATACCTTTTTCCTTCATAGATTTCTTTGCCTCTTGCATATCTTCAGGACTGAGAAACATAACACCTCTTTTCTTCGGAGTTGGCTTAGGGGCTGGTTCAGGAAGAGTCCAATTGTTTTCATTGGTCAACATATTATTCAATAGCAATTCAGCTTGATCGATAGTTCTTTCCCTGAAAACACAACCAGCACAACTATCCAGGTGGTCTGTGGAAGCATCGGTTAGTCCATTATAAAAGATATCAAGTATTTCATTTTTCTTAAGAGGATGATCAGGCAAAGCATTAAGTAATTGGAGAAGCCTCCCCCATGCTTGTGGGAGAATATCTTCTTCAATTTGCACAAAATTATATATTCCTCGTAAGGCAGCTTGTTTCTTATGAGCGGGAAAATATTTAGCAGAGAAGTAATAAATCATATCATGGGGACTACGCACAAAACCAGGATCAAGAGAATTAAACCATGTTTTAGCATCACCCTTCAACGAGAACGGAAATAACTTAAGGATATAATAGTAACAAAATTTTTTCCTCATTGGTGCATAGGGTGGCTATATCATTCAGTTTAGTAAGATGTGCCACAACAGTTTCAGATTCATAGCCATGGAAAGGATCAGATTCAACCAAAGTAATTAACTCAGGATCGACATAGAAATCATGTTCCTTATCAGGAACACAAATAGGTGAAGTAGCAAAAGAAGGGTCATATTTCATTCTAGCATTCAAAGACTTTTCTTTAAGCTTAGCTAACAGTTTATTAAGATCATATCTATCATTGCAAGCAAGAAAATCTTTAGCAGTTTCTTCATCCATAACATAACCCGCAGGCACAACAGGCAATTCATATCTAGGAGGAGAATCTTCATCATCACTTTCATCAATATTATCAGCTCCATTAATTGCATTCTCTCTAGCCATATCAGTTTGTTCATCAAGAAATTCACCTAGTGGCACAGTATTATCAAGCATGGAAGCAGTTTCATCATAAGTATCATGCATAGCAGAAGTGGCATCATCAAGAACATGCAACATATCAGATTCAATAGCAGGAGTAGGTGTCGCAAATTTACTCATAACAGAGGGTGAATCAAGTGCGGAGCAAGATGGCAGTTCCTTACCTGCCCTTAGTTGAGGGATAATTTTTGTTTTTTCGTCTTTCAAGTTCTTCATAGTGATCAACAGATATAAATCCCAAGTGACTCAAAGAATATAGCTATGTTCCCCGACAACGGCGCCATAAAATAGTCTTGATAACCCACAAGTGTAAGGGATCGCAACAGTTTTCGATGGTAGAGTATTCAACCCAATTTTTTTTATTCGACACAAGGGGAGCCAAAGAATACTCTCAAGTATTAGCAGTTGAGTTGTCAATTCAACTACACCTGGAAGACTTAATATATGCAGCAAAGTATTTAGTAGCAAAGTAATATGGAAGTAACGGTAACAGTGGCAATAGTAGCAGTAACAATTTTGTAGTGATTGTAACAGTTGCAGCGGTAAAGTAACTAAGCAAAAAGCAATATGTGGAAAGCTCGTAGGCATTGGATCAGTGATGGAAAATTATGTCGGATGCGATTCCTCATGTAATAGTTATAACATAGGGTGACACAAAACTAGCTCCAGTTCATCAATGTAATGTAGGCATGTATTTCGAATATAGTCATACGTGCTTATGGAAAAGAACTCGCATGGCATCTTTTGTCCTACCCTCCCGTGGCAGCGGGGTCCTATTGGACACTAAGCCTCCTTTTAATAGAGTAACAGACCAAAGCATTAACACATAGTGAATACATGAACTCCTCAAACTACGTTCATCACCGGGAGTAGTCCCGATTATTGTCACTTCGGGGTTGCCGGATCATAACACATAGTAGGTGACTATTAACTTGCAAGATAGGATCAAGAACTCACATATATTCATGAAAACATAATAGGTTCAGATCTGAAATCATGGCAGTCGGGCCCTAGTGACAAGCATTAAGCATGGCAAAGTCATAGCAACATCAATCTTAGAACATAATGGATACTAGGGATCAAACCCTAACAAAACTAACTCGATTACATGGTAAATCTCATCCAACCCATCACTGTCCAGCAAGCCTACGAAGGAATTACTCACGCACAGGGTGAGCATCAATGAATTGGTGATGGAGGAAGGTTGATGATGACGATGGCGACGATCTCCACCCTCCGGAGCCCCGAACGGACTCCAGATCAGCCCTCCCGAGAGAGATTAGGGCTTGGCGGTGGCTCTGTATCGTAAAACATGATGAATCCTTCTCTCAGATTTGTTTCTCCCCGAACGTGAATATATGGAGTCGAGATGAGGTCGGTGGAGCCTCAGGGGGCCCACGAGACAGGGGGGCACGCCCCCACCCTCGTGGACACGGTGTGGGCTCCCTGGTCTGGATTATTGCGCCAGTATTTTTATATATTCCAAAATAATTCTCCGTTGATTTTCAGGTCATTCCGAGAACTTTTATTTCTGCACAAAAATACCACCATGATAGTTCTGCTAAAAACAGCGTCAGTCCGGGTTAGTTCCATTCAAATCATGCAAGTTAGAGTCCAAAACAAGGGCAAAAGTGTTTGGAAAAGTAGATGCGTTGCAGACGTATCACCGGCGGCCGTGGTGGAGGACCCACTTGGTAGAGCATGTCTACTACTCCCTCCATCCCAAAATAAGTGACTCAACTTTGCACTAACTTTGTACTAAAGTCAGTACAAGCTTGAGTCACTTATTTTGGGACGGAGGGAGTATTTCTTAGAAAATTGATTACAACAAGTCTTCCAACTCTTACGACGGAGGAGTGCGAAACACGGCAGCCACTTGAACTTACACTACTAGTACTCCTACTATTAGGCATGTGTAGCAGTTCATACTATAGTACTATAATCTTGTTGCTAGTGTAGTAAGATATGATGATAAAAAATGATATCTAGCACTCTAACTGATTATTTTTTTAAATCTGTGGCGAGGGATATTTTTGCAAGTGTTCCGACAGATTTTTGTTTACATAGTGGCTACTATCGAGGCTCTGGGACTAGGGGTACCCAGGCCCGTCCTCCTGCGGCCCGAGGCTTCGCGCATAACGCGGGCCCAATACGGCCCATCTTCAAGGCTTCTCGAGCAAGACCCTTGCAAAGGTCTCCCGCCTCGCAAGGCAGACCACTCTGAGGACCTCCCAAGGCCATCTCGCGAAGCGGCCCCCCTGGACACCTCCTAAGCCCCACCCCCTCACAGGCGGATACATCGAGGTCCCTAGGCCAACCTCGTGTTGCACGTGGTTGACGCGAGCCACGACAAGCTTCGTCAAGACCGGCACCAGCGGGCGCGGACTATGAGGCATTCCTCTTTGGTGCAAAGGGGACAAGGACAGCATGTGGGTTCCCAAGGCAGCCACAAAGTCTTCCTCTTCAGTGCAATGAGACCAAGACAGCGGGCTTGTCAAGACAGAGGTCATCACCAAGCCCACGTGCACTTCATTGACAGCAGCCCTGTAGGCGAAGACCACCTTTCATCAGGATAAGATGTATTACCGAATCCACGGTGCACCACATCCACGGTGCGCCACTAGTATTTATTTTCAAATTTTGTTTTTTTTTCAAAACTAGTAATGCCGCACCCTGGGAGTGGTGCGCCATTACTAGTTGAACTAGTAATGGCGCACCACTCCCACGATGCGCCATTACTAACTTGGCCCAAAATTTCACCAACTGCACCCCCCCCCCCGATGGACCGCCTTTTCCAGTTTAAAAAAATAAAAGAAAATGATGGAAATGTTAAAGAAATAAAAGAAAATAAGTTTCCCATGTGATATGTGGTCTACTTGTTGGGAAAATTTACAAATATGAATTTCAAAATATCTCTGGAATTTGTAAAATGGGCATAACTTGTGCATATGAACTCGGATTAAAAAGTTTTTTATATGAAAAATCATCTACTCGAAAAGTTACATCCGAATTTAACTGGGGGAACCCCGTTAAACATTTTCAAAATCCCCAAAAACCTAATAGAAAAAAGTTACAGGGCTTTTAAGATCTAGAGGGAAAAAATGGAAAAAAATCAAACTTACTAGTGGCGCACCGTTAGCTAGGTGCGCCACTAGTAACAGAAAAAAAATTGGTTTCGAAAAAAATCAATTTTTTTTTCAAATGTGATACGTAATATGACCGGGAAGTTTGAAATATTTTTTCAAAATTTCATCATACTCATGAACACGAACAAAGTCCTAGACATCAAGAAGATTTAATAGGATTGATATGATAGATATATCAACAAGTGCATGTGAAGTGAGTTGGTGCTAGGGTTGGATAGAACTCCGAAATTAAGCGTGCTCGGGTTGGAGTATTGTGAGGATGGGTGACCTTCTGGGAAGTTTGACCGTAGAGTGCGATTTGACTTGAGGTTAAGCATATTGACCAGAGATTAAGCCATAGTGACCAAAGATTAATGAAAAAACAAAAAAATTATGTAATGGCGTGGTGCTAGTGGCGCACCACTAGTGCGCCATTAGTAGGCAAAAGTGGTGCGCCACTAGCATGCCTTTTTCTAGTAGTGTCGTGAGCCCTCATGGCCTCAGCAGCCGGCCGGCCCCTGAGGGGCCAACCATCACGGCACACTTCAGCGACTACCTCGATATTTTTGCAGCAGCATGATTTCCTGGTGACTTCTTGGTTTGTTCAATTGAGGGGCCCATCGTGCTGCATTATCCTCATACCAATTAGGGCTTGCCCCTGCAGCCGCATCATTTTGGCCGTGTATGGGACCTGGTTATGCTTTGATAGAATTGTTTTGCTGGGTTAAGCTATACCTGTTGGTGCCTCGCCACCGTCTCAAATGCCACACCTCGTGACCCTCATTCCTAACCGCCCCATGACTGGGACTCAACACGACGTTTGTGCTCAGGTCCTGATGTCTACAACACAACCATCTTCTTGTAAACTCATGTTGGGCCTCCAAGCGTAGAGTTTTGTAGGACAGTAGCAATTTTTCCTCAAGTGGTTGACCTAAAGTTTATCAATCCCTGGGAGGCGTAGGATGAAGATGGTCTCTCTCAAACAACCCTGCAACCAAATAACAAAGAGTCTCTTGTGTCCCCAACACACCCAATACAATGGTAAATTGTATAGGTGCACTAGTTCGGCGAAGAGATTGTGATACAAGTGTAATATGGATGGTAGATAAAGGTCTTTGTAATCTGAAAAAATAAAAACAACAATGTAACTAATGATAAAAGTGAACACAAACGGTATTACAATGCTTAGAAACAAGGCCTAGGGTTCATACTTTCACTAGTGCAAGTTCTCTCAAAATGATAACATAATTAGAACATATAACAATCCCTCAAAATGCTACAAAAATTCACTCCAAAGTCACTAATAGAGGAGAACAAACAAAGAGATTATTGTAGGGTACGAAACCACCTCAAAATTATTATTTTTGATCAATCTATTGGGCTATTCCTATAAGTGTCACAAACAGCCCTAGAGTTTGTACTAAAATAACACTTTAAGACACACGTTAACCAAAACCCTAATGTCACCTAGATACTCCATTGTCACCACAAGTATCCGCGGGTTTGATTATACGATATGCATCACACAATCTCGGATTCATCTATTCAAACCAACACAAAGAACTTCAAAGTGTGCTCAAAGTTTCTATTACCGGAGAGTCAAGACGAAAACGTGTGCCAACCCCTATGCATAGGTTCACAAGGTCATTGAACCTGCAAGTTGATCACCAAAACATACATCAAGTGGATCACGTGAATATCCCATTGTCACCACAAATAAGCACATGCAAAACATACATAAAGTGTTCTCAAATCCTTAAAGACTCAATCCGATAGGATAACTTCAAAGGGAAAGCTCAATCCATTGCAAGACGGTAGAGGGGGAGAAACATCATAAGATCCAACTATAATAGCAAAGCTCGCGGTACATCAAGATCATGCCAAATCAAGACCACGAGAGAGTGATATCAAACACATAGTTACTGGTACATAACCTCAGCCCCTAGCGTGAACTACTTCCTCCTCGTTATGGAGACCGCCGGGGTGATGAAGATGGCCACCGGTGATGGTTTCCCCCTCTGGCAGGGTGCCGGAACAGGCTCCCGATTGGTTTTTCATGGCTACAGAGGCTTGCAGCGGAAGAACTCCCAATCTAGGTTTATTTTCAGTGGTTTCTGTATTTATAGGAATTTTTGGCATCGAGAACAAGTCAGGGGGATCCATGAGTCAACCACAAGGACGGAGCACCCTCCCGGGGGGTAGGGCGCGCTCTGTCTCGCGGGCTCGCTCCCGTGCACGTCACCTCCTGTGGTGCTTGGTTCCCTACCTTTTCACAAGACCGTCACGAATAGAATGGTAAGCACGTGGGGCAATTTATGAAACTATGTGTTGGGTTCTTTGACGCCTCGGGTGCCATGCGTCCAATGGTTTTTCCCGTGATCATGCCATGTGGAAATTTGACACGGCGTGTGTGCTCAGGATCCGTCCCAGCGGCGTTGATAAATCCAAAATGACTGAGCTATGGTTGATAGGCCGAACCTGTACACGTCACCTCCTGTGGTCTTTGGTGTACAACCTCCGCATGAGATAACCCGGGACGACCGCTTGATGTGTGTACCCCCGCGTAACTAGATTCACAACCATGCATGTACGACAGGGGCGCCCTCGTGAGGCCTCTTCTCGCGGCTACCTCCTGAGGTCACAGCAAGGTTACCCAGGCCTAGAGCCTAACGCATCCCAGCTGCGAGTGGAGAACGTGGTCCCTGAACTTATCGCTTTGGATGCGCAATACCTCCAATTCTGTCGTGCTTCCCACGCATATGAACTAGATAGGGTTGTACACACCCGGAGACTATAAAACAGAGCTCTCGCCCATGTCTAGTGGAAGCCCCATGCTTAGCACTGGCGGAACAGTCCCAATGTGACCATGCCCACTGTCGGGGGAAACTGTCCGCCACGAACACCTATGGGACCGGAGCCCCTTGTCTGTGCGGTACGAGGGCGGAGGGAGCACAAAGAGCAGATCGTAGCGAGCACGCGGGCAGTTTTACCCAGGTTCGGGCCGCGGTAGACGCGTAAAACCCTACTCCTGCTTAGTTGTGTATTGAGTTTGAGTGCTCGGGAGCTTGAAGAAGCAGCTGCACCGAGCGCGAGGGTGATCTAGGTTCCGAACCCCCTCCACGTTGTGCATGGGCCTCCTTTTATAGTGTAAGGGGTCACCGACAGGTGTCAACGTAGGGGAAAGGGGTAAAAACGTAAAAGAGGTGGTAGTTGTAACAGTGCGGGAACAGTGGAGCTACAGTGCAGAACAGTGGTCTATACCTACTTTGACAGTGGGGGACAAGGGCATTTAATGCCCGTCGCCGTCGACCCCAAAAGCTCCCGCCCTAGCGTCTCCGTCCGCCACGGCGATGGATCCACCACCGTGGAGTGCCACCGTGTCCCCCAGGCTGCACAGCCATCCGCCACGCGTCCCTGGATAGGCCCCAGGGGCGACGCGTGGGCCGATGAGCTGGAGCGCGGGGACACAGTGTAACCTTCCCGGCAAGCACCTTGCCGGGGCCTTGATCTTGCCGGGCCCGGGAGCTTGCCGCTCCCCGGGCCCTTGCCGGGGCGCATATAGCGCCGAGGCGTGTCTTCTAATCTTCCTGGCAAGCTCCTCTCGCCAGGGTCTTGTGCTAGTGGGGCAGTCTTGAGCCTGGTACGGCCTTCCCGGCAAGCTCCTCTTGCCGGGGTCTCGATCTTCTTTCCTGTATACTTTGTTTTTGAATGGTTTAATAGGGAGCAGGAAGGTCTCCGGCGAGCACGCGGTAAACCCTGCCGCGGGAAGCTGCAACTGCCCGTGCACAAGTTGGGGTACTGAGGTACCCCTACCTTAGTACACCGACAGGAGCCCCCGGGCCTGGGCCACACACGGTGCCGAGCGCTGTTGGGCCAGGCCCAAAACAGTGCACGGGCGCCCGCGGCCCACGGCGCGCCGAATCCACTTCCGTATCCGCCGCACCCCACCGTAACGGCACGCGTCGATCGCGGCGCCGTGGGATGGGACGTGCCCACGATCTCTTAATGGAAAGGGCGAAACGCCCCCCACTCCCCCATAAAAGCAGAGGGAGCGGGCGCGGTTCCCCTCCTTGCGCTTTCATTGCATCATCTCCTTCCTCCAGAGATCTCTCTTGCGCTCTGCTTCCACACCTCTGCCGCCGCCGAGCTCTTCGTCCCCTTCCTTCCGCCGCGTCCGCCATGGCCCCAAAGACCGACAAGGCGAAGGCGGAGAAAGCCAAGAGGGAGAAGTCGGAGCAAGTTGCGAAGCTCGCCGCGTACCGAAAGAAGCACCTCGTCTTCCCGTCGAAGCTCGGCGTGCGGGAGCTCTGGAACAAGTACTACTTGTTCTGGGCCAAGGACACCAAGGCGCACCCCCGCACACGAGCCTATCCGGCCGCCGCCAAGGACGAATATCCCGGCGGGTACTACTTCTTCGCAGCCTTTTTTCACTGCGGTCTGTGCCCTCCTTTCTCAAATTTCTTCTGTGACATTATGAACACATACGGCCTCCATCTGCTTGACTTCACCCCCAATGCCATCCTCACCATGGCGGTTTTCGCACACATGTGCGAAAACTTCATAGGAGTACACCCAAACGTAGCGGTTTTTAGGCACTTCTTCACTCCTAGAGCAGAGGCCGACGCCCCCCTCTCCGGAGGAATTTCTTGGGTTTTCCGTCTGAATAAGAAGGGATCCTACTTGCCGGGGGAGCTCCGCGGCAAGTGGGAGGAGTGGCGCGCGGAGTGGTGCTGGATCGTTGAAGATGCGCCGCAGTCCTTCACCGCGCCGCGCACAACACCCATCGTGCGCGGCAGGGATTGGAGCGAACTGGACTCGGACGACATCAAGCTCGACATCGCCCTCGTCCGGATTCTTCGTCTTCGGATGGCGAAACTGTCCGTTGCTGAGGTGGGCGCAGACTTCCTCCGCCGCCGCATCGCCCCTCTCCAAGACAGGAAGAGGCCGGCCTGGGAGTACGGCGGCCCGGCGGACATAATGAGGCTGCGCCCCGGGCTCAACTTCAATTTCACCACGCTGGAGCTGAAGGGGATGGTCCGGGAGCTCTTCAAGTACGACCCGGCACACCCTGAGTGGTTCAGACCTCCCCGGGAAGTGGTGCCGCTCTGCAACAACATCGTCCGGGACCGTATCCTCGCCATGATGCCCATGTGTGACTCGCACGGCGTGGACCGCACGTGGATCGCGCCCAAGCCCATCGACGTCCTCAACTTCTACGACAACCTCACGGAGGTGGCGAAGAACAAGAACGACCTCAAGGAGCATACGCGGGACACCACCGACCAGGAGATTGCCTACATGGCTTCTCGGGCTGAAGAGGCCGCTGCAGCCGCAGCAGCAGTAATTTTTGGATACACGCCGGAAGAGGCGGAAGTTGCGGATGCGTCCAGCCAAGCGGAGGAGGCGGAGATCCGCAGATTGCTGCAGCTCCCGCCCGACGCGCTCGTCGGGGTCCCCTCTCTGAGGCACTCCGGGATCCACGGAATCGTGGCCGAGGCCGCGGCGATGGAGGGTGCCGCCGGAGGGAACAGAGGCGCCGCGAGGGGCGGAGGCGGCAAGGGAAAGGAGGCCGCAGCGCAGGGCGCTGGGCCCAGCGAGCCGGCCGGGGAAGAGGAGGAGGAGGAGGCCGAGGACTCTGGCGGATCCACGGAGCTCTACGCCGATGACCTCTCCTCGTCGGAGAGCTCCCCGCCCCCGGCAAGCCCAAGGCAGTCTCCGCCGAAGCGTCTCCGCAAGACGGCGACGGGGGAGAGGGCGCAGGCGCCCCGGCAACAACCAGCTCGCCGGGCAGCTCGCCGGGCAGCTCCCCGGGGGAGCCAAGCCGCGCCAAGGGCGACCGGCGCAGCAGCCGCAGCAGAGGCGGCCCGCGCGCGGGCCACGACGGAGGCGCCTCGCAGGCCGGCGCCGAGCCGGCAAGGGTCTTCTCGGAGCGGAGCAACGGCTCCGCCCGCTCCTCGGGCGCCGGCTACCACAGGGGCTGGGTCTTCGCAGCCCCCAGCCCCAGGGACCACCAAGCGCGCGAGGGAATCTTCGTCTTCCGCTCCTCGCGCCGACGCGCCGACGGTGGAGTACGACTTCTCCGCCTTGAGCGAGGACGACGAGGAGGACCAGGAGTAAGAGTCCAAGATCTTACACCTTTTCGAGTTTTGTCTTGATTTTTTTTGCTGATGCTGACTTTGTTTGTTGCTTTGATTTCAGGACCTTGACTCAGCGCGCGGCGAAAAAGGCCAAGGCACCTGTGGTCGAGGCCGCGGAAGACCCAGCCGCCGCGGCGACAGGAGGCGCGCCGGAGCCGAGCCTGCCGGACCCGAGCGCTGCTCCGAGGAGCAGCCCCCAGCGCAGCCCCCAGCGTAAGTCTGGGGTTTATTCTTTCGCTTGTCGGAGTACGCTTGAGGATTTCGTCTTCTTTCATCATCGTGACGTTTCTTGTCTTGATTTGTGCAGAGGTGGAGCCACAGCGGGAAGAGCGCCCGGAGACCGTCGTCGAGGAGCCGCAGGCCCCGCCGTCCCCGCCAAGGCCGAACTCTCCGGCGAGGGAGAGTGCTCCGCCAAGGGCGGGTACTCCGCCAAGGCAGAGTACCCCGCCAAGGGTGAGCAGCCCGGCGAGGGTGGCTACTCCGACAAGGCCGAGCTCCCCGGCGAGGGAGCCCGCCGCTGAGGACGTCCGCCAAGGTATGTTCTGTAGCTTGTCTTCTTGGCTTTGTCTTTTTTTGGATATTTGCTTGAACTTGAACTTCTTTTTCTTCTTCTTCTTTTTAGATCTTCCTCCTCCTGAGCCCATGGAGACGGAGGTTATCAACCTCGGGGAGGGGGGCGCGCAGGGCGGCGGCGGTGACGTCCCTGCCACCGAGGAGATGGCTGAGGCCGCCGAGCCGGCCGCGCAGGAGACTGCTCCAGCTGCGGACGCAGCAGCCGGGGAGGGGGACGGCGACCGCACCGCCGACCCGGAGGCGGCGGGAGCATCGGATGCTGCACCGGCCGCCGACCCCTCCGCCAGCAAGGAGCAGGGGTACTACCTTGAGGCCCCCAACGGCGTCTTCATCCAGATGCCTTGGGGGTCTTCATCGCGAGCTCCCGCGGAGGGCGAGGCGTTTGACGGAGAAGTCCTCGCCTCCACAGGCCTGAAGATCGTCGAGGCGCCCGGCGGGAGTGAGGGGCCCGAGGAGGAGAAGCTGCTCCACCAACTCCTGGCCCTTTACCGGGCCAGGCAGGCGAAGCTCGCCTCCCGGGAAGCCCTTGCCGCCAAGGCCGCCGCAGAGATGGAGAAGCGCGCGGCAGAGCTCAGCGCCGCCAACCAGGCGGCCCTCCGCGAGGTGGCGGAGGAGCGCGAGCGTCTTGCCGGCGAGTACCAAGAATGGGTGCTGGAGAAGGCCGAAGCTGAGGAACAGCAGCGGCTCGCCGGGGTGGAGCTGTCCCGGCGAGAGGGAGAGCTCGCGCAGCGGAAGGTCGAGCTCAACTCCCATGAGGAGGACCTTGCCGCTCGCGAGGCGGCCCTTGGCGGGGAATTGAAGGAGGCGAAAGCCGCCGCGGTTGCCGCGGAAGACGCCAAGAAGGAGCTCGCCGCCAAGGTTGTACAGTTGGAGAAGGCGCTGAAGGTGAGCGCGGAGAAGGTTGCCGCGCTCATCACGGAGCGCGAGAAGGACGCCCACACAAATTCAGAGCTCCAGGTGAGCCTCTCCAAGAGGGGCGATGAGTTGAAGGCCGCCAAGGACTCCATCGAGGACTTGGAGCTGAAGGTCACTAATCTGAAGGATTCACTCGACGCTGCCCGGGCTCAGGAGACCAAGCTGAAGGAGGAGCTCCGCAAGGAGCGGACCTTGGTGGACAGCGTCAACAAGGCATCCGAGCTCTTCCGCCAGACCATTGAGGTATGGACCGAAGACTTGGTATCTTCCGCGTCCAACATTGACCAGGAGCTGCTGGCGCTGAAGGTCGAACATCTCATCTACTCGCCGGATCCGGATCTCCCGCACAGCGCCAAGCTCAGCCTCTTCTTCAGAGGGATCGCGCCGGCCCTTGCAGGTCTCCGGAACCGAATCCCCGCGCAGCTGGCCGAGGAGTCGCGCCTGCTCTGCGCGGGAACTCTGGAGCGGGTGCTGACGAAGATCGTGTTCCGCAATCCGGGCATCAATCTCACCAACGTTCTTCGCAGCCTGCCGGCCGATGCAAACACGGAGGCCCTGAAGGAGCAGGTCGCCCACATCATCGAGAAGGTGGCTAAGATCTCCAGGAAGGAGGGCGACCGCGTAGATTAGGGCTCCATTATCTTTATCCTTTTGTCGCTGCATATGATATCATGAACTCATTAGTCCATCGGGACAAGCTATCCCTTGTAAGATATTTATCTCATTTCGATCAATCAGTGCAATGTTATCTTCCTTGTCTTAATCCTTGACTTTGTATGTTTTTCACCCTACGCTCCCGGGGAGCTTGCCGGCAAGGGGCCCTTGCCGCGAGCGTTGAGTGCTGGACTCTAAGCAGCCTGCTGGCTAAGGCCTTACCGGCAAGCAACCTCACCGCGGCTAGTCGCAACGCACTTAGCTTGCTGAGCGTACTCGGAAACGAAGCAAGGGCGCGACACTTGTCGCAGCTCACTTAAATCGTTGAGCGAACTCGAAAACAAGATAAGGGTGCTGCAAGCTACGGGTAGGTTCCTCCGCGCACAGGTTTTCCATACAAAGTGTGATTTTTTCCGCACTTGCGCAGCCTGTCAAAGGTTCTTGTCTTGAGTCCGCGCAGCACTTCAGCGTTTGCCCTCTCCGCTTGACCGTTTCTCCTCGGGTGAGCAACAGAAGCGAAACAGACCTTGGCGCCAAGGTCTTGGACGTATTGCATGAAGGTGCGACTGGTGAATTGCGTACCGTTGTCGGTGATGATCCTATTAGGGATCCCGAAACGGCAAACAATCGACCTGAAGAACCTGACTGCTGAGTGTGCTGTCACCTTTCTCACCGGCTCCACTTCTGGCCACTTTGTGAACTTGTCGATTGCAACGTACAAGTACTCAAAGCCCCCGACGGCTCGGGGGAAGGGGCCGAGGATATCAAGCCCCCAGACCGAGAAGGGCCAGGACAAAGGGATTGTTTGGAGAGCTTGAGCTGGCTGATGAATCTGCTTTGCATGGAACTGGCACGCTTCACACTTGGTTACTAGTGCAGTTGCATCTTGGAGGGCTTCTTGCCAAAAGAACCCTTGCCGGAAAGCTTTCCCGGCAAGCGCCCTTGCGCCAATGTGGTGGCCGCATATGCCTCCGTGTATTTCCGCCAACAGCTTCTGTCCATCTTCCCTGGAGATGCACTTCAATCTGACACCGTTGAGTCTTCTTCTGTACAGCTCGTTATCCACGAACTGGTACATACTTGACTGCCTGGTTATCTTCTCTATCTCTTGAGGGTCGTCGGGAAGTTCTCCAGTTCGCAGAAAACGGACGATCTGCTATGCCCATGCCGGAGCCCGAGGCTCGACGGCAAGGACTAAAGGCTCGAGGGCCGTTGCGGGGACCTCAGCTTCTACGGCGAGAACTTCTGGTCCCGCCGGAGCTGAAGGCCCCCCGGCAAGCTCGCCGGGGCGAGGCTTGTCGGGAACGCTTGCTTCAACTGTACAGACCCGAGGATCTGCAGGAGCAAACTGTTCCTCAGCGTTATTGTTGTTGATCTTGGGGACCTTGGCGGCGGTTTCAGGGAGATCCGCCGGCAAGTAATCGCCGGAGACCAACTTTCTCTTCTTGGGCTGCCCGATTGATGGTGTAACGGATGGCTGAGTCAGCTTGAGCAAGAAGGTCCCTGGTTCCACAGGTAACTTCATCGAAGCACACTTTGAAAGGCCATCTGCAATTTCATTTTGAGCTCTTGGAACGTGCTCCATCTGCAGACCTTCAAAGTGTTCTTCAAGCTTCCTCACTTCATCGACGTAAGCCTCCATCAAAGGGCTCTGATAGTTCTTGTTAACTTGCCGGACCACCAACTGAGAATCTCCCCGCACAATCAGCTTTCTGATCCCAAGTTCGGCCGCAATTCTGAGGCCGGCAAGCAAGCCTTCATATTCTGCAGTGTTGTTTGTCGCTTGCTCCCTGGGAAAGTGCATCTGGATAACATATTTGAGGTGCTCTCCGGTGGGCGCAATGAGTACCACGCCAGCACCGGCGCCTTGCAGCGAGAAGGCACCGTCAAAATACATTACCCATTCACTTGTAGCTTCTTGTACGGGTGTGCTTGTTTCTTGAACTTCTTCATCTGGCGTTGGGGTCCATTCAGCTATGAATTCTGCCAAAGCTCGGCTCTGTATAGTCGAAGTACTTTCAAACTTGAGTCCAAAGCTCGACAGCTCCAGTGCCCACTCAACGATCCTGCCTGTTGCTTCTGGGTTGTGCAATATCCTCTTCAGCGGAAAGCGAGTGACCACTGTTATCTCATGGGCTTGAAAGTAATGGCGCAGCTTTCTCGAGGCCATGAGGAGGCCGAAAAGCAATTTTTGCACACCAGAGTATCTTGATCTAGCCCCCTGGAGAAGGGAACTTACAAAATACACTGGGCGCTGCACCATCTTCTTCCGCACCCCATCCTGTTCCTGCGCAGAGTCTTCCTTGTCGGGGCCAGAGCTTGCCGGAGCAGCCCCCTGCTTGTCGCTGGATTCGCTTGCCGGTGGTGCTGACTCCTCGTCGGACTCCCTCTCCGCTACTAACGCAGCACTAACCACCTGGTTGGTTGCCGCTAGGTATAGCAACAACTTTTCCTGTGGTCTAGGTGCGACAAGTATTGGAGTGGAGGACAGGTACCGTTTCAAATCCTGCAGCGCTGCCTCCGCTTCCGGAGTCCACTTCATGGGACCTGCCTTCTTCAAGATTTTGAAGAAAGGTAGGGCGCGTTCTGCAGGCTTTGAAATGAACCTACTGAGGGCAGCCACACAACCTGCAAGCCTCCTGACATCCTTGACGCGCTTTGGGGCCTCTATCTGCTCAATGGCTTTAATCTTGTCGGGGTTGGCTTCAATCCCCCTTTGTGATACAAAGAACCCGAGAAGCTTGCCGGAGGGGACTCCAAAGACGCACTTCTCGGGGTTCAACTTGAGCTTTATCCTGCGCAGGTTCTGAAACGTTTCTTCCAAATCTTGAATCAGGGTTTCCTTGCTCTTGCTCTTCACCACAATGTCATCCATGTAAGCTTCTACATTTCTGTGGATCTGTGGCTCGAAAGCAGTGTATACTACCCTTGCAAAGGTGGAGCCTGCATTCTTCAATCCAAATGGCATGCGAATAAAGCAATATGTGCCACATGGAGTGATAAATGCAGTCTTCTCTTCATCCTCTTTGGCCATAAAGATCTGATGATAGCCTGAGTATGCATCAAGAAAACAGAGTAGCTCACATCCGGCAGTGGAGTCAACGATCTGGTCAATGCGTGGCAAAGGGAATGGATCCTTGGGACATGCTTTATTCACATCTGTGAAGTCTATACACAGTCTCCATTTCCCATTGGCCTTGCGCACGACGACTGGATTTGCCAACCACGTCGGATGGATCACACCTCTAACTAGGCCTGCTGCTTCTAGCTTCTTGATTTCTTCGTTAATGAACTCTTGGCGCTCCACGGCTTGCTTCCTCACTTTCTGCTTGATAGGCCGCGCATGAGGACAGACAGCAAGCTTGTGCTCAATCACCTTCCTGGGAACACCGGGGATGTCAGATGGTTGCCAGGCAAACACATCGACATTCGCCCGCAGGAAGGCAACGAGCGCGCTTTCCTATTTGCTGTCAAGGGTGGCACTGATGGTGAAGGTACCACCAGTGCCGTCCTCCTTGGCGGACACTTTCTTGGTTGCCGGAGGAGCGGCCATTCCTTTCTTACTCTTGCCGGTGGAGCTCGATGGAACGTCCTCGACGGCAGCGCAGCACTCCGAGGAGGTGCGGTTGCCGGAGTGGGTCCCAGAGCACTTGCCGGACTTGGTCTTCGTCTTCTTCCCCCCGGGAGCTTCAGCGGCAAGAGTATCCTTCTCGGCCGCAGCTGCCGCATCCCGGTAGATCTTGTCGGCGCAGACAAGCGCATCCTTCTTGTCGCCGTGGACAGTGATGACGCTTATCGGCCCCGGCATCTTCAGTACGTTGTAGGCATAATGGGAAGCTGCCATGAACTTGGCGAGGGCAGGACGGCCAAGTATTCCATTGTAGGGCAATGGAATATCGGCGACGTCGAAAGTGATGCGCTCAGTTCTGAAGTTGAGCTCCCCGCCAAAGGTCACCGGCAGAGTGATCTTTCCCTTGGGCTTGCTCCTTCCCGGGTTGATTCCTTGGAATGAACCGGTTTCTTCGAGCTCGCCATCTGGAATCTGGAGTTTCTTGATCACAGCAGAGGAGATCAAGTTCAGCCCGGCCCCGCCGTCAACCAACATTTTGGTGACCTTGAGGTTGCGGATGGTGGGTGAGACCAGCATCGGCAAACACCCGACCGCAGTGGTACGGTCAGGGTGATCCTCAAGGTCAAAAATGATGGGCGTGCTGGACCATTTGAGGAGCCTGCGCGACTCCACGGGCGGCTCCGCTGCGTTTACCTCACGCACCCACTGCTTTAGTTGGCGGTGGGAGGCGTGCAGGGAGGCGCCACCGTCGACGCACAGGACCTCTGTGGCCTTCTGGAACTCCTGCTCGCTGTTCTCCTCGTCCTCCATGTCTTCGTCGTCGTCGTCTTCGTCCTTGTCGCGGCCCCGGGGAGGTCGATCTCCTTGCCGCTGCTTGGCCTTGCCGCGGCGTCCTCCCCGGCCGTTGAACGGCCGCTTCTTGCTGGGCTCTTCCCCGCCACCTTGGGCCTTCTCCTTGTCGCGCCTCTCGTACTCAGCTTTCTGCTGCTCGACGAGGTACTCGACGCGCTTGCAGTTGGAGAGATCGTGACCCTTGGTGCGGTGGATCTTACAGTATTGCTTGTCGGAGCTGCCCGGCTTGTCGGCCGTCGTAGCAGGGGCAGGCTCCTTGCCGGAGCTGCCAGCCTGCGCTTGCTTGGCGGGGGCCTCCTTGCCGGACTTCTCGACGGCAAGCACCTCTTTCTTGCCCTTCCTTCTGTTGTTCCGCCGCCGGCTCTTCTTTGCCGGGGCGGCGTCGTCGCTGTCGCTTCCTCCTGCGCCAGCATCCTCTCCGGGGAGTCTCCTCCCCTCTTCTGCGCGTGCGCACTTGTCAGCAAGAGCGTAGAGCTCGCTGACGTCCCGAATCTTGGTCATCGCCATTTCTTCACGCATGCGGCGGTTACGCACGTTCTGATGAAACGCGCTAATAACCGCGGCAGGGTGAACGTCAGGGATGTTGTGCTGCACCCGGCTGAAGCGTTGGATATACTTGCGCAGGGTCTCGCCTTCCTTCTGGGCCAGAATATGGAGATCGCTCTCCTGGCCGTGGGGTTTGTGGCCGCCGGTGAAGGCGCCAACAAACTGGTGGCAGAGGTCGGCCCAAGAAGAGATGGATCCTTCCGGCAAGTGCATAAGACACGAACGGACGTTCGGCTTAAGCACGAGCGGGAAGTAGTTAGCCAAGATCTTCTCGTCGCGCCCCCCGGCAGCTTGCACTGCGATGGTATAGACGCTGAGGAATTCCGAGGGGTGCATCTTGCCGTCGTACTTCTCCGGTACGTCGGGCTTAAAATTCTTCATGCTGGGCCACTAGACGCGCCGCAGCTCGCGGGTGAACGCAGGGCAGCCTGCCGCGTACGGCAAGTCGCCTGGCTCACCGGGCGCGTGCGCATCGACAGTATTCCCAGCTCTCTTGTCTGATTGTCGCCGAGCTTCTCGGCGGCGCTCGATTGTGGTCCGAGCGTCTTCTTCTCGCCGGTCGTCGAGGACCTGGCGCTGGTCCCGACGGGCCCGCGGGTCCGACGAGGCTGTGGAGCCGTCGTCGGGGTTGTTCCGGCGAGGCGGCGTCTTCTGCTTTCGCTGCGGGGAGTGTGCGCTTGTCGCACCCCCGGCAGTCTTGTCGCCGTCAGCCTTCGTCTTCTCAGCTTGCCGCGGCCGCGAGGTCGACGGCTGCTGTGGAGAATCGTTGTTGGCGAAGTCTATCAGGCTCCGGATGGTGGCCCTCCATTCTTCGGCCTTGTCGGCCGCTGGAGGGAAGTCGAGGAGCAGTTGCGCCCTTGCGAGCGCTTCTGCTGGAGTGGAGGGGAACGCGGGCGAGCGGTGCGAGGAGCGGGATACGCTCGGACTTCTAACAACGTTAGAAGGAGCGGGGTCCCGTGCCGGCGCCTTCGCTTTGCTTGTGCCCGGACGGGGGTCCGGGGCGTCCCGCGAGCCTCCGGTTTGGCCTTGCCCCAGCAAGCGGATACCACCTCCCGTGGTATGGTGCTGCTGGGTCGTCGTGTGCTGAGAGGGACGCGGCGCGTCCACGGAGACCGAGGTTCGGTCGTCCGTCCTGTTCTTGGATCTGGTGGCGCCGTGAGCGTCCTCACCGGCAGCCACCCTTCCGACGGCGTCTCCCCCGCCCACCGTTGGCTCCGGTGGCGGCGGGTGAGACGCAGACGGGCCTCCGACCTCCGAAGCCTTCTTCTTCGGGGCCATGATGCTGTTGCTGATGAAGTTGACGAATTCGGAGAGGTTGATGAAGAATGCGCCCGCGCGAACGCCGGATCAGGTTCGCACAACCTCGACGCCCCCTCCCTGGCGCGCCAAAGATGTCGGGGGAAACTGTCCGCCACGAACACCTATGGGACCGGAGCCCCTTGTCTGTGCGGTACGAGGGCGGAGGGAGCACAAAGAGCAGATCGTAGCGAGCACGCGGGCAGTTTTACCCAGGTTCGGGCCGCGGTAGACGCGTAAAACCCTACTCCTGCTTAGTTGTGTATTGAGTTTGAGTGCTCGGGAGCTTGAAGAAGCAGCTGCACCGAGCGCGAGGGTGATCTAGGTTCCGAACCCCCTCCACGTTGTGCATGGGCCTCCTTTTATAGTGTAAGGGGTCACCGACAGGTGTCAACGTAGGGGAAAGGGGTAAAAACGTAAAAGAGGTGGTAGTTGTAACAGTGCGGGAACAGTGGAGCTACAGTGCAGAACAGTGGTCTATACCTACTTTGACAGTGGGGGACAAGGGCATTTAATGCCCGTCGCCGTCGACCCCAAAAGCTCCCGCCCTAGCGTCTCCGTCCGCCACGGCGATGGATCCACCACCGTGGAGTGCCACCGTGTCCCCCAGGCTGCACAGCCATCCGCCACGCGTCCCTGGATAGGCCCCAGGGGCGACGCGTGGGCCGATGAGCTGGAGCGCGGGGACACAGTGTAACCTTCCCGGCAAGCACCTTGCCGGGGCCTTGATCTTGCCGGGCCCGGGAGCTTGCCGCTCCCCGGGCCCTTGCCGGGGCGCATATAGCGCCGAGGCGTGTCTTCTAATCTTCCTGGCAAGCTCCTCTCGCCAGGGTCTTGTGCTAGTGGGGCAGTCTTGAGCCTGGTACGGCCTTCCCGGCAAGCTCCTCTTGCCGGGGTCTCGATCTTCTTTCCTGTATACTTTGTTTTTGAATGGTTTAATAGGGAGCAGGAAGGTCTCCGGCGAGCACGCGGTAAACCCTGCCGCGGGAAGCTGCAACTGCCCGTGCACAAGTTGGGGTACTGAGGTACCCCTACCTTAGTACACCGACACCCACGCCTAGTGCAAGCCCCATGCTCAGCACTAGCAGAATGGTCCCAATGCGAAAATGCCCATGCCAAGTGGAAGCCCCATGCTCTACGCTGGTGGAGAAGCACATTGAGCTCGCCCCACGGGGAGCACCAACCTCTAGGGGTCAATCAAGAAGGGCTTCTACATTATCATGGCCACCTTCCAATGATGCATGAATAGTTTACCACATACCTACATGTTCCTAGCTAGTAGCTATATTGCTTCTTCTATCTCTTTAACCTTCAATACATTATTCTCCTCGATATTCCTAGAGTTTGATCTGATGTAATCTTCTTTTGCGGCGTGTTTGTTGGGATCTGATGAATTGTGAGTTTATGATTAGATTATTCAGTGAACGTAACTGAGTCTTTTTTGGACTTTATTATGAATGATTATTGTGGCTTTGTATTTCTCTCTCATCTATTCGTTTGGTTTGGCCAACTAGAGTGATTTATCTTCAATTGGGGAGGTGCTTTTCAATGGGTCCAATCTTGCGGTGCTCTATATCCTAGTGATAGTAGGCGACAATATATGTATTTGTATTTTTTCCATTAATGATAAAACGACAGGTTTATTCATATTGATTGGGTTTACTTTGTCTACATCATGTTATCTTGCTTAAGGCATTACTTTGTTTGTCATGAACTTAATACCATAGATGCATGCCGGATAACGGTCGATTGGTGGAGTAATAGTAATAGATGCGGGCAGGAGTCGGTCCACTTGTCACGGACGTGATGCCTATATGTCTGATCATTACCATGAATAACAACATAACTATGCAATTTTCTATCAATTTCCCAACGGTAATTTATTTACCAAATGTATGTTATGTGTTTGAAAGAGAAGCCTCTGGTGAATACTATGCCGCCTGGGTCGACCTTTATAATATATTAAAAATCAAAAATACCTTGTCGTAATTTATATACTTATCTATCACTATCACTGTCATAATTAATACATGCAAGTAACCATTTCAAGTGGATTAAAAACCCTTTCGCCCACATTGCGTGCAAGTATTTGCTTTTGTGTGTGTAGGTGCTGGTTAGGGACCACTAGTATAGGATGCTGCTAACGCGACACTACGATAAGACACCCTTCGACGAAACCGTGTGCGATGCAATAATCGCAAACGGTGGTGTAAAAACCCGTCAAAAAGGTGCAAAACATTTGCGATGGCAGATGCATCAAACACGGTTTAGATTTTGGTTCTGTGTGCGATGCAGGGCATACGATTCAGTTCAATGAACTCGTTGCGATGAGGAAGAAGAACATAAACAGGCAACCCAATGAAGGCGTGTGCGATATACAGCATACAATTCAGTCGGATTAACTGTTTGTGATGAGGAGGAACAATAGAAACAGGCAGCTAGATAAAGGTGTGTGCGATTGAGGGCATACGCTTCAGAAGGATTAACTATTTTCTATTAGGCAACAGAACAGAAACGGTCAGCCATATCAAAGTGTCTACAATTGATGGCATACACTTCACACGGATGAACTGTTTGCGATTAGCCACAATAAACAAAAACAGTTAGATAGATCAACATGTGTGCGCTAGACGGGCACACATTCTAATTAAAAGAAGCGTGCCCGATGGTAATAACGAACAAGCACAGTTCTTGGAACAAGACGTGTGCTGACATTGCCTATTGTGGTGCACCCTATGGTGCTAACGCCACGTACGCGGCTGACAACGCATGCCCATGTTACGCCTACCGAGAATAGTGTCGCACTTAGAACCGTCAATAAATTTTGAGACTGCGTCCCGTCACATTCCAAATTACTGCCACGTGTTATTTAATTGCAAACATGTTCACACCTATCAAAACCTAAAGGGTTTCACACTTAGGAGAGTATTAGTAATCATTTATAAATACTACTACACCAAAATGACGGTACATTCCTCCTCAACTCCTCATCCAACAAAACAAACAAGTCATTCATCATCGTTCCCTTGCGTCTATCATGGCCAGTATGAGTCCTGGGTCGAGAGATTGCCACCAGGGAGAGGCGAGCATGGAAGCGGAAGCACGAGAGATGTCCCGCTTCACCGTGAAAGCAGCTGGCAGGTACCGTCATGCGTCTGTAGCAGCACAGAGGTCCCATCATGCCACTGAAGCAACACGCAGGTCCCGCCGCACCGTAGATGCAGTAGACTTGTCCGGCCGTGCTGCGGAAGCAGGAGAGATGTCATGTCGTGCCGCGAATGGAGCAGAGATCTCCTCCCGCGCCGCCGCGGCCTGGGAAAATGTCTCGCGGGCAGGCGAGGACTCTTACAGGTGATATGTCTCCAACGTACATATAAATTTTTATTGTTCCATGCTATTATATATTCTGTTTTGGATGTTTAACGGGCTTTATTATGCACTTTTATATTATTTTTGGGACTAACCTACTAACCCAAGGCCCAGTGCAAACTGTTGTTTTTTGCCTATTTCAGTGTTTCACAGAAAAGGAATATCAAACAGAGTCCAAACGGAATAAAACCTTCGGGAGAGTTATTTTTGGAACGATATCAACACAGAAGACTTGGAGTACACGCCAGGAGGAAAGAGAAGACGCCACGAGGGCAAGAGCGCGCCCCCCACCCTCGTGGGCCCCCTCTGGCTCCCCTGATGTGCCTCTTCAGCCTATATATAATCCCATACCCTAAAAATATCGAGGAAATCCACGAAACCCTAATTCCACCACCGTAACCTTCTGTACCCGTGAGATCCCATCTTGGGGCCTGTTCCGGAGCTCTGCCGGAGGGGGCATCGATCACGGAGGGCTTCTACATCAACACCATAGCCTCTTCGATGAGTTGTGAGTAGTTTACCACAGACCTTTGAGTCCATAGGTATTAGCTACATGGCTTCTTCTCTCTCTTTGGATCTCAATACAAAGTTCTCCTTGATCTTCGAGGAGATCTATTCGATGTAATCTTTTTGCGGTGTGTTTGTCGAGATCCGATGAATTGTGGGTTTATGATGAAGATTATCTATGAACAATATTGGATTCTTTTCTGAAATCTTTTATGTATGATTATAATATCCTTGCAAGTCTCTTCGAATCATTGGTTTGGTTTGGCCTACTATATCCATAGTTCTTGCAATGGGAGAAGTGCGTGGCTTTGGGTTCAATCTTGTGGTGTCCTTTCCCAGTGACAGCAAGGGCAGCAAGGCGCGTATTGTATTTTGCCATCGAGGATAAAAAAGATGGGGTTTATATCATATTGCTTGAGTTTATCCCTCTACATCATGTCATCTTGCCTAAGGCCTTACTCTGTTCTTATGAACTCAATACTCTAGATGCATGCTGGATAGCGGTCGATGTGTGGAGTAATAGTAGTAGATGCAGAGTCATTTCGGTCTACTTATCACGGATGTGATGCCTATATACAATGTTCATGCCTAGATATTCTCATGACTATGCGCTTTTCTATCAATTGCTCGACAGTAATTTGTTCACCCACCGTAGAATTCTGCTATCATGAGAGAAGCCACTAGCGAAACCTATGGCCCTCGGGTATGTCTTTATCATATTAGTTTCCCATCAACTTGCCAATTTCTGTCGCCGTTGTTTTACTTTGCATCTTTACTTTCAATCTCTATACCAAAAATACAAGAAATATTATCTTATCATATTTATCTAATATCACTCTCGTAAGTGACCGAGAAGGAATTGACAACCCCTTTTATCGCGTTGGCTACGAGGTTCTTATTTGTTTGTGCAGGTGCGAGGGACTCACACGTGGTCTTCTACTGGATTAATACCTTAGTTCTCAAAAACTGAGGGAAATACTTATGCGACTGTGTTGCATCAACCTTTCCTCTTCGAGGGAATACAACGCAAGCTCGAGAAGTAGCAAGAAGAATTTGTGGCGCCGTTGCCAGCGGGATCTACGCAAAAGTCATATACCAAGTACCTATCACCAAACCTTATCCCTCGCATTATTATTTGCCTCTATTTTTCCTCTCCCCCACTTCACCTTTGCCGTTTTATTCGCCCTTCTTTCTCCATTTGTTTTACCGTTCACTTGTCTCTTGTTTGCTTGTGTGTTGGATTGCTTGCTTGTCACTATGGCTCAAGACAATACCAAACACATAGTTGATGCTTTAATGCAATATTATGAATTAAAACTTGAATTAGAAGGTTTTATCCCTGAAAAGCTTTATGATGAGTGGGAACCTACTATTAAAATTAAGATTAAAGATCATGAATGCTTTGCTTTGTGTGATTTGGGTGCAAGTATTTCCACTATTCCAAAAGCTTTGTGTGATATGTTAGGTTTCCATGAACTTGATGATTGTTCTTTAAATTTGCATCTTGCGGATTCCACTATTAAGAAACCTATGGGAAGGATTGATGTTCTTATTGTTGTAAATAGGAATTATGTGCCCTTAGATTTCATCGTTCTTGATATAGATTGCAATCCTACATGTCCTATTATTCTTGGTAGACCTTCCCTTAGAACGATTGGCGCAATTATTGATATGAAGGAAGGAAATATTAGATTCCAATTTCCGTTAAGGAAAGCCATGGAACACTTTCCTAGAAAGAAAATTAAATTACCTTATGAATCTATTATGAGAGCCAGTTATGGATTGCCTACCAAAGATGGCAATACCTAGATATATTGTTGTATTATGCCTAGCTAGGGGCGTTAAACGATAGCGCTTGCTGGGAGGCAACCCAATTTTATTTTATTTTCTTTCACTTCTATTTAGGAATAAATAATGCATCTAGCTTCTGTTTAGATGTGGTTCTGTGTTTTAATTAGTTTTTGTGCCAAGTAGAACCTTTGGGAAGACTTGTGTGAAGTTTATGCGATCATGCTGTAAAAAACAGAAACTTTAGTGCTCACGAGATTGGCTACCAGTTTTTACTGGATAGTGATTTTTAGTTGATTCTTTTTGCAGATGATTAATAGACAAATTCCTCACGTCCACCAATTTATTTAATTTTTTTAGAGTTACAGAAGTATTTGAAAGTTACATATTGCTACGGACTGTCCTGTTTTTGACAGATTCTGTTTTGTGTGTGTTGTTTGCTTATCTTGATGAATCTATGAGTAGTATCGGGGGGTATGAATCATAGAGAAGTTGGAATACATTAGGTTTAACACCAACATAAACAAAGAATGAGTTCATTACAGTAGCGTTGAGTGGTGGTTTGTTTTCTTATACGAACAGAGCTCACGAGATTTTTGGCTAAGTTTTGTGTTGTGAAGTTTTCAAGTTTTGAGTAAGGATTTGATGGACTATGGAACAAAGAGTGGCAAAAGTCTAAGATTGGGGATTCCCAAGGCACCCCAAGGTAAAATTCAAGTACAACCAAAAGCCTAAGCTTGGGGATGCCCCGGGAAGGCATCCCCTTTTCGTCTTCGTCCATCGGTAACTTTACTTGAGACTATATTTTTATTCACCACATGATATGTGTTTTGCTTGGAGCGTCATGTATGATTTGATTACTTGGTTTTTAGTTTACCACAATCATCCTTGCTGGACACACATTTTGAGAGAGATACACATGAATCGGAATTTATTAGAATACTCTATGTGCTTCACTTATATCTTTTGAGCTAGATAGTTTTGCTCTAGTGCTTCACTTATATCTTTTAGAGCACAGTGGTGGTTTTATTTTGTAGAAATTATTAATCGCTCATGCTTCACTTATATTATTTTGAGAGTCTTTTAAAACTGCATGGTAATGTGCTTTGGTTATAAATCTAGTCCTAATATGATAGGCATCCAAGACGGGTATAGTAAAAACTTTCATATAAAGTGCATTGAATATTATGAGAAGGTTGATACTTGAATTATGAATATTATGAGAAGGGTATAGCAAAAGCATCATTCTTCTTAAACAGAGATTCAAGTTCATAAGCACCCTTAAAAGCAATGAATTATTCTATTTGTTCCACATCATAATAATCATATATACCATTGGCATAAGAAGCTAAGGTTTCATTATCATTAAATTTGCATAAAAAGGGAAGGTGTGGAGCCTTCATCCTAGAGCAACAAGTATAATCATATCTCAAGCATAGTTGCCGAGCATACCAATGCAACATATGAATTTGATCCCATAACAGTTTCCCTTTTTGTGTCAAGCGATAATTCCTAAACTATTCACGTTGATCCAACGTTACTCCCATTACATAGTTGAATGGGGTTTTCTCAGGATTATCAAAGTAGTACATAATATCTTTCACATAATGAGCATCGAGGGTTTTAGGAGGTTCCCCATCTCCATGAGTAGCAAGTACACCTAAGTTATTTGGTATTTCGTGTTCCATATCCATAACTAAAGATAGAGAACAACTTAGAACATCAAATAAAATCTACTTAGTGATAAAGCAAACAAGCAAACACGAGAATATTCACCCCACGCTATTGCTCCCTGGAAACGGTGCCAGAAAAAGGTCTTGATAACCCACAAGTGTAGGGGATCAGTTGTAGCCTCTTTCGATAAGTAAGAGTGCCAAACCCAACGAGGAGCTAAAGGTAGAACAAATATTCCCTCAAGTTCTATCGACCACCGATACAACTCGACGCACGCTTGACGTTTACTTTACCTAGAACAAGTATGAAACTAGAAGTACTTTGTAGTTTTTGTGGGATAGGTTTGAAAGAATATAAAGAGCGTGTAAATATAAACTAGGGTCTGTTAAGATAAAGAAGCAATAAAGTTAATATAGGGAGTGTGGAGAAGTGGTGGTAGGAGTTGCGGAATTGCCCCTAAGCAATTGACTACATTACTAGACCGATAGCAAGTTTCATGTGTTAGAGGCCACTGCTAGCATGTCATCCCTTACTTGGAATTCTATGCACTTATGATTGGAACTATTAGCAAGCATCCGCAACTACAAACGTTCATTAAGGTAAAACCCAACAATAGCATTAAGATATATATTGGCCCCCCTTCAATCCCGTATGCATCAATTTCTACGCTAGGTTGAAGCTTCTGTCATTCTTGCCCTCCAATACGTAGTCCTATCAACATACAACTAACCCTATGATGTGATCCATGCACGCGGTCATATGATGGGCACCAAAGGACAGAAACATAACCACAAGCAATTTAAACCAATCATAGAAATTCACTAATCACCGATAGGACAACGATAATCTACTCAGATATCATAGGATGGCAACACATCATTGGATAATAATATGAAGCATAAAAGCACCATGTTCAAGTAGAGGGTACAACGGGTTGCGGGAGAGTGGACCACTGTAGATAGATGGGGGAAGGTGATGGAGATGTTGGTGAAGATGACGGAGGTGTTGGTGTAGATCGCCGTCACACGATGATGACCCCGGTGGCACTCCGGTGCCACCGGACGCTAGGGGCACAGAGCTCCCTCCTTCTTCTTCTTCTTCCTTGACCTTC
This sequence comes from Secale cereale, assembly GCA_902687465.1. Classification (NCBI taxonomy): domain Eukaryota; kingdom Viridiplantae; phylum Streptophyta; class Magnoliopsida; order Poales; family Poaceae; genus Secale; species Secale cereale. Next base: position 278,999,491 of record LR738710.1, read on the forward strand.
TACCTAGGTGGGAGAAGGGTTTCCCCTCTGGTCCATGGCTCCATGGAGGCGGAGGGGTGAGAGCCCCTTCAACATTGGATCTGTCTCTCTATCTCTCTCTGTTTTTGCATTCCCAGATTACGGCCCTTCACCATTTCTTATATTCCCGGAGATCCGTAACTCCGATTGGGCTGATTTTTTGACACAATTTTTATCCGGATATTAGCTTTCTTTCGCCGAAATAAGGGCATCAACCACCTTATGGTGTGGGCACGAGTGCCCAGGGCGCGCCAGCCCTTGGTGGGCACGCCCCCTGCCTCGTGGCCCACTCGGGCATCGTCTCATGTTGGTTTCCCCAAAATTCACATATATTCCAAAAACATCCGTCTGTTTTTATTCTGTTTGGTCTCCGTTTGATATGGATATTCTCCAAAACAAAAAACATGCAACAAACAGGAACTGGCACTAGGCACTGGATCGATATGTTAGTCCCAAAAATAGTATAAAAAGTTGCCAAAAGTATATGAAAGTTGTAGAATATTGGCATGGAACAATCAAAAATTATAGATACGACGGAGACGTATCATGTACTAGGATGTGCAATGAATCAACAGTGACATGTATGAAAAACTATGCAAGGTGGCCTAGCCACAAATACGATGTCAACTACATGATCATGCATGGCAATATGCCAATGATGAAGTGTGTCATAGTAAACGGAACGGTGGAAATTCGCATGGTAATATATCTCGGAATGGCTATGGAAATGCCATGATAGGTAGGTATGGTGGCTATTTTGAGGAAGGTATATGGTGGGTGTATGGTATCAGCGAAAGTTGCGCGGTACAAGAGAGGCTAGCAATGGTTTAAGGGTGAGAGTGCGTATAATCCATGGACTCAACATTAGTCATAAAAAACTCACATACTTATTGCAAAAATCTACAAGTCATCACAACAAAGTACTACACCCACGCTCCTAGGGGAAGGGTTGGTAGGAGGTAACCATCGCGCGATCACGACCTCCACACAAAGGATGACACTCAATGAAATACCTCATGCTTCAAATTTTTCACACAACATTTACCATACGTGCATGCTAAGGGACTTGCAAACCTCAACACAAGTATTTCTCAAATTCACAACTACTCTACTAGCATGACTCTAATATCCAGGTTTTATTTTGTAGAAATTATTAATCTCTCATGTTTCACTAAAATTATTTTCAGAGTCTTTTAGAACAGCATGGTAATGTGCTTTGGTTATAAATCTAGTCCTCGTATGATAGGCATCCAAGACGGGTATAGTAAAAACATTCATATAATGTGCATTGAATATTATGAGAAGTGCTTTTAAGGGTGCTTATGAAATTGAATCTCTGTTTCTAGGCCTGAAAATCTTGCTATATTGAAATATTGCTATTTGAATTATGAATATAACTCTGATATTGATGCATTTATTGAGAAGGTCTCCACTGTCCAAGAAGAGACTAATATTTTGCAGGAGTCTAGGGAAGAAGAAATCAATGACATTGTGAGCTCATTGGATGAAAAAGATTAGGAGGAGAGCGAAGAACAAAAGGAGGAAGAGCGGATTAGCTACTCGTGCCCACCTTCTAATGAGAGTAACTCTTCAACTCATACATTGTTTAATTTCCCTTCGTGCTTACCGAAGGATGAATGCCATGATAATTGTTATGATCCCGTTGATTCTTTTCAAATATCACTTTTTGATGATGCTTGCTATGCTTGTGGCCAAGATGCCAGTATGAATTATGCTTATGGAGATGAACTTGCTATAGTTCCTTATGTTAAACATGAGATAGTTGCTATAGCACCCACACATGATAGTCCTATTATCTTTTTGAATTCTCCAAACTACACTATATTGGAGAAGTTTAAACTTATTAAGGATTATATTGATGGGTTGCCTTTTTCCATTACACATGATGATTTTGATGAATATAATATGCATGTGCTTCCTGCTCCTACTTGCAATTATTATGATAGAGGAACTACATCTCCGCCTCTCTATGTTTCCAACACGATAAAATTGCAAGAAACTGCTTATACTATGCATTGGCCTTTACTTAATGTGCATGAATTGTTCTTGTATGACATGCCTATGCATAGGAAGAGAGTTAGACTTCGTTCTTGCATGACACATATCACTCGGTGCTCACTACTAAATGCCAAATCATTATTAATTAAAATTGCCTTCGATATACCTTGGGATCTGGGTGGATCCATTACTTAAGCACTATATGCCTAGCTTAATGGCTTTAAAGAAAGCGCTGCCAGGGAGACAACCCGGAAGTTTTAGATATTCATTTATTTCTGTTGTGTGCTTTCGTAAAGTTTAAAAACAAAAAAATAAAGAGGGGAACCTTAGACTTTTTCAAAAAGAAAAGTGAAAGTAAAAAGGACGAGCACCGTTGAAGTGGGAGCTAGCCTTAAACTTTTTTCATGCTCATGGGAACTTTGTGAACCTTGATTACATAAACTTTTCAACAAAATAATTATCCCCTTGTACAATTCCATTGTATTATAAAAATAATGTGCCAAGAGTTTCCTTTAGGGTGATTAAACTGCTTGTTGGTTTGTGCGGTGCAAAAACAGAAACTTTCGCTGTAGTGCGCGAGTTTACATTTTTTTTACTAGAACGTCGAAAGGATCTGAAACTTTTTGAAAAGTCTTGCTATAAAAATTGTTGATTTTTCCTAATTTTTTTCAGAATTTTTAGAGTTACATAAGTATGGTTAATGTTCAGATTACTACAGACTGTCCTATTTTCACAGATTGCTGTTATAGCTTCATTATTTGCATATGTTTGAATTCTTGTTGATGCCTCCTTGACTTGGGGCCATAGAATTGTGATATCATACAGTAGGTAATGTTTGTTTATAATTATACAATAATGTTAGATCAGTACATGATGGGATTTTATTGATCATATGCACTAATCCCGCCACTAAAAGTTCGGCTAAGTTTTGTGTGGATGAAGTGTTCGAAGATCGAGGATGTCTCAATATGAGAAGAAGGAGGAGAGGCAAGAGCTCAAGCTTTGGGATGCCCAAGGCAACCCAAGTAAAATTTCAAGGAGACTCGAGTGTTTAAGCTTGGGGATGCCCCGGAAGGCATCCCATCTTTCTTCAACAAGTATCGGTATGTTTTCGGATTCGTTTCGTTCACATGATATGCGTAAACTCTTGGAGCATCGTGTGCTTTTTATTTTTATTTTAATAAATGCACCATGCTGGTATGAGATAGTCCTTGGTTGATTTATAGAATGCTATTTGAACTTCACTTATATCTTCTGAGTATGGCTTTATAGAATGCTTCATGTGCTTCACTTATATCATTTGAAGTTTGGATTGCCTCTTTCTCTTCACATAGAAAACCGCCATTTGTAGAATGCTCTTTTGCTTCACTTATAATTGGTAGAGCGTGGGCATATCTTTTGTAGAAAGAATTGAAACTCTCTTGCTGCACTCATCTATTTAGAGAGTTGACAGGAATTGGTCATTCACATGGTTAGTCATAAAATCCTACATAAACTTTTAGATCGCTGAATATGATATGTTTGCTTCCTTGCAATAGTTTTGCGATATAGAGATGGTAATATGTGGGAGGAACTAGTGAATGATTATGGTTTAGTAAAATTATTGGTGTTAAGGTTTGTGATTCCCGAAGCATGCACGTATGGTCTCCTAACTATGTAACCAAATTGGCGCACAATGTATTTTGATTTTTTATCTTTGTGTGAAAGTCGGGGGCGCGTGATGGTTAACTCCTACCAACCTCCCCCTAGGAGCATGCGTTGTAGTATATTTGCTTCGAGGGCTAATAGATTTTTCGCAATAAGTAAGTGAGTTCTTTATGACTAATTTTGAGTCCATGGATTATACGCACTCTCACCCTTCCACCATTGCTAGCCTCACTTGTACCACGCAACTTTCGCCGGTACCATACACCCACCATATATCTTCCTTAGAACAGCCACCATTCATACCTATTATGGCATTTCTATAGCCATTCCGAGAGATATTGCCATGCAAATCCATCGTTCTGTTTATTATGACACACACACCATCATTGCCGTATTGCCTTGCATGATCATAAGGTAGCTAGCACGATGTTTCCATGGCTTGTCCGTCATTTTTTGGTGTCATTGCTACGCTAGATCATTGCACATCCCGGTACACCGCCGGAGGCATTCATATAGAGTCATATTTTTGTTCTAGTATCGAATTGTAATATCGAGTTGTAAGTAAATCGAAGTGTGATGATCATCATTATTAGAGCATTGTCCCTTGAGAAAAAAAAGAAAAAAAAAAGAAAGGCCAAAAAAGGCCAAATAAAAAATGGAAGGCAAAAAAAGAAGAAAAGAAAAAAAGGGGTAATGCTACTATCTTTTTTTCACACTTGTGCTTCAAAGTAGCACCATGATCTTCATGATAGAGAGTCTCCTATGTTGTCACTTCCATATACTAGTGGGAATTTTCATTATAGAACTTGGCTTGTATATTCCAATGATGGGCTTCCTCAAATTCCCTAGGTCTTCATGAGCAAGGAAGTTGATGCACACCCACTAGTATTCTTATGAGCTTTAATACACTTATAGCTCTAGTGCATCCGTTACATGGCAATCCCTACTCACTCACATTGGTATCTATTGATGGGCTCCCTACTTTTGTCTACTACCACCTTCTATTCCACCCATAGTGCTATATCCATGGCTCATGCTCATGTATTACGTGAAGAGTTGAAAAAGTTCAAAAAAGTAAAGTATGAAAACAATTGCTTGGCTCACACCGGGATGGGCATGAGGGGTACCTTGTGTTAAGAAAAGGGAAGCATAAAAGACTATATGGTTTTATGGGGATAACGTTCTTGAGCATTGATATTTTGAAAGACTTGATTGTTTGTTGGGATGCCCGAGTATTAAATTATTCTATGTCAAATGATAGACTATTGCTTTGAATCACTTGTGTCTTAATATTCATGCCATGATTAGATTACATGATCAAGATTGTGCTAGGTAGCATTCCACATCAAAAATTATCTTTTTTATCATTTACCTACTCGAGGACGAGCAGGAATTAAGCTTGGGGATGCTGATACGTCTCCGTCGTATCTATAATTTTTGATTGTTCCATGCCAATATTCTACAACGTTCATATTATTTTGGCAACTTTTTATACTATTTTTTGGGACTAACGTATTGATCTGCCCAATGCCAGTTCCTGTTTGTTGCATGTTTTTTGTTTCGCAGAATATCCATATCAAACGGAGTCCAAACGGAATAAAAACAGACGGAGATTTTTTTGGAATATATGTGAATTTTGGGAAGCGGAACAAACATGAGACGATGCCCGAGTGGACCACAATTCAGGGGGATGCGCCCACCAGGGGCAGGCGCGCCCTACGCCCTCGTGACCATACCGTAAGGCAGTTGATGCCCTTCTTTCGCCGCAAGAAAGCTAATATCCGGATAAAAATTGTGTCAAAAAATCAGCCCAATCGGAATTACAGATCTCCGGGAATATAAGAAACGGTGAAGGGCCAGAATCTGGGAACGCAGAAACAGAGAGAGATAGAGAGACAGATCCAATCTCGGAGGGGCTCTCGCCCCTCCGCCGCCATGGAGGCCATGGAACAGAGGGGAAACCCTTCTCCCACCTAGGTAGAAGGTCAAGGAAGAAGAAGAAGGAGGGAGGCTCTCTCCCCCTCGCTTCCGGTGGCACCGGAGTGCCACCGGGGCCATTATCGTGTGACGGCGATCTACACCAACACCTCCGCCATCTTCACCAACATCTCTGTCACCTTCCCCCATCAATCTATAGCGGTCCACTCTCCCGCAACCCACTGTACCCTCTACTTGAACATGGTGCTTCATGCTTCATATTATTATCCAATGATGTGTTGCCATCCTATGATGTCTGAGTAGATTATCGTAGTCCTATCGGTGATTGGTGAATTGCTATGATTGGTTTAAATTTCTTGTGGTTATGTTGCTATCCTTTGGTGCCCATCATATGAGTGTGCGCGTGGATCACACCATAGGGTTAGTTGTATGTTCATAGGACTACATATTGGAGGGCAAGAGTGACAGACGCTTCAACCTAGCGTCGAAATTGATGCATACATGATTGAAGGGGACCAATATATCTTAATGCTATGGTTGGGTTTTACCTTAATGAACGTTAGTAGTTGCGGATGCTTGCTAATAGTTCCAATCATAAGTTCATAGAATTCCAAGTAAGGGATGACATGCTAGCAGTGGCCTCTCCCACATAAAAGTTGCTATCGGTCTAGTAACGTAGTCAAATGCTTAGGGGCAATTCCGCAACTCCTACCACCACTTTTCAACACTCGCTATATTAAGTTTATTGCTTCTTTATCTTAACAGCCCCTAGTTTATATTTACGTGCTCTTTATATTCTTGCAAACCTATCCCACAAAAACTACAAAGTACTTCTAGTTTCATACTTGTTCTAGGTAAAGTAAACGTCAAGCGTGCGTAGAGTTGTATCGGTGGTCGATAGAACTTGAGGGAATATTTGTTGTGCCTTTAGCTCCTCGTTTGGTTCGACACTCTTACTTATCGAAAGAGGCTACAACTGATCCCCTACACTTGTGGGTTATCAGTACACCGCCGGAGGCATTCGTATAGAGTCATACTTTGTTCTAGTATCGAGTTGTAAATCATTAGAAGTGTGATGACCATCATTATTAGAGCATTGTCCCAAAGAAAAAAAAAGAAGAAAAAAAAGAAAAAGAAGGCGGGGGCAAAGAAAAAAAGGCCCAAAAAACAAAAAAAAAAGAAAACAAAAAAAGGGACAATGCTACTATCTTTTTCCACACTTGTGCTTCAAAATAGCACCATGATCTTCATGATAGAGAGTCTCTTGTTTAGTCACTTTCATATACTAGTGGGAATTTCATTATAGAACTTGGCTTGTATATTCCAACGATGGGCTTCCTCAAATGCCCTAGGTCTTCGTGAGCAAGCAAGTTGGATGCACACCCACTTAGTTTCTTTTGTTGAGCTTTCATACATTTATAGCTCTAGTGCATCCGTTGCATGGCAATCCCTACTCACTCGTATTGATATCGATTGATGGGCATCTCCATAGCCTATTGATACGCCTAGTTGATGTGAGACCATATTCCTCTTTTGTCTTCTTCACAACCACCACTCTATTCCACCTATAGTGATATATACATGGCTCACGCTCATGTATTGCGTGAAAGTTGAAAAAGTTTGAAAAACATTAAGTATGAAGCAATTGCTTGGCTGAAACCGGGGTTGTGCATGATTTGAGTATTTTGTTTGACAAAGGTGGAGCATAGCCTAACTATATGATTTTGTAGGGATGAACTTTCTTTGGCCATATTATTTTGAGAAGACATGATTGCTTTGTTAGTATGCTTGAAGTATTATTATTCTTATGCCAATATAGACTTTTGTCTTGAATCTTTCGGATCTGAACATTCTTGCCACAATAAAGCATTGAGAATTATGTTGGTTGGCATTCCACATCAAAAATTCTGTTTTTATCATTTACCTACTCAAGGACGAGCAGGAATTAAGCTTGGGGATGCTTGATACATCTCCAATGTATCTATAAATTTTGATTGTTCCATGCTATTATATATTCTGTTTTGGATGTTTAATGGGATTTATTATACACTTTTATATTATTTTTGGGACTAACCTACTAACCCAAGGCCCAGTGCAAATTGTTGTTTTTGCCTATTTCAGTGTTTTGCAGAAAACGAATATCAAACGGAGTCCAAACAGAATGAAACAGTCGGGAGAGTTATTTTTGGAACGATAACAACACAGAAGATTTAGAGTACACGCCAGGAGGCAAGAGAGGAGGCTACGAGGGCAGGGGGCGCGGCCCCCACCCTCGTGGGCCCCCTCTGGCTCCCCTGACGTGCCTCTTCAGCCTATATATACTATCATACCCTGAAAACATCGAGGACATCCAAGAAACACTAATTCCACTGCTGTAACCTTCTGTACCCATGAGATCCCATCTTGGGGCCTGTTCCGGAGCTCCGCTGGAGGGCCCCTCGATCACGGAGGGCTTCTACATCAACACCATAGCATCTCCGATGAGTTGTGAGTAGTTTACCATAGACCTTTGGGTCCATAGTTATTAGCTAGATGGCTTCTTATCTCTCTTTGGATCTCAATACAAAGTTCTCCTCGATCTTCAAGGAGATCTATTCGATTTAATCTTTTTGCGGTGTGTTTGTCGAGATCTGATGAATTGTGGGTTTATGATCAAGATTATCTATGAACAATATTGGATTCTTTTCTGAAATGTTTTATGTATAATTATTATATCCTTGCAAGTCTCTTCGAATTATTGGTTTGGTTTGGCCTACTAGATCTATAGTTCTTTCAATGGGAGAAGTGCTTGGCTTTGGGTTCAATCTTGCGGTGTCCTTTCCCAGTGACAGCTGGGGAAGCAAGGCACGTATTGTATTGTATCAATCGAGGATAAAAAGATGGCGTTTATATCATATTGCTTGAGTTTATCCCTCTACATCATATCATCTTGCCTAAGGCGTTAATCTGTTCTCATGAACTTAATACTCTAGATGCATTCTGGATAGCGATCGATGTGTGGGGTAATAGTAGTAGATGCAGAATCATTTCGGTCTACTAGTCACATACGTGATGCCTATATACAATGATCATGCCTAGATATTCTCATAACTATGCGCTTTTCTATCAATTCCTCAACAATAATTTGTTCACCCAACGTAGAATTCTGCTATCATGAGAGAAGCCACTAGTGAAACCTATGGCCCCCGGGACTATCTTTATCATATTAGTTTCCCGTCAACTTGCCAATTTCTGTCGCCGTTGTTTTACTTTGCATGTTTACTTTCAGTCTCTATACCAAAAATACCAAAAATATTATCTTATCATCTCTATCAGATATCACTCTCGTAGGTGACTGGGTAGGGATTGGCAACCCGTTTTATCGCGTTGGCTGCGAGGTTCTTATTTGTTTGTGCAGGTGCGAGGGACTCGCGCGTGGTCTCCTACTGTGACACCTTGGTTCTCAAAACTGAGGGAAATACTTACGCTACTGTGATGCATCACCCTTTTCTCTTCGAGGGAATACAACGCAAGCTTGAGAAGTAGCAACAGGCGCATGCATGCGATCGTCCATAGCAAGATGGATCAGATCTCCGGCTGGGCAAGGTTGCAGGATGACATGAAAGCCTCTTTTGAACAGGCTACCGACGTCATTCGGCACCTAAATGAGAGAAATGTGAAGCTGCTAGCCGAGCGCGACTTGATGGGGGAGAAGATCATCGGAAGTGCGGAGTAGCAGGAGGAGACCACTGCCTTGTTGAAGAGGACCGGCATCATCATCGAGAAACTTATGGACGAGAATGCCATGCTGCGCATCGAAAGCAGAAGGCTGGTGGAGGAATCCGTGTATGCTCTCAAGAGCTCATCGCCGCTTGCCGCGTAGACTAGTTCCCGCGGCCTGCAGCAACGCATCAAAGAAAGTAGAGATCGGTGAGCCAGATCATTGTCTTCCTTCTTCTTTTGCCCTTGTGTATTGCGGGCGTTGTAGCATGTGGCTTTTTTTTACTTATGTTCTTAAATATGTAAGACAATTATTATCCACTGTCATCGTCCTTATATTCATCATGCTTGCTATAAGTTGCAGTCGATGTTATATAGGTCTGTCGTATCTTACATCAAGATCCATGCAAAACTTTCTTTTCAGATTTTCATTTTTCTCTCTTAAATCTTAGTCCAGTGAGACATAGCCACGCCGTGAAACAGGGGCTCGGGGGCCATTAATGGAGACGTTGGGAGGGAGGTGCACGGTAGATAGAGGTCAAAGGGCTCTCCTCAAGATGAGCACACGCAGGGGTCTGATCGCACGCCTCCCATACTCAAATAGCTACCCCGCACGACACCTCCTAGCTAATAAATAAACGGGACGCGTGGCGGCACGTAATTGGTAAGTAGAACGCCCATGGTTTCAATAATACTTGTGTTTCCGATTTGTAATGTGACAGCACTTGTTCCAAAATGACTTTGTTGATTGTTAATGTGTGCGCCTTTGTAAATCGGACAAAAAAATTACCACAACATGTTGGTGCCATGTCATGACACAATGCCAAGTTTCAGGATTTTCAGGCATGTTTTGGATTTACAGGAATTAAAAAACCAAGTTTCTCAATCTTTCCGGCTGAGCCACGATGCCCAGATGTTTGAATTTCATTCCCATTTCTTGCATGGGACCTAGAAATTCACCCAAGGACACACATGAGATTTATAAACCAACTTTGGTGCACTATAGCATGTGCTTGTAGTTGAAATTTGAATTATGCACATTAAATGCCCATAAATTCAATTAATGTATAAAAAAGGCCAAACGAACCCGGAATAATTCCAAAATGTAGCATGATACGTCTATTTGGTCTAATCTGACTGTGTAAAAAATTAAGGCGGGAAAAGGCAGTGTACGTATGTCGTTTCGCACACGGAGGTGACACGTTCCCTCTCGGAACCACGAGCCTTCTTGAGAGAAGCTCCAGTTTGCAAGAAGCATATATCAAAGCTTGTCCCTATTCGGCCAAAAATTTACCACACCATGTTGGTGCCATGTCATGACACCATGCCAAATTTCATGATTTCCAGGCGTGTTTTGGATTTACATGAATTAAAAAACCAACTTTCCCACATCAGCTTCTCGTACAATTCCATACTGGGGTATCCCACGCTTGCCACGTTCATGGCATCAACCCACCATGGCTACAACGTCCTCAAGATGCCTGGTTGTAGCGGCATCATCACCGTCGCGTGTAACAAGAAGGACGCGGTCTACTCTCTCGAGCATGCTTACCGCGTCATCATAGCGGATAACTCTGAAGGCAAGGTTGTCGTCATGCTCCTTGAAGCCACACCGCAAAAAAGAAGCTCCTCTCCGAGACCCGTCCCGAGGCGAGCAAGCTGCCGGCTGGCGAGGGTGCCCAAGGCTCCGCCCCTACCATCGCGTTCCGCCTCTCTCCCGCATAGGAAGGCGTGCCCAATGCCTACCTCGGTGCAGGCACGGGGGCTTCCATATGGACAGCATCTGACCTGGCCTGCGCAATGAGGGAGGAGATCGGGCACCACTTGGAGGCATTCCTCGAGCACGCCCCCGAGATTAAAGGTCACAGCGCGAGGCGCCGGGAGCACAAGAGTTCATCACCAAGGCAATCTGTGAACTTCAAGAAGCACGGGCCATCCGTGGCGAGCGTCGCCCCTCACGCCCCACCAGCTCAGTCGCCGCCCTGGATGCGGCTGGCAAGCTATGTGTCTGCGTCAACATCCCGGGCATCAATCAGGCCAACTCTCAGGACCTCTTCTGGCTGTCACACGTCAGCCGAAGAGGGGGCTACCCCGGCAACTACGTATGTGTGCCCTTCGGACTGCTGAACATGGGAGCCACGTACCAGCCGTTCGGGCTCCTCGAGATGGCATCTCACGAATCCCGGCACGCAGCGGTGGTGTCTGAAGAGATCCCAACTCCTCGCACTACTAGGAAAAGGGCTATAGATGATATGGCCACTAATGGTGCACCAGACATGTGGTGCTCCATTAGTATATACTAATGGCGCACCATGTGTCGGTGCGCCATTAGTGTTCAAATAATAATGGCGCACCACGTCCACGGTGCGCCATTAGTAACAATTTTTTTTTCAATTCTTTTGCAAAACTAGTGATGGCGCACCAGTGGATAGTGCGCTAGTAATGGCGCACCACATCCACGGTGCGCCACTAGTAAAAAAAATTCAAATTTTTTTTAATTTTTTTCCCAATTTTTTTTAATTTTTTCCACAACTACTAATGGCGCACCAGTGGATAGTGCGCCGTTACTAGTTCAACTAGTAATGGCGCACCACACCCACGGTGCACCACCGGTATTTTTTTTTAAAATTTTGTTTTTTTACCTTTTTAAAACAAGTAATGGCGCACCGTGGGAGTGGTGCGCCATTACTAGTTGAACTAGTAATGGCGCACCACTCCCACGGTGCGCCATTACTAACTTGGCCCAAAATTTCACCAACTGCCCCCTCCCCCGGTGGACCGCCTTTTCCAGTTTAAAAAAATAAATGAAAATAATGGAAATGTCAAAAAAATAAAAGTAAATAACTTTCCCATGTGATATGTGGTCTACTTGTTGGGAAAATTTACAAATATGAATTTCGACTTTATTTGCAAAATATCTCTGGAATTTCTAAAATGGGCATAACTTTTGCATACGAACTCGGATTAAAAAGTTTTTTTATATGAAAAATCATCTACTCGAAAAGTTACATCCGAATTTAACTGGAGGAACCCCGTTAAATATTTTCAAAATCCCCAAAAACCTAATAGAAAAAAGTTACGGGGCTTTTAAGATCTAGACAGAAAAATGGAAAAAAATTCAAACTTACTAGTGGCGCACCGTTAGCTAGGTGCGCCACTAGTAACAGAAAAAATGATTTCGAAAAAAATTAATTTTTTTTCAAATATGATACGTAATATAACCAGGAAGTTTGAAATATTTTTTCAAAATTTCATCATACTCATGAACATGAACAAAGTCCTAGACATCAAGAAGGTTTAATAGGATTGATATGATAGATATATCAACAAGTGCCTGTGAAGTGAGTTGGTGCTGGGGTTGGATAGAACTCCGAAGTTAAGTGTGCTCGTGCTGGAGTAGTGTGAGGATGGGTGACCTTCTGGGTAGTTTGACCGTAGAGTGCGATTTTACTTGAGATTAAGCATATTGACCAGAGATTAAGCCATAGTGACCAGAGACTATGGAAAATTTGAAAAAAAAATTAAAAAAAATTCTAAAAAAATTTGTTGTGCGCACCACTGGTGCGCCATTAGTAAAAAATTCTAATGGCGTGGTGCTACTGGCGCACCACTAGTGCGCCCTTAGTAGGCAAAAGTGGTGCGCCACTAGCATGCCTTTTTCTAGTAGTGTCGTGAGCCCTCATGGCCTCAGGAGCCGGCCGGCCCCTGAGGGGCCAACCATCACGGCACACTTTAGCAACTACCTCGATATTTTTGCAGCGGCATGATTTCCAGGTGACTTCTTGGTTTGTTCAATTGAGGAGCCCATTGGGCTGCATTATCCTCATACCAATTAGGGCTTGCCCCTGCAGCCGCATCATTTTGGCTGTGTATGGGACCTGGTTATGCTTTGATAGAATTGTTTTGCTGGGTTAAGCTATACGTGTTGGTGCCTCGCCACCGTCTCAAATGCCACACCTCGTGACCCTCATTCCTGACCGCCCCATGACCGGGACTCAACACTACGTTTGTGCTCAGGTCCTGATGTCTCTACACAACCATCTTCTTGTAGACTCATGTTGGGCCTCCAAGTGTAGAGTTTTGTAGGACAGTAGCAATTTTTCCTCAAGTGGGTGACCTAAAGTTTATCAATCCCTGGGAGGCGTAGGATGAAGATGGTCTCACTCAAACAACCCTACAACCAAATAATAAAGAGTCTCTTGTGTCCCCAACACACCCAATACAATGGTAAATTGTATAGGTGCACTAGTTCAGCGAAGAGATGGTGATACAAGTGTAATATGGATGGTAGATAAAGGTCTTCGTAATCTGAAAATATAAAAACAACAATGTAACTAACGATAAAAGTGAACACAAACGGTATTGCAATGCTTAGAAACAAGGCCTAGGGTTCATACTTTCACTAGTGCAAGTTCTCTCACAATGATAACATAATTAGAACATATAACAATCCCTCAACATGCTACAAAAAGTCACTCCAAAGTCACTAATAGCGGAGAACAAACGAAGAGATTATTGTAGGGTACGCAACCACCTCAAAGTTATTATTTTTTATCAATCTATTGGGCTATTCCTATAAGTGTCACAAACAGCCCTAGAGTTTGTACTAAAATAACACTTTGAGACACACATTAACCAAAACCCTAATGTCACCTAGATACTCCATTGTCACCACAAGTATCCGCGAGTTTGATTATACGATATGCATCACACAATCTCGGATTCATCTATTCAAACCAACACAAAGAACTTCAAAGAGTGCTCAAAGTTTCTATTACCGGAGAGTCAAGATGAAAACATGTGCCAACCCCTACGCATAGGTTCACAAGGTCATTGAACCTGCAAGTTGATCACCAAAATATACATCAAGTGGATCATGTGAATATCCCATTGTCACCACAAATAAGCACATGCAAGACATACATAAAGTGTTCTCAAATCCTTAAAGACTCAATCCGATAGGATAACTTCAAAGGGAAAGCTCAATCCATTGCAAGACTGTAGAGGGGGAGAAACATCATAAGATCCAACTATAATAGCAAAGCTCGCGGTACATCAAGATCATGCCAAATCAAGACCACGAGAGAGTGATATCAAACACATAGTTACTGATACTTACCCTCATCCCCAAGCGTGAACTACTTCTTCCTCGTTATGGAGACCGCCGGGATGATGAGGATGGCCACCGGTGATGGTTTCCCCCTCTGCCAGGGTGCCGGAATAGGCTCCCGATTGGTTTTTCGTGGCTACAGAGGCTTGCAACGGAAGAACTCCCAATCTAGGTTTTTTTTAGGGGTTTCTGTATTTATAGGAATTTTTGGCATCGAGAACAAGTCAGGGGGATCCACGAGTCAACCACAAGGACGGAGCACCCTCCCGGGGGGTAGGGCATGCTCTGTCTCGCGGGCCAGCTCCCGTGCACGTCACCTCCTGTGGTGCTTGGTTCCCTACCTTTTCACAAAACCATCACGAATAGAATGGTAAGCACATGGGGCAATTTGTTAAACTGTTAGTTGGGTTCTTTGCCGCCTCGGGTGCCATGCATCCAATGGTTTTTCCCGTGATCATGCCATGTGGAAATTTGACACGGCGTGTGTGCTCAGGTTCCATCCCAGCAGCGTTGATAAATCCAAAATGACTGAGCTATGGTTGATAGGCCGAACATGTACACGTCACCTCATGTGGTCTTTGGTGTCCAACCTCCGCATGAGATAGCCCCGGGACGACCGCTTGATGTGTGTACCCCCGCGTAACTAGATTCATAACCATGCATGTATGACAGGGGCACCCTCGTGAGGCCTCTTCGTGCGGCTACCTCCTGAGGTCACATCAAGGTTACCCAGGCCTAGAGCCTAACGCATCCTAGCTGCGAGTGGAGAACGTGGTCCTTGAACTTATCGCCTTGGATGCGCAATACCTCCAATTATGTCGTGCTTCCCACGCATATGAACTAGATATGGTTGTACACGCCCGGAGACTATAAAACAGAGCTCTCGCCCATGTCTAGTGGAAGCCCCATGCTTAGCACTGGCGGAACAGTCCCAATGTGACCATGCCCATGCCTAGTACAAGCCCCATGCTCAGCACTAGCGGAATGATCCCAATGCGAAAATGCCCATGCCAAGTGGAAGCCCCATGCTCTAGGCTGGTGGAGAAGCACATTGAGCTCGCCCCACGGAGAGCACCAACCTCTAGGGGTCAATCAAGGAGGGCTTCTACATTATCATGGCCACCTTCCAATGATGCATGAATAGTTTATCACATACCTACATGTTCCTAGCTAGTAGCTATATTGCTTCTTCTATCTCTCTAATCTTAAATACATTGTTCTCCTCGATATTCCTAGAGTTTGATCGGATGTAATCTTCTTTTGCGGTGTGTTTTTTGGGATCTGATGAATTGTGGGTTTACGATTATGTTATTCATTGAAAGCAACTGAGTCTTTTTTGGACATTATTATGAATGATTATTGTAGCTTTGTATTTCTCTCTCATCTATTCGTTTGGTTTGGCCAACTAGAGTGATTTATCTTCAATTGGGGAGGTGCTTTTCAATGGGTCCAATCTTGCGGTGCTCTATATCCTAGTGACAGTAGGGGACAATACATGTATTTGTATTTTTTTCATTAATGATAAAACGACAGGTTTATTCATATTGATTGGGTTTACTTTGTCTACATCATGTCATCTTGCTTAAGCATTACTCTGTTTGTCATGAACTAAATACCATAGATGCATGCTAGATAACGGTCTATTGGTGGAGTAATAGTACCAGATGCGGGCAGGAGTCGGTCCACTTGTCACGGACGTGATGCCTATATGTCTGATCATTACCATGAATAACAACATAACTATGCGATTTTCTATCAATTTCCCAACGGTAATTTATTTACCAAATGTATGTTATGTGTTTGAAAGAGAAGCCTCTGGTGAATACTATGCCTCCTGGGTCGACCTTTATAATATATTAAAAATAAAAAATACCTTGTCGTAATTTATTTACTTATCTATCACTATCACTGTCATAATTAATACATGCAAGTAACCATTTCAAGTGGATTAAAAACCCTTTCGCCCACATTGGGTGCAAGTATTTGCTTTTGTGTGTGTAGGTGCTGCTTAGGGACCACTAGTACAGGATGCTGCTATCGCGACACTACGATAAGACACCCTTCGACGAAACCGTGTGCGATGCAATAATCGCAAACGATGGTGTAAAATCCCAGCAAAAAGGTGCAAAACATTTGCGATGACAGATGCATCAAACACGGTTTAGATTTTGGTTCCATGTGCGATGCAGGGCATACGATTCAGTTCAATGAACTCTTTGCGATGAGGAAGAAGAACATAAATAGGCAGCCCGATGAAGGCGTGTGCGATATACGGCATACAATTCACTCGGATTTACTGTTTGTGATGAGGAGGAACAACAGAAATGGGCAGCTAGATAAAGGTGTGTGTGATTGAGGGCATACGCTTCAGAAGGATTAACTATTTTCTATTAGGCAACAGAACAGAAACGGTCAGCCATATCAAAGTGTGTGCAATTGATGGCATACACTTCACACGAATGAACTGTTTGCGATTAGCCACAATAAACAAAAACAGTTAGACAGATCAACATTTGTGCGCTAGACGGGCACACATTCTAATTAAAAGAAGCGTGCGCGAAGGTAATAACGAATGAGCACAGTTCTTGGAACAAGACGTGTGCTGACATTGCCTATTGTGGTGCAACCTATGGTGCTAACGCCACGTACGCGGCCGAGAAAGCATGCCCATGTTACGCCTACCGAGAATAGTGACGCACTTAGAACCATCAATAAATTTTGAGCTTGCGTCCCGTCACATTCCAAATTACTGCCACGCGTTATTTAATTGCAAACATGTTCACACCAATCAAAACCTAAAGGGTTTCACACTTAGGAGAGTATTAGTACTCATTTATAAATACTACTACTCCAAAATGACGGTACATTCTTCCTCAACTCCTCATCCACAAAAACAAACAAGTCATTCATCATCGTTCCCTTGCGTCTGCCATGGCCAGCATGAGTCCTGGGTCGAGAGATTGCCACCAGGGAGAGGCAAGCATGGAAGCGGAAGCACGAGAGATGTCCCGCTTCACCACGAAAGCAGCTGGCAGGTCCCGTCATGCGTCCGTAGCAGCACAGAGGTCCCATCATGCCACCGAAGCAACACGGAGGTCCCGCCGCACCGTAGATGCAGCAGACTTGTCCGGCCGCGCCGCGGAAGCAGGAGAGATGTCATGTCGTGCCGCGAATGGAGCAGAGATGTCCTCCCGCGCCACCGCGGCCTGGGAAAATGTCTCGCGGGCAGGCGAGGACTCTTACAGGGGATATGTCTCCAACGTATCTATAATTTTTTATTGTTCCATGCTATTATATATTCTGTTTTGGATGTTTAACGGGCTTTATTATGCACTTTTATATTATTTTTGGGACTAACCTACTAACCCAAGGCCCAGTGCAAATTGTTGTTTTTTTTTTGCCTATTTCAGTGTTTCGCAGAAAAGGAATATCAAACAGAGTCCAAACGCAATGAAACCATTGGGAGAGTTATTTTTGGAATGATATCAACACAGAAGACTTGGAGTACACGCCAGGAGGAAAGAGAGGAGGCCACGAGGGCAGGGCGCGCCCAGGGGGGTAGGCGCGCCCCCCACCCTCGTGGGCCCCCTCTAGCTCCCGTCATGTGCCTCTTCAGCCTATATATAATCCCATACCTTGAAAACATCGAGGACATCCACGAAACCCTAATTCCACCACTGTAACCTTCTATACCCGTGAGATCCCATCTTGGGGCCTGTTCCGAAGCTCTGCCGGAGGGGGCATCGATCACGGAGGGCTTCTACATCAACACCATAGCCTATCCGATGAGTTGTGAGTAGTTTACCACAAACCTTCGAGTCCATAGTTATTAGCTAGATGGCTTCTTCTCTCTCTTTCGATCTCAATACAAAGTTCTCCTTGATCTTCAAGGAGATCTATTCGATGTAATGTTTTTGCGGTGTGTTTGTCGAGATCCGATGAACTGTGGGTTTATGATCAAGATTATCTATGAACAATATTGGATTCTTTTCTGAAATCTTTTATGTATGATTATAATATCCTTGCAGGTCTCTTCGAATTATTGGTTTGGTTTGGCCTACTATATCCATAGTTCTTGCAATGGGAGAAGTGCTTGGCTTTGGGTTCAATCTTGTGGTGTCCTTTCCAAGTGACAGCAGGGGCAGCAAGGCATGTATTGTATTTTGCCATCGAGGATAAAAAGATGGGGTTTATATCATATTGCTTGAGTTTATCCCTCTACATCATGTCATCTTGCCTAAGGCCTTACTCTGTTCTTATGAACTCAATAATCTAGATGCATGATGGATAGCGGTCGATGTGTGGAGTAATAGTAGTAGATGCAGAATCATTTCGGTCTACTTGTCACGGACGTGATGCCTATATACAATGATCATGCCTAGATATTCTCGTAACTATGCGCTTTTCTATCAATTGCTCGACAGTAATTTCTTCACCATCGTAGAATTCTGCTATCATGAGAGAAGCCACTAGTGAAACCTATGGCCCTCGGGTCTGTCTTTATCATATTAGTTTCCCGTCAACTTGCCAATTTGTGTCGCCGTGGTTTTACTTTGCATCTTTACTTTCAATCTCTATACCAAAAATACCAAAAATATTATCTTACCATCTCTATCTAATATCACTCTCGTAAGTGACCGAGAAGGGATTGACAACCCCTTTTATCGCGTTCGCTATGAGGTTCTTATTTGTTTGTGCAGGTGCGAGGGAGTCGCACGTGGTCTCCTACTGGATTAATTCTTTAGTTCTCAAAAACTGAGGGAAATACTTATGCTACTGTGTTGCATCACCCTTTCCTCTTCGAGGGAATACAACGCAAGATCGAGAAGTAGCAGGAAGAATTTCTGGCGCCGTTGCGAGGGGGATCTATGCAAAAGTCATATACCAAGTACCTATCACCAACCCTTATCCCTCGCATTATTATTTGCCTCTATTTTTCCTCTCCCCCACTTCACCTTTGCCGTTTTATTCGCCCTTCTTTTTCCATGTGTTTACCGTTCACTTGTCTCTTGTTTGCTTGTATGTTGGATTGTTTGCTTGTCACTATGGCTCAAGACAATACCAAACACATAGTTGATGCTTTAATGCAATCATATGAATAAAAACTTGAATTAGAAGGTTCTATCCCTGGAAAGCTTTATGATGAGTGGGAACCTACTATTAAAATTAAGATTAAAGATCATGAATGCTTTGCTTTGTGTGATTTGGGTGCAAGTATTTCCACTATTCCAAAATCTTTGTGTGATATGTTAGGTTTCCATGAACTTGATGATTGTTCTTTAAATTTGCATCTTGCGGATTCCACTATTAAGAAACCTATGGGAAGGATTGATGTTCTTATTGTTTTAAATAGGAATTATGTGCCCTTAGATTTCATCGTTCTTGATATAGATTGCAATCCTACATGTCCTATTATTCTTGATACACCTTTCCTTAGAACGATTGGCGCAATTATTGATATGAAGGAAGGAAATATTAGATTCCAATTTCCGTTAAGAAAGTCATGGAACACTTTCCTAGAAAGAAAATTAAATTACCTTATGAATCTATTATGAGAGCCACTTATGGATTGCCTACCAAAGATGGCAATACCTAGATATATTGTTGTATCATGCCTAGCTAGGGGCGTTAAACGATAGCGCTTGTTGGGAGGCAACCCAATTTTATTTTCTTTTCTTTTCCTTCTATTTAGAATAAATAATGCATCTAGCTTCTGTTTAGATGTGGTTCTGTGTTTTAATTAGTTTTTGTGCCAAGTAGAACCTTTGGTAAGACTTGTGTGAAGTTTATGCGATCATGCTGGAAAAAACAGGAACTTTAGCGCTCACGAGATTAGCTACCAGTTTTTACTCGAGAGTGATTTTTAGTTGATTCTTTTTGCAGATGATTAATAGACAAATTCCTCACGTCCACCAATTTGTTTAATTTTCTTAGAGTTACAGAAGTATTTGAATAGTATTTTTTGTGTGGTGTTTGCTTATCTCTATGATTGTTCTGTTTTTGACAGATTCTATTTTTTGTGTGGTTTTTGCTTATCTCGATGAATCTATGAGTAGTATTGGGGGTATGAATCATAGAGAAGTTGGAATACATTAGGTTTAACACCAATATAAACAAAGAATGAGTTCATTACAGTACCGTTGAGTGGTGGTTTGTTTTCTTATACTAACAGAGCTCACGAGATTTTTGGCTAAGTTTTGTGTTGTGAAGTTTTCAAGTTTTGAGTAAGGATTTGATGGACTATGGAAAAAAGAGTGGCAAGAGCCTAAGATTGGGGATGCCCAAGGCACCCCAAGGTAAAATTCAAGGACAACCAAAAGCCTAAGCTTGGGGATGCCCCGGGAAGGCATCCCCTCCTTCGTCTTCGTCTATCGGTAACTTTACTTGAGACTATATTTTTATTCACCACATGATATGTGTATTTCTTGGAGCATCATGTATGATTTGATTACTTGGTTTTTAGTTTACCACAATCATCCTTGCTGGACACACATTTTGAGAGAGATACACATGAATCGGAATTTATTAGAATACTCTATGTGCTTCACTTATATCTTTTGACCTAGATAGTTTTGCTCTAGTGCTTCACTTATATCTTTTAGAGCACGGTGGTGGTTTTATTTTGTAGAAATTATTAATCGCACATTCTTCACTTATATTATTTTGAGAGTCTTTTAGAACAGCATGGTAATGTGCTTTGGTTATAAATCTAGTCCTAATATGATAGGCATCCAAGACGGGTATAGTAAAAACTTTCATATAAAGTGCATTGAATATTATGAGAAGGTTGATACTTGAATTATGAATATTATGAGAAGGTTGTAGTAAAAGCATCATTCTTCTTAAACAAAGATTCAAGTTCATAAGCACCCTTAAAAGCAACGAATTATTCTATTTGTTCCACATCATAATAATCATATATACCATTAGCATAAGAAGCTAAGGTTTCATTATCATTAAATTTGCATAAAAAGGGAAGGTGTGGAGCCTTCATCCTAGAGCAAAAAGTATAATCATATCTCAAGCATAGTTGTCGAGCATACCAAGGCAACATATGAATTTGATCCCATAACAGTTTCCCTTTTTGTGTCAAGCGATAATTCCTAAACTATTCACGTTGATCCAACGTTACTCCCATTACATAGTTGAATGGGGTTTTCTTAGGATTATCAAAGTAGTACATAATATCTTTCACATAATGAGCATCGAGGGTTTTAGGAGGTTCCCCATCTCCATGAGTAGCAAGTACACCTAAGTTATTTGGTATTTCGTGTTCCATATCCATAACTAAAGATAGAGAACAACTTAGAACATCAAATAAAATCTACTTAGTGATAAAGCAAACAAGCAAACACAAGAATATTCACCCCACGCTATTGCTCCCCAGCAACGGCGCCAGAAAAAGGTCTTGATAACCCACAAGTGTAGGGGATCAGTTGTAGCCTCTTTCGATAAGTAAGAGTGTCGAACCTAACGAGGAGCTAAAGGCAGAACAAATATTCCCTCAAGTTCTATCGACCACCGATACAACTCGACGCACACTTGACGTTTACTTTACCTAGAACAAGTATGAAACTAGAAGTACTTTGTAGTTTTTGTGGGATAGGTTTGAAATAATATAAAGAGCGCGTAAATATAAACTAGGGTCTGTTAAGATAAAGAAGCAATAAAGTTAATATAGCGAGTGTGGAGAAGTGGTGGTAGGAGTTGCGAAATTGCCCCTAAGCAATTGACAACATTACTAGACCGATAGCAAGTTTTATGTGGGAGAGGCCACTGCTAGCATGTCATCCCTTACTTGGAATTATATGCACTTATGATTGGAACTATTAGCAAGCATCCGCAACTACTAACGTTCATTAAGGTAAAACCCAACAATAGCATTAAGATATATTGGCCCCCCTTCAATCCCTTATGCATCAATTTCTATGCTAGGTTGAAGCTTCTGTCACTCTTGCCCTCCAATATGTAGTCCTATCAACATACAACTAACCCTATGGTGTGATCCACGCGCGCGCTCATATGATGGGCACCAAAGGACAACAACATAACCACAAGAAATTTAAACCAATCATAGCAATTCACCAATCACCGATAGGACAACGATAATCTACTCAGACATCATAGGATGGCAACACATCATTGGATAATAATATGAAGCATAAAGCACCATGTTCAAGTAGAGGGTACAGCGGGTTGCGGGAGAGTGGACCCCTGTAGATAGATGGGGGAAGGTGATGGAGATGTTGGTGAAGATGACGGAGGTGTTGGTGTAGATCGCTGTCACACGATGATGACCCCGATGGCACTCTAGTGCCACCGAAAGCGAGGGGGAGAGATCCCCTTCCTTCTTCTTCTTCCTTGACCTTCTACCTAGGTGGGAGAAGGGTTTCCCCTCTGGTCCATGGCTCCATGGCGGCGGAGGGGCGAGAGCCCCTCCAACATTGGATCTGTCTCACTATCTCTCTCTGTTTCTGCGTTCCCAGATTCTGGCCCTTCACCATTTCTTATATTCCCGAAGATCCGTAACTCCGATTCAGCTGATATTTTGACACGATTTTTATCCGGATATTAGCTTTCTTGCGGGGAAACAAGGGAATCAACCGCCTTATGGTGCTGCCACGAGCGCCCAGGGCGCGCCTGCCACTGGTGGGCGCGCCCCCTGCCTCGTGGCCCACTTGGGCATCGTCTCATGTTGGTCCCCAAAATTCACATATATTCCAAAAAAAATCCATCTATTTTTATTCCGTTTGGACTCCGTTTGATATGGATATTCTCCAAAACAAAAAACATGCAACAAACAGGAACTGGCACTAGGCACTGGATCAATATGTTAGTCCCAAAAAATAGTATAAAACGTAGCCAAAAGTATATGAAAGTTGTAGAATATTGGCATGGAATAATCAAAAATTATAGATACGACGGAGACGTATCATGTACTAGGATGTGCAATGAATCAAGAGTGACATATATGAAAAACTATGCAAGGTGGCCTAGCCACAAATACGATGTCAACTACATGATCATGCATGGCAATATGCCAATGATGAAATGTGTCATAGTAAAAGGAACGGTGGAAAGTTGCATGGCAATATATCTCGGAATGGCTATGAAAATGCCATGATAGGTAGGTATGGTGGCTATTTTGAGGAAGGTATATGGTGGGTGTATGGTACCGGCGGAAGTTGCGCGGTACAAGAGAGGCTAGCAATGGTTGAAGGGTGAGAGTGTGTATAATCCATGGACTCAACATTAGTCATAAAGAACTCACATACTTATTGCAAAAATCTACAAGTCATCAAAACAAAGTACTACACACATGCTCCTAGGGGAAGGGTTGGTAGGAGTTAACCATCGCGCGATCACGACCTCCACACAAAGGATGACACTCAATGAAATACCTCATGCTTCAAATTTGTCACACAACAGTTACCATACGTGCATGCTAAGGGACTTGCAAACCTCAACACAAGTATTTCTCAAATTCACAACTACTCTACTAGCATGACTCTAATATCCATGTTTTATTTTGTAGAAATTATTAATCTCTCATGCTTCACTTATATTATTTTGAGAGTCTTTTAGAACAGCATGGTAATTTGCTTTGGTTATAAATCTAGTCCTAATATGATAGGCATCCAAGACGGGTATAGTAAAAACTTTCATATAAAGTGCACTGAATATTATGAGAAGTGCTTTTAAGGGTGCTTATGAAATTGAATCTCTGTTTCTAGGCCTAAAAATCTTGCTATATTGAAATATTGCTATTTGAATTATGAATATAACTCCGATATTGATGCGTTTATTGAGAAGGTCTCCACTGTCCAAGAAGAGACTAATATTTTGCAGGAGTCTATGGAAGAAGAAATCAATGACATTGTGAGCTCATTGGATGAAAAAGATGAGGAGGAGAGCGAAGAACAAAAGGAGGAAGAGCGGATTAGCTACCCGTGCCCACCTTCTAATGAGAGTAACTCTTCAACTCATACATTGTTTAATTTCCCTTCGTGCTTACCGAAGGATGAATGCCATGATGATTGTTATGATCCCGTTGATTCTTTTGAAATATCCTTTTTTTGATGATGCTTGCTATGCTTGTGGCCAAGATGCCAGTATGAATTATGCCTATGGAGATGAACTTTCTATAGTTCCTTATGTTAAACATGAGATAGTTGCTATTCCACCCACACATGATAGTCCTATTATCTTTTTGAATTCTCCAAACTACACTATATTGGATAAGTTTAAACTTATTAAGGATTATATTGATGGGTTGCCTTTTTCCATTACACATGATGATTTTGATGAATATAATATGCATGTGCTTTCTGCTCCTACTTGCAATTATTATGAGAGAGGAACTACATCTCCGCCTCTCTATGTTTCCAACACAATAAAATTGCAAGAAACTGCTTATACTATGCATTGGCCTTTACTTAATGTGCATGAAGTGTTCTTGTATGACATGCCTATGCATAGGAAGAGAGTTACACTTCGTTCTTGCATGACACATATCACTCGGTGCTCACTACTAAATGCCAAATCATTGTTAATTAAAATTGCCTTTGATATACCTTGGGATCTGGGTGGATCCATTACTTGAGCACTATATGCCTAGCTTAACGGCTTTAAAGAAAGCGCTGCCAGGGAGACAACCCAGAAGTTTTAGAGAGTCATTTATTTCTGTTGTGTGTTTTTTAAAGTTTAAAAACAAAAAAATAAAGAGGGGAACCTAAAACTTTTTCAAAAAGAAAAGCAAAAGTGAGAAAGACGAGCATTGTTAAAGTGGGAGCTAGCCTTGAATTTTGTTCATGCCCATGGAAACTTTGTGAACCTTGATTACAGAAACTTTTCAACGAAATAATTATCCCCTTGTACAATTCCATTGTATTATAAAAATAATGTGCCAAGAGTTTCCTTTAGGATGATTAAACTGCTTGTTGGTTTGTGCGGTGCAAAAACAGAAACTTTCGCTGTAGTGCGCGATTTTTCATTTTTTTTACTAGAACGTCGAGAGGATCTGAAACTATTTTGAAAAGTCTTGCTATAAAACTTGTTGATTTTTCCTAATTTTTCTAGAATTTTTAGAGTTACATAAGTATGGTTAATGTTCAGATTACTACAGACTGTCCTGTTTTCACAGATTGCTGTTATAGCTTCATTATTTGCATATGTTTGAATTCTTGTTGATGCCTCCTTGACTTGGGGCCATAGAATTGTGATACCATACAGTAGGTAATTTTTGTTTATAATTATACAATAATGTTAGAGCAGTACATGATGGGATTTTATTGATCATATGCACTAACCCCGCCACTAAAAGTTCGGTTAAGTTTTGTGTGGATGAAGTGTTCGAAGATCGAGGATGTCTCAATATGAGAAGAAGGAGGAGAGGCAAGAGCTCAAGCTTGGAGATTCCCAAGGCAACCCAAGTAAATATTGAAGGAGACTCAAGCGTCTAACCTTGGGGATGCCCCGAAAGGCATCCCATCTTTCTTCAACAAGTATCGGTATGTTTTCGGATTCGTTTCGTTCACATGATATGCGTAAACTCTTGGAGCGTCGTGTGCTTTTTATTTTTATTTTAATAAATGTACCATGCTGGTATGAGATAGTCCTTGGTTGATTTATAGAATTCTCTTTGAACTTCACTTATATCTTTTGAGTATGGCTTTATAGAATGCTTCATGTGCTTAACTTATATCATTTGAAGTTTGGATTGCCTCTTTCTCTTCACATAGAAAACCGCCATTTGTAGAATGCTCTTTTGCTTCACTTATAATTGTTAGAGCGTGGGCATATCTTTTGTAGAAAGAATTGAAACTCTCTTGCTGCACTTATCTATTTAGAGAGTTGACAGGAATTGGTCATTCACATGGTTAGTCATAAAATCCTACATAAACTTTTAGATCGCTGAATATGATATGTTTGCTTCCTTGCAATAGTTTTGCGATATAGAGATGGTAATATGTGGGAGGAACTAGTGAATGATCATGGTTTAGTAAAATTATTGGTGTTAAGGTTTGTGATTCCCGAAGCATGCACGTGTGGTCTCCTAACTATGTAACCAAATTGGCGCGCATTGTATTTTGATTTTTTATCTTTGCTTGAAGGTCGGGGGCGCGCGATGGTTAACTCCTACCAACCTCCCCCCTAGGAGCATGCGTCGTAGTATTTTTGCTTCGAGGGCTAATAGATTTTTCGCAATAAGTATGTGAGTTCTTTATGACTAATGTTGAGTCCATGGATTATACGCACTCTCACCCTTCCACCATTGCTAGCCTCTCTTATACCTTCCTTAGAACAGCCACCATTCCTACCTATTATGGCATTTCCATAGCCATTCCGAGATATATTGCCATGCAAATCCACCGTTCCGTTTATTATGACACACACCACATTGTCATATTGCCTTGCACGATCATAAGATAGCTAGCATGATGTTTCCATGGCTTGCCCGTTTTTTGGTGTCATTGCTACGCTAGATCATTGCACATCCCGGTACAACGCGGGAGGCATTCATATAGAGTCATATTTTTGTTCTAGTATCAAATTGTAATATCATGTTGTAAGTAAATAGAAGTGTGATGATCATCATTATTAGAGCATTGTCCCTTGAGAAAAAAAAAGAAAAAAAAAGAAAGGCCAAAAAGGCCAAATAAAAAAAGAAAGGCAAAAAAAAGAAAAAAAGAAAAAAGGGGGCAATGCTACTATCTTTTTTCGCACTTGTGCTTCAAAGTAGCACCATGATCTTCATGATAGAGAGTCTCCTATGTTGTCACTTCCATATACTAGTGGGAATTTTCATTATAGAACTTGGCTTGTATATTCCAACGATGGGCTTCCTCAAATGCCCTAGGTCTTCATGAGCAAGCAAGTTGATGCACACCCACTAGTTTTCCTTTGAGCGTTAATACACTTATAGCTCTAGTGCATCCGTTACATGGCAATCCCTGCTCACTCACATTGATATCTATTGATGGGCATCTCCATAGCCCATTGATAGGCCTAGTCGATGTGAGACATTCTCCCTACTTTTGTCTACTACCACCTTCTATTCCACCCATAGTGCTATATCCATGGCTCATGCTCATGTATTACGTGAAGAGTTGAAAAAGTTTGAAAAAGTAAAGTATGAAAACGATTGCTTGGTTTTGTAGGGATAACATTCTTTAGCATTGATATTTTGAAAGACTTGATTGTTTGTTGGGATGCCCGAGTATTAAATTCTTCTATGTCAAATGATAGACTATTGCTTTGAATCACTTGTGTCTTAATATTCATGCCATGATTAGATTACATGATCAAGATTGTGCTAGGTAGCATTCCACATCAAAAATTATCTTTTTTATCATTTACCTACTCGAGGATGAGCAGGAATTAAGCTTGGGGATGTTGATACGTCTCCGTCGTATCTATAATTTTTGATTGTTCCATGCAAATATTCTACAACTTTCATATAATTTTGGCAACTTTTTATACTATTTTTTGGGACTAACATATTAATCCAGTGCCCAGTGCTAGTTCATGTTTGTTGCATGTTTTTTGTTTCGCAGAATATCCATATCAAACAGAGTCCAAACGGAATAAAAACGGAAGGAGATTTTTTTTGGAATATATGTGAAATTCGGGAGGCGGAACCAAATATGAGACGATGCCCGAGCGGGCCACAAGGCAGGGGCGCGCCCGCCAGGGGCAGGCGCGCCCTAGGCCCTCGTGGCCACACCGTAAGGTAGTTGATGCCCTTCTTTCACCGCAAGAAAGCTAATATCCGGATAAAATTGTGTCAAAAAATCAGCCCAATCGGAGTTACAGATCTCCGGGAATATAAGAAATGGTGAAGGGCCAGAATCTGGGAACGCAGAAACAGAGAGAGATAGAGAGACAGATCCAATCTCAGAGGGGCTCTCGCCCCTCCACCGCCATGGAGGCCATGGACCAGAGGGGAAACCCTTCTCCCACCTAGGTAGAAGGTCAAGGAAGAAGAAGAAGAAGGAGGGGGGCTCTCTCCCCCTCGCTTCCGGTGGCACCGGAGTGCCACCGGGGCCATTATCGTGTGACGGCGATCTACACCAACACCTCCGTCATCTTCACCAACATCTCCGTCACCTTCCCCCATCTATCTACAACGGTCCACTCTCCTGCAACCCGCTGTACCCTCTACTTGCACATGGTGCTTTACGCATCATATTATTATCCAGTGATGTGTTGCCATCCTATGATGTCTGAGTAGATTATCGTAGTCCTATTGGTGATTGGTGAATTACTATGATTGGTTTAAATTGCTTGTGGTTATGTTGTTGTCCTTTGGTGCCCATCATATGAGTGTGCGCGTGGATCACACCATAGGGTTAGTTGTATGTTGATAAGACTACATATTGGAGTGCAAGAGTGACAGTAGCTTCAACCTAGCGTAGAAATTGATACATACAGGATTGAAGGGGACCAATATATCTTAATGCTATGGTTGGGTTTTACCTTAATGAACATTAGTAGTTGCGGATGCTTGCTAATAGTTCCAATCATAAGTGCATAGAATTCCATGTAAGGGATGACATGCTAGCAGTGGCCTCTCCCACATAAAACTTGATATCGGTCTAGTAACATAGTCAATTGCTTAGGGGCAATTTCGCAACTCCTACCACCACTTTTCAACACTCGCTATATTAAGTTTATTGCTTCTTTATCTTAACAGCCCCTAGTTTATATTTACGTGCTCTTTATATTCTTGCAAACCTATCCCACAAAAACTACAAAGTACTTCTAGTTTCATACTTGTTCTAGGTAAAGTAAATGTCAAGCGTGCGTAGAGTTGTATCGGTGGTTGATAGAATTTGAGGGAATATTTGTTCTGCCTTTAGCTCCTCATTTGGTTCGACACTCTTACTTATCGAAAGAGGCTACAACATATCCCCTACACTTGTGGGTTATCAGTACACCGTCGGAGGCATTCATATAGAGTCATACTTTGTTCTAGTATCAAGTTGTAAATCAATAGAAGTGTGATGACCATCATTATTAGAGCATTGTCCCAAATAAAAAAAGGAAAAAAAGATAAAAGCGGGGGGGCAAAGCAAAAAAAGGCCCAAAAAAGAAGAAAAAGGGGAATAAAAAAGGGACAATGCTACTATCTTTATCCACACTTGTGCTTCAAAATAGCACCATGATCTTCATGATAGAGAGTCTCTTGTTTAGTCACTTTCATATACTAGTGGGAATTTTCATTATAGAACTTGGCTTGTTTATTCCAACGATGGGCTTCCTCAAATGCCCTAGGTCTTCGTGAGCAAGCAAGTTGGATGCACACCCACTTAGTTTCTTTTGTTGAGCTTTCATACATTTATAGCTCTAGTGCATCCGTTGCATGGCAATCCCTACTCACTCACATTGATATCGATTGATGGGCATCTCCATAGCCCATTGATACGCCTAGTTGATGTGAGACCATCTTCCTCTTTTGTCTTCTCCACAACCACCACTCTATTCCACCTATAGTGATATATACATGGCTCACGCTCATGTATTGCGTGAAAGTTGAAAAAGTTTAAAAAACATTAAGTATGAAACAATTGCTTGGCGGAAACCTGGGTTGTGCATGATTTGAGTATTTTGTGTGACAGAGGTGGAGCATAGCCTAACTATATGATTTTGTAGGGATGAACTTTCTTTGGCCATATTATTTTGAGAAGACATGATTGCTTTGTTAGTATGCTTGAAGTATTATTATTCTTATGTCATTATAGACTTTTGTCTTGAATCTTTCGGATCTAAACATTCATGCCGCAATAAAGCATTGAGAATTATGTTGGTTAGCATTCCACATCAAAAATTCTGTTTTTATCATTTACCTACTCAAGGACGAGCAGGAATTAAGCTTGGGGATGCTTGATACATCTCCAATGTATCTATAAATTTTGATTGTTCCATGCTATTATATATTCTGTTTTGGATGTTTAATGGGCTTTATTATACATTTTTATATTATTTTTGGGACTAACCTACTAACCCAAGGCCCAGTGCAAATTGTTGTTTTTGCCTATTTCAGCGTTTCGCAGAAAAGGAATATCAAACGGAGTCCAAACAGAATGAAACCGTCGGGAGAGTTATTTTTGGAACGATAACAACACAGAAGATTTAGAGTACACGCCAGGAGGCAAGAGAGGAGGCCACGAGGGCAGGGGGCGCGTCCCCCACCCTCGTGGGCCCCCTCTGGCTCCCCTGATGTGCCTCTTCAGCCTATATATACTATCATACCCTAAAAACATCGAGGACATCCACGAAATGCTAATTCCACTGTTGTAACCTTCTGTACCCGTGAGATCCCATCTTGGGGCCTGTTCCGGAGCTCCGCTGGAGGGGGCATCGATCATGGAGGGCTTCTACATCAACACCATAGCATCTCCGATGAGTTTTGAGTAGTTTACCACAGACCTTCGGGTCCATATTTATTAGCTAGATGGCTTCTTCTCTCTCTTTGGATCTCAATACAAAGTTCTCCTTGATCTTCAAGGAGATCTATTCGATTTAATCTTTTTGCGGTGTGTTTGTCGAGATCCGATGAACTGTGGGTTTATGATCAAGATTATCTATGAACAATATTGGATTCTTTTCTGAAATGTTTTATGTATAATTATAATATCCTTGCAAGTCTCTTCGAATTATTGGTTTGGTTTGGCCTACTAGATCTGTAGTTCTTGCAATGGGAGAAGTGCTTGGCTTTGGGTTCAATCTTGCGGTATCCTTTCCCAGTGATAGCTGGGGAAGCAAGGCACGTATTGTATTGTTTCCATCGAGGATAAAAAGATGGGGTTTATATCATATTGCTTGAGTTTATCCCTCTACATCATGTCATCTTGCCTAAGGCGTTAATCTATTCTTATGAACTTAATACTCTAGATGCATGTTGGATAGTGGTCGATGTGTGGAGTAATAGTAGTAGATGCAGAATCGTTACGGTCTACTTGTCACGGACGTGATGCCTATATACAATGATCATGCCTAGATATTCTCATAACTATGTGCTTTTCTATCAATTGCTCAACAGTAATTTGTTCACCCACCGTAGAATTCTGCTATCATGAGAGAAGCCACTAGTGAAACCTATGGCCCCCGGGACTATCTTTATCATATTAGTTTCCCGTCAACTTGCCAATTTCTGTCGCCATTGTTTTACTTTGCATCTATACTTTCAGTCTCTATACCAAAAATACCAAAAATATTATCTTATCATCTCTATCAGATATCACTCTCGTAAGTGACCGAGTAGGGATTGACAACCCCTTTCATCGCGTTGGCTGTGAGGTTCTTATTTATTTGTGCAGGTGCGAGGGACTCGCGCGTGGTCTCCTACTGGATTGATACCTTGGTTCTCAAAAACTGAGGGAAATACTTACGCTACTGTGATGCATCACCCTTTCTTCTTCGAGGGAATACAACGCAAGCTCGAGAAGTAGCAACAAGCGCTTGCATGCGATCGTCCATAGCAAGATGGATCAGATCTACGGCTGGGCAAGGTTGCAGGATGACATGAAAGCATCTTTTGAACAGGCTACCGACGTCATTCGGCACCTAAATGAGAGAAATGAGAAGCTCCTAGCCAAGCGCGACTTGCTAGGGGAGAAGATCGTCAGAAGTGCGGAGCAGCAGGAGGAGACCACTGCCTTGTTGAAGAGGACCGGCGTCATCATCGAGAAACTTATGGACAAGAATGCCATGCTGCGCATCGAGCGCGGAAGGCTGGTGGAGCAATTCGTGTATGCTCTCAAGAGCTCATCGCCGCTCGCCGCGTAGACTAGTTCCCACGGCCTACAGCAACGCATCAAAGAAAGTAGAGATCAGTGAGCCAGATCATTGTATTCCTTCTTCTTTTGCCCTTGTGCATTGCGGGTGTTGCCACATGTGGCTTTTTTTACTTATGTTCCTAAATATGAAAGACAATTCTTATCCACTGTCATCGTCCATATATTCATCATGCTTGCTATAAGTTGCAGTCGATGTTATATAGGTCCGTCGGATCTTACATCAAGATTCATGCAAAACTTTCTTTTTAGATTTTCATTTTTCTCTCTTAAATCTTAGTCCAGTGAGACATAGCCACGCCGTGAAACAGGGGCTCGGGCGCCATTAATGGAGATGTTGGGAGGGAGGTGCGCGGCAGATAGAGGTCAAAGGGCTCTCCTCAAGATGAGCACACGCAGGGGTCTGATCGTACGCCTCCCATACTCAAATAGCTACCCCGCACGGCACCTCCTAGCTAATAAATAAACGGGACGCATGGCGGCACATAATTGGTAAGTAAAACGCCCATGGTTTCAATAATACTTGTGTTTCCGATTTGTAATGTGACAACACTTGTTCCAAGATGACTGCGTTGATTGTTAATGTGTGCGCCTTTGCAAGTCGGACCGAAAAATTACCACAGCATGTTGGTGCCATGTCATGACACAAGGCCAAGTTTCAGGATTTTCAGGCATGTTTTGGATTTACAGGAATTAAGAAAACCAAGTTTCTCAACCATTCCGGCTGAGCCACGACGCCCAGATGTTTGAATTTCATTCCCATTTCTTGCATGGGACCTAGAAATTCACCCAAGGACACACATGGGATTTATAAACCAACTTTGGTGCACTGGAGCATGTGCTTGTAGTTGAAATTTGAATTATGCACATTAAATGCCCAAAAATTCAATTAATGTATAAAAAAGGCCAAACGAACCCGGAATAATTCCAAAATGTAGCATGATACTTCTATTTGGTCTAATCTTCCTATGTAAAAAATTAAGGCGGGAAAAGGCAGCGTACGTATATCGTTTCGCACACGGAGGTGACACGTTCCCTCTCGGAACCACGAGCCTTCTTGAGAGAAGCTCCGGTTTGCAAGAAGGTTATACCAAAGCTTGTCCCAATTCGGCCAAAAATTTACAACAACATGTTGGTGCCATGTCATGACACCATGCCAAATTTCATGATTTCCAGACGTGTTTTGGATTTACATGAATTAAAAACCCAAGTTTCTCAATCTTTCCGGCCGAGCCACTACGCCCAGATGTTTGAATTTCATTCCCATTTCTTGCATGGGACCTAGAAATTCACCCAAGGACACACATGTGATTTTTCAACCAACTTTGGTGAACTGGAGCATGTGCTTGTAGTTCAAATTTGAATTATGCATATTAAATGCCCAAAAATTCAATTAATGTATAAAAAAGGCCAAACGAACCCGGAATAATTCCAAAATTTAGCATGTACTTCTATTTCGTATAATCCGCTTGTGTAAATGTTTTTTACAATGGCATGTTGATGTCGCTCCATGATAGCATGCCAAGTTTCATGAATTTCAAACGAGTTTTGGATTTACTAGAATTTCAAAACAAGGTATCTCAATGTTTTGCCGGCAATCAACAGTGCCTTGGTGTAGGATTCCCATTTCTTGCATGGGACCTAAGCATGCACCAAAGGACACAGATTTGTTTTTTCAACCAATTTATATGCACTCGAGCATCTGCATGTATTTAAAAATTGAATTATGCACATGAAATGCCTAGAATACACTGAATTCCTGAAAATGTCCAAACGAACCCTGAAAAATTCCAAAATTTAACACAACACTCTTGTTGTTCTAAGTTGACACTAGAATTTTTTTGAAAGCAATAAGAGGCAACGGATATCCTTTCGTCCCCAGAGGTGGCACGTTCCCTACCAAAACAATCAAGCTTGTTGTGAGAAGCTCTGGTTTGTGAGAAGCTTTTAACAAAACCAGCCGCACAAGGGACAAAAAATTTACCATGACATGTTGATGCCGCTCCATGATACCATGCCCAAGTTTCATGAATTCAAGATGAGTTTTGGATTTACTAGAATTTAAAAACCAGGTATCTCAATGTTTTGCCGGCAATCAACAGTGCCTGGTGTTTGAAATCCATTCACATTTCTTGCATGGGACCTAAGCATGCACCCAAGGACACAGATTTGATTTTTCAACCAATTTATATGCACTTGAGCATGTGCATATGTATTTCAAATTTGAGTTATGCAGATAAAATCCTTAGAAAACCCAGTTAATGTATAAAAATGATCAAACGAATCCCAAAAAATTCCAAAACTTAACACACCACTCATGTTGTTCTATGTTGACACTAGAACATTTTTGAAAGCAATAAGAGGCAACAGATATCGTTTCGTCCCCAAAGGTGGCACGTTCCCTACCGAAACCATCAGGCTTGTTATGAGAAGCTCTGGTTTGTGAGAAACTTATACTTAGGGCTACCCCAAGTGGGACAAAAAAATTACCACAGCATGTTGATGCCGCTCCATCATAGCATGCCAAGTTTCATGAATTTTAGATGAGTTTCGGATTTACTAGAATTTAAAAACCAGGTATCTCAACATTTGTGACCGAGTGACGGTGGTAGGGTGTTTGACATTAATTCCCATTTCTTGCATGGGACCCAAGCATGCAACCAAGGACACGGATTTAAATTTTCACCCAAATTTATATGCATTAGAGCATGTGCATGTAGTTCAAATTTGAATTATGCACATAAATGCATTGAAAACTCAATTAATGTATAAAAATGTCCAAATGAACCCCAAAAATTTCAATAAATTAACACAACACTCCTATTGTTCTATGTTGACACTAGGAAAATAATTGAAATCAAGAAGAGGCAATGGATATCATTTCTTCTAGAAAGGTGAAACGTTCCCTACCGAAACCATCACTTGTTGTGAGAAGCTCTGGTTTGTGAGAATCTTATATCCAAACCCCCCAAATGGGACAAAAAATTTACCACGGGGTGTTGATGCCGCTCCTTGATAGGATGCCAAGTTTCATCAATTTAGAACGACTTTTGGATTTACTAGAATTACAAAAGCAAGTACATCGGCATTTGCTGGAGAGCCACGGTGTCATGGTGTTCAAAATTCATCTCCATTTCTTGCATGGGACATAAGCACAAACCCATGGACACATATATGATTTTACCACCCATGTTGGTGCACCGGAGCATGTGCATGTAGTTTAATTTTGAATTGTGCACCTGAAATGGCTAGAAAACCAATCTAATGTATAAAATGTCCAAATGAACCCTGAATAATTCCAATTCTTTTACGACACACATATAGTTGCATGTTCACTGCAGATAAAAGTTGTAGCAATTCAAACACCGTCCATTGCCAATGTGACCCCATTATGTAATTCAAATCAAGATGAAAAATCAAATAGATCCCACATAGTTTATTATCACCAACCGTGTGAGATGCAGTACAAAATATCCCGGAGCACCGTCGGTGTATAGTACGCCTATGGCTTACGCGAGAAGGTGCATCAGCAACAGTCCACAGCCGGCATGTCAAGCACACTAGCTCTCTCCCCAAATACTCCCGCCTCTCCATCCCTCTCAATCTCTAAAATATTACTGCCTCGTAATCTCGAAAATGTCTACCGCCTGGAAGGTTTTAATGTTTGATAGCACACAATAGGTATGTGCAGACCGTGTGCGATGTCTGTTACTCCCGCTCTGCTTCAGTCCCTTGATTCAAATTTTCAGTAGGCCGGACATTTTACTCCCACCTCTGCATCCCTCGCAATCTCAAAATAATCTGCTCGCCCTTGATCCAAATTTTCAGTAGCCCCGCCTTGTTACTCCCGGCTAGTAAAATTTTCAGTTGCTGCAGTATTTCTTCAAGCCACCTTGCCCCCCCCCTCCACACACACCACATAGTCCCCAAAACCTCTGCTCACAACGACATACACCACCCTCAAAACCATTGGTAGGTCGCCGCCATCGCCACCGCCTCCATCCTCAACCTCTGCATGTGTGCCAGGGAGCTCGAGGGTCCAATGGCCAAAAAGAGATTTATCACGGACTTTTCGCCCGACGCCAGCGAGGTGGCCGCTGAGGTGTCCTCGTCGTCCTCCACGGGCTTGATCCGCCGTCGCCGGTCCCCCCATATGCCCGACGCCATGCCCCTACGCCGGTTCAAGGACTTCCCAGTCCTCCCTCGGACCCGGCAGCCGATGAGGTCCTACCTCGCAGTCCGGCAGCGGCGATGGGGGACGTGGGTCGTCGAGATTACAGATCGGGAGACCCACACCCTCCGGTGGCTCGATAGCTTCCACACGGACGAGCTCACGGCCATGGAGTACGGCCGCTTGCAGGTCCACTACCACGGCGCGGGGGCCAGGCTCAATTTCCCCTTCGGCACACGTCCGGTTGACCTCGTTCCACCGGAGCTAGGGGTGGTGAGCTCGGCTATGGCGTGGGAGGACCGCGAGGCGTGGGAGCGCCTCGAGGCCGAGGCCGCTGCCGAGGCCTACATGCAAGAGCTCCACCGGCAGCACCTGGAACTCATGGAGGCCGAGCGGGCGATCTTTGCCGGCGCGAAGGGTGACGAGGTTATCGTGCTCTCCTTCGATGATGAGGTCAAAGGCGGCGAGGACGGCGACACGGAGGGTGGCGAGGTGGGCCCTGAGGATGAGGAGATCAATGTCAACGAGTGGAGGAGTGCCTTCCCCAAAGACCCCGACGACGGCATCGGCCCGGACCCGGCTCGTGGCACACTGTACATGACGAGGAAGGATTGGCTCGACCTCTACTTTGACCGAAAGTAGTTTAAATGGATGTTGCTTTCGATTGAACCTACTTTGAACTTGATCACATTGAACTTTACAACGTTAAGTTTAGGGGGGCGACTAGAAAAGGCCAGAAATTGCTGGAGTATATATATATCCACTAAGGGTTTTTGTCCTTTAACTTTTATAGGATCGGCTGGAGATGGCCTTATGACTTGTTTATTTCAGTTCTTCACAATGTGATACTCTATATGTGCAACTATTTGCCATGTAGCTCAATTTCATCAATAACAGTTTCAACAACTCCACTATGAATTACGATATTTGGTCGCTATTAAGGATATTGCAGTTAACATGCCTTTTCATTTTTTTAACAATAACTAGTGTACTTTAGACCTGCACAATACCAGTTTGAATGACTATTTGCTTGTTTTTAAATGTTATGCCTGATGCAGTTAACACAACTTTCCACTTCTTGTTTTCCTTAACTAGCGTGCTTAAACCTGCACACTGAAGCTACATAGCAACTTGCATTGCACTGAATGACTAAATATGCAATCCCATGCTACATAGCAACAAGGAAGAGTGTTACATTAATGTCCTGATGATGTCAAGATATACATGTAATAAAATCTTATATATGGGATGGAAGCAACCTGGGGGAGGCTCGTGGGGACCACAAGACACCAGGGCACGCACAGGAGTCCATGCACGCCTTGGTGGATTGTGCGGACCATAGAGGTCTCCTGCACCGCCTCTCATCTCTATAAATACCAAAATATTCAAGAAACCCTAGGGGAATCAACGAAAATTTGTTCCAGCGGCCGCAAGTTCCAGAACCACGAGATCCAATCTAGAGCCCTTCTCCGGTACTCCGTCGGAGGGGAACACGATCACAGAGGGGTTCATTATCCTCATTGGTGCTCCTCCAATGATGTGTGAGTAGTTCACCACAGACCTACGGGTTCGTAGGCAGTATCTAGATGGCTTCTTATCTCTTTTTTATTTTCAATACAATGGTCCCTTGGAGATTTATTTGATGTAATGACTTTGTGCGGTGTGTTTGTTGGGATCCGATGAATTGTGAGTTTATGATCAGATTTGTTTTGCCTTAATATCCATACTTGATTATTATAGCCTCGTATTTCTTCTCTGATATTTGTTTTTTTGGCCAACTTGATATATTTATCTTGCAATGGGAAGAGGTGCATTGTGATGGGTTCGATCTTGCGGTGTCCTTTCCCAGTGACAGAAGGGGCAGCAAGGCACACATGTATCGTTGCTATTAAGGACAAAAATATGGGGCCCATACCTACATGAATAGATATTTCCCACATCATGTCATCGTTCTTATTGCATTAATTACTCCATTTCTCCATGGACTTAATACACTAGATGCATGTTGGATAGCGGGCGATGTGTGGAGTAATAGTAGTAGATGCAGACAGGAGTCGGTCTACTAATCGTGGATGTGATGTCTATATACATGATCATTTTCTTGGATATCATCATGATTATTCTCTTTTCTATCAATTTCCCAACAGTAGTTTGTTTGCCCACCGTATGCTATTTTTCGAGATAAGCCACTAGCGAAATCTACGGCCCCCGGGTCAAATTTCCTATCATATACTTTCAGATCTACATTGCTATTTGCCTTTCCCTTTATTTGCATCTTTTATTTTCATATCTATATTATCAAAAACTCGAAAATACCTCATTGAATATTATTTGTCATTG
This sequence comes from Secale cereale, assembly GCA_902687465.1. Lineage (NCBI taxonomy): Eukaryota > Viridiplantae > Streptophyta > Magnoliopsida > Poales > Poaceae > Secale > Secale cereale. The sequence continues at coordinate 279,038,231 of LR738710.1, forward strand.
TTCTACTTGCTTTTACCTATCTACCTATTTACAAATCTTTTACCCGGAAGGGATTGACAACCCCTCTTACGCGTCGGGTTGCAAGTATTTGTCCTTTGTGTGGAGGTACCGTTTACATAGTGTTGCTTGAGTCTTCTACTGGTTCGATAACCTTGGTTTCATATATGAGGGAAATACCTACTGTTGATATGATGCATCATCCCTTCCTATTTGGGGAAATACTGATGTAGTTCTAGCCACATCAAAAGGAATTTCTGTCGCCGTTGCTCGGGAGACATCATCAACATCTATCAGGTTCCTAATAACAAATCTCATCTCTTGCAATTTACTTTATTTGCCATTTGCCTCCTGTTTTCATCTCCCCACTTCCCAAAAAAATTCCATTTTATTTGCCTTCTTTTTCATTGGCCCTTTTCTCGTCAAAGAGTTATTGTCTGCTTATGATCTTGCTTGTCGCTATGGCTAGCGTGACTACCCCTCCTTTGTCACCAGATTTTGAATTTCTATACTTAATGCATAGAAAAGGAGGAAATTTGAAAGATGGTATAGGCTAATGGAATCCTATCCCATTTGCATCCTAAAGGGGGATGCGAAGATTTTGCTTCGTAATTATCATAGACACCTCTTGGATTTTTCCGCTAAAGGGAACTTTGTTGAGCTTGTTGCTAATGCTGCTTATGAAATCCTAGAGGGAATATTGGGAATCCCACCTCAAAAAAGGGGCTTTCCTTTACACAAGAAGGGGTTCAAATTTTAGACAAATTGGGTTATTTGCATAAACATTTGGTCAAGTTGCAAAAATATAATGAACCTCTTAAACATAATGGTGTAAGCCTCAATCGCATGAATACTTTGATTACTCTTTGCAATAAGCGTTTGGATATGTTGGCGAGGGGTAGCCCATATTGTTCCATGCTAGATATGTTATTCTCAAGATGAGTGTTTATTCACTTGTCATTGCAAGAGAGTGTGACGATAATAGGGATGCCCGGTCCTGAAATTAAAAATAAGTTTACTTTATATTGTCAAATAATAAATTCTTTGGAAAGTGTTGGTATGGACGATACCCATGGATACGGCTAACCGTGGAATGTGAAAGTATGATGGAAAAAGGAATAAACCTTATTTTATGTTTGGGAACCGCCTATGATGTATTTAGCATGGAAAGTACTCATTGACGAGAAAAGCATGCTACCCAAAATAATTTTATCTCTCAATTTAAGCTCTGAGATCTAGCACCTCTACAAATCCCTACTCCCCCCCCCCCCGAGAAGGGCCTATGTATTTACTTTATGCAATTTTTATTATTGGGTCTCATCTTGTCCTATAAAGCACCAACTACGGAACACTATTATCACACTTGAGCATTGGATGTAGCTAATACTTGGATGTGTTGCATGAATTGATTAATGATTAAGCATAATGGGCTAGGGATAACTTTCTTTAGTGTTGATATTTTGAAAGACATGGTTGCTTGTGAATATGCTTGAGTATTGAAATCTTCATGTCAAAACTAGACTATAGCTTCCAATCATATAAAAGTCCAAATGTCCATGCCACGAAGAAAAAAATATGCGATGAACATGATAGGCAGCATTCCACATCAAAAATTCTGCTTTTATCATTTACCTACTCGAGGACGAGTAGGAATTAAGCTTGGGGATGCTGATACGCGTCTCCAACGTATCTATAATTTTTGCTTGTTCCATGCTGTAATATTATCAATCTTGGATGTTTTACATTCATTTTATAGCAACTTTATGTCATTTTTTGGGACTAACCTATTGACATAGTGCCAAGTGCCAGTTGTTGTTTTTTGCTTGTTTTTTACTTCGCAGCTAAACTTTGTGGTGATTTTTTCTGGACCAGAAGATAACTTATGGGCCAAGGAAGCAACCAGGGGGAGGCCCGTGGGGACCACAAGACACCAGGACGCGCCTCGGAGCACAAGCGCGGCCTGGTGGGTTGTGGGGCCCACAGAGGTCTCCCGCATCGCCTCTTAGCTCTATAAATACCGAAATATTCCAGAAACCCTAGGGGAGTTGACAAAAAATTGTTCCATTCGCCGCAAGTTCCAGAACCACGAGATCCAATCTAGAGCCCTTCTCCAGCACTCCGCCGGAGGGGAACACGATCACGGAGGGGTTCATCATCCTCATTGGTGCTCCTCCGGTGATGCGTTAGTAGTTCAGCACAGACCTACAGGTCCGTAGGTAGTAGCTAGATGTCTTCTTCTTTCTTTTTGATTCTTAGTACAATGGTCTCCTGGAGCTCTATTTGATGTAATGACTTTGTGCGGTTTGTTTGTTGGGATCCGATGAATTGTGAGTTTATGATCAGATTTGTTTTGCCTTGATATCCATGCTTGATTATTATAACCTCGTATTTCTTCTCCGATATTTAGGTTTTGTTTGGCCAAGTTGATCTATTTATCTTGCAATGGGAAGAGGTTCTTTGTCATGGGTTCAATTTTGCGGTGTCCTTTCCGGTGACAAAAGGGGCAGCAAGGCACGCATGTATCGTTGCTATTAAGGATAAAAAGATGGGGTATATTCCTACATGAATTGATCTTGTCTACATGAGGCGACCATTCTTATTCCATTACTCTGCTTCTCCATGAACTTAATACACTAGATGCATGGCGTATAGCGGTAGATGTGTGGAGTAATAGTAGTAGATGCACGCAAGAGTCGGTCTACTAATCTTGGACGTGATGCCTATATACATAATCATTGTCTTGGATCACTGTTCAAGAAATCTTCCGATTCAGCGATTTATCATCCGATTTATCGCTACTCTTGGGGTGACCGATAAGATTATGCCTTATCTTCATCATTTATCGTTTGGGCCGATTTATCGCTATGACAAGCGATTTATAGGAAATCTACCGATAAATCAGGCCTATTCGTAGCACTATGTTTGCAAGAACTATGTTTATTTGTGTTTTGTGGACCTTGTTACGCAATATGTAATGTTTTTCTATTTTGTTTGTCATTATATCAGGATTCAAAGGCTAGGATTGAAGGTAACACTTCTGTCCAATATTGTTTTGGTGTTAAATATATCATATTTTAGTGTTGGGAACCTAGGATTTGAAAAAAAATTGCCGATTAATAGTCGACCGATAAAATCGATTAATCGGTCGATTTCCGATTAATCTCTAATCCCCAGCTGACCGAGACGATAACGATAAGCGATATCCTCAACATTGTCTTGGATATCGTCATCATTATTCGCTTTTCTATCAATTGCCCAATAGTAATTTGTTTACCCATTTTATGCTATTATTTGAGAGAAACCACTAGTGAAATCTACGGCCCCGGCTCTACTTTCCTATCATATACTTTCACATCTACATTGCTATTTGCCTTTCCCTTTATTTGCATCTTTTATTTTCAGATCTATATTATCAAAAACCCAAAAATACCTCGTTCAATTTTTTGCCGTTGTTCTATTTGCTTTTACCTATCTACCTATTTACCAATCTTTTATACGGGAGGGGTTGACAACCCGTCTTACGCGTCGGGTTGCAAGTATTTGTTCTTTGTGTGCAAGTATCGTGAAATAGTTTTGCTTAAGTCTCCTACTAGTTCGATAACCTTGGTTTCACATCTGATGGAAATACCTATTGTCGATGTGTTGCATCATCCCTTCCTCTTTGGGGAAATACCGATGTCATTCTAACCGCATCAATCTCCTATTGAACTCCGGGTCCCGAAAACCAACCGGACAATGTGGAGTGCTTGGCCCTCGATCATGCTCGTATGGTCGCTTGTCGTCAAAGGTTTCGCGCTCGTATGCTATCTCCAACGAAGGGGGAGTCTGAGTACAATGATAATCGTCACACCGCCGGGGAGGAGTGACCTGGTTACGTCTCCGATCTCCTTACTTATCTCTGTGCAAGGGTTTAGCCGCATCCCTCAGAGGGGGCGATGTCCTACGCCTCCCAGATGCGATCGGTTTATGAGCCGACTAGATTGTCTCTGGGCGGACGATGCAGTCTCGAGACTACGTCATAGCCGCATTCTATGACATGGTCGTCTTCAACAAGGGTCGAGTATGTCGAATCCCTTCTCCAACCGTCGAGACGGAAGCATGAATGAACTCAGCGATTCAGGTCGCTACTACCAAATTCTGCAATATAGTATTGAGCACTCGGAAGTTCCATGACTAGTCACTCAAAAACAACTGCCACGGGTTCCGAGTAGAGCTTGGTTGCTGATGGGCGTGGTCGTCCAGTTCCTTCTACAACTTCTCGAGGCGGTTGCGCTGGGCCAAGGTGGCTAAACGCATCAATTCTATGGCCATAGCCTCGTGAGTCATCCCCGTGATGGGAGTACGCAGAGCCTGCTCGCTCCTCTGGCGGAGTTCTTCCCTCTACTCGTGAGTGAGGGGCTGGGGAATGTACTACTCGTGGCCAGTCAGGTGTTCATTCCTGAGGTCTTCGTTGGCGTGTCTGCGTGAAGCACCCTCGAGGACGTGCAAGCACTAGTGTACCCAAGAGGGTCGTGCTTTTCATTCCAGCCATAAGGACCTCTGTCATGGACTTAATGCTCTCGCACTCGGATCTATCCGAGGAATCCTCATGGAGAGATGCGAAAAGATCGAGGGTGGTCTCGCCGGGCTCGAGCACCGCCACCTACATAGCCGTGGCCTGGAGGGCCATAGTGTGCTTGACCCAGCACTGGAGCCAGAGCACCCGGAGCGCTTGCGATGATAGCGAGCGGGAAGAAGGGGTGCCACCTGGTACGGGACTGACGACTGTCAGAGAAGCCTCCATATGTCCAGCGGGGCTTCCTGGAGCCACACCGAATCGTCGGCGACGAAACTAAGAGCACCGAATTGGATCTAGCCGCCAAGGATCATGATGGTTATGAAAATTCCACCTATGCCGGATATTGCTAGACACGCAACCCCACTGTGGGCACCAACTGTCGAGGCAACAAATCTGACAGTGAGTACTATGGGTATGAATAGGGGCGGAACCTAGCTACGCCATAAGTATAACACTCAGATTTAGCATGTTTAGACCCCTCTCGGAGAGGTAATAGCCGTATGTCTCGTGCCCTGAGGCTTGTGTTTTCTCTTGGGGTATGTGTTTACAGTAGGTTGCGAACTCTTGTTTCAGCGATGGAGGAGAGCTTATATAGAGTGCGCACGCCCTCATCAATACTACGTCTCAATGGGAGATAAGAGGGAGAGTAACTATGGGTGTTACTGGTAATTAATTGTCGCTATAACTACACTTGAAGTTAACTCCAACGTTAGGTCTTCCGACCATTTCAGCTCCCACGTCGCCTCTCCACCTCTTCTGTTCAAGTGGTGCTGGTGAGGCCGACTGGTGGGAACACGTCCGAGTGGCATGATTATATCCGAGTGGATATCTTGGAATGCATATCCGAATACATTTATGGCCCAGAGACCTCTCAATGATGGTGTGGGGCCCTAGGTGGGCCTTAGATGTCAGGTTTATGACCCTACCCTTAGTAGGTGACCCCATCATCGCCCACCTTAGCAAGGCGATGGTTCAGAAATGTGTAAGCGAGAGGGGATTTGAACCATTTGCATAGGACGGCTCCGTACTAGTGGTTGGAGACTAATTTGGATGAAGATCCAAATTAGACTGGGTTTAGACCTCTAATGATCCTCTAGTGTAGAAGCCCATTAGAGAGGTCTATATAAATGAGAGTGCGACTCATGGTTTAGTGTTGATGTTTTTCTACCCACCCTAGCCACGACCTCCACTCCCCACACCGAAGTTGCCTGTTTGTATCTAGCAATCCAACGACTGATGCTACTCCTCACACATGTGCATACCTTGAAGGCGCTCTGATGAACCATTCGAGGGGTCCGCAAGGCGGAGATGGAGACTCACTTCTCCAAGTGTTCTTTCGTTGTCATGATTGTGTTTCTAGTGGTATAACCTATTCCTGTGATTTATCTCCATGGTAGAAATTTTTGTCTATCGTAGCGTAGCTTACCGCATGCCCCCAACGCAATTGACCTGGCACACGACATATCTTTACTAAGTGCACTTGACACTCGCAAAGTGACATGTTGTTTCCATTTAGGTGTTGTTTGTTGATTATTATTATTTTGCTGAGCATTTCTACGAAACTCAGTAAGTACACCTTTTCTGACGTACCGGTAAAGTACACCATTGTCGACTATCCGTGGAGAAACACTTGGCAAAGTAGTTCTTGCTGATGAGGTTGTTTGTCGAGTACTTTTCGCCCTTTGACAATTGTCATCGACACTTGTTGATTCCATTAGTGAATGATGTATGCTTTCTCTTGTATACCCTCGTGTCTCACATCTAAGTCATTTGTTTTCCATACTCACCACAATGCTAGAACGTTATAAGCACTGACATTTGTCTTTTTCATAGAGGCGAAATAAAAGATATTTTTTCACGAAACCTTGTGCCGCGCACACATGTTGCAAAAATGCATGCGTGAAAAAAATTTCTCGAATTTTTGACATTTTAAAATAGCAGCTTCATATGACCATGGGTTCAGGATGTCCTCACTCTCGCAAATGTATCCTATCGTGCACTTGTTTTGTCAGCTTCAATGAATGGGACTTTCTCCCAGAGTCCCTTATACTGCCATAGTTATTAATACATATGATTGTAAGAAAAGTTAAATATATTTTGCATACAAGGTCACACATTAGACATTTTTATTTATATGATTGTCTGCATATCTGCGGATGACCCCCAGATGGCATATAACATGGAATACTCTTCCCACCTCCCATGGCAGTTCCTACGCGTCTGTACTCTTCTATGGAAACCGCTTGCATGTTTGATCTAGTGGTGTCGTTGCATGTTACTCGGCAACAGGTGAACAGGAATAGGGAGGATGGCTCTCCTCTCACCCCCTCCCCCTCCCCCTCGTGGCGACGCCTGCCTTTGGCTCCGGCCCGGCGGCGTCCCTACCCCGTGCGACCCCCCCTCCTCCCTCCCCTCCGCAGACTCCTCCGGGCTCCGCTTCGGCGTCGCATGCCGCTCCCCGCTGCTCTCTGGGCTCCCCTTCTCGCTCTGGCCACATCGCTCCTCTCCGGGCCAATAAGTTTTGGGCGCTTGATTCCAATGGCTCCGGGTCGGAATCTGAGGCTCCTTCTCCTCCTCCCCGCCATGTCCCGGTGTGCTGTTCCCCGGTGACTGCGGCGGCGGGTCGCTGGCGTAAGTTCGCGCCCGGGGGGCGGGGGCGGCCCGTCGGGCCTGCCGTGGATGTGGATGGGTGGCGCCGCGTTTCGCGTGGTCGTCGGCGTGCGTCGTGCTGGTCCCCTGTTGCGGTCCCGTTGATGTCCGTTGGGGTGGATGGGGCTGCACCGCCGTCGGCGTCTTTCTCTCCGGCGGGTCCCCTTGCTTGCTCGCCCTCCGATGCGGTCTCCGTCGCTCCGGCGGCGTCGGCGATGGTGCCAACCCTAGATCTGGGATCGAGGCGGCGCTGGTACCCCCGCCTGTGGTGCGGGCCCCGCTGGGTGATGCTGGGCCTGGTGGGTATGTCTCGGTGTTGGCTTTAGTGTCCTTTTCTGATTCCCCCCCCCCTTCCTTCTCTGGTTTCTAGGCCGCGGGTGGCCCAGGTCCAGCCCACCCCTCCTGTGAGGCCTTTTATCGAGCCGGGCCTGGCTCGGTCAGGATACTTATAGGTGCGGAGGGATGCGGTTCCCCCATTTCTAGGGTTTCCTGCCTCCTCCTCAGATTTGTCTCGACACCGTCTACCCATTCGGCGCTTCGCCAGATCTACTCCTCCCCCTCCCCTCTCCCTCTCCTTTGCGGCGGTGGTTGCGATGGATCGCTCCCGTGCTTCCTCCAGTGAGGCGGTCTCCGGGCAGAAGCGGGGGCGTGATAGCTCCGGTGAGGCGGCCGCGGATCTGGAGTACGAGGCGGCTCTTCGTGCGAGGCTCCAGGCCTCTCTCGCTCCGGAGGCGGGGTCGACGGTGGCGTCGGCTGGCGTGTCTCCCCGCGCCTCTGGGTCGGGCCCGTCGGTGCCTCCCCCCCCCCTTATCTGGTGCTCCTATGGCTGCGGTCCATCCCTGGGAGTTGGCGGCGGCGGCCAGTCAGGCGGGCTCGTCGGGGCCACCCCAGGCGTCTCCTCCGCTGGGTGCTGCTCTCCGGGGCGGCGCTCCGTTGCAGGCTCCGGTGGTGGCTGGGGGTGGTCCATCCCGCTTCTTCCCCCGAGGCGCATCGGGGGCCCCGGTTCGTTGCCCTGTCGGTCCCGCTGCCGGGCGGGGCTCTGGATCTGGGCCTGCTCCGCCTGGTGACGGTATCCTTCCTCCTCCTCCTCGTGGCTCTGACCGCATCCCTCCCCAATCCCAAGTCTCCAACCCCATCCTCACCTATTTCGTGTGTCACCGCCCCGGCCATTTCCAATCTCGGTGTGAAAACCCTCCCTTCTGCCTCATTTGCAGCGAAGACGGTCACCTCACGGTTGACTGTCAAAATCGCGTCAAGCTTCCCGCTTTTGTTCATTATGGCACCTGTCTCCCTGGGTGTTCTTTCTTTGCTTTAGATAGGGGGATCCCGGAGGCAGCCCCTATCCCGTCGCTTTCCAATGTTGGAATTATCTCCGTCCAAGCTAAACGCATTTCTTCCCAGACCCTGCTTGATGAACTTCAGTTATGGGATGAGGGTGGTTGGGATTGGCAAATTCGCCAACATTCTGAGTTTGATTTCGCTGCGACTTTTCCTTCCAAAGAGAGCCTCCGTATGATCTCCTCTTGCACTAGCTTCATGCTGCCTCTGAATCAACTTGTGGTCTCGGTCAAAGCTGCTTCCAACAGGTCCAAGGCGATTTTTTCTCTGTCTGATGTGTGGGTGCTGGTTGAAGATGTTCCTCCTAACATGCGCACCACGGCGTTCCTCATGGCTTTCGGGGTTCTCATCGGGAAACCTATTGAAGTGGACGAAGACTCTTTGGCCATCCTGGGGCCGGCCCAGCTTCGGGTCTAGTGTGTTGACCCACTGTGCATCCGTGGCGCCATTGATGTCTTCCCTGGCGCTGGTGGCTTTCGGCTCCGGGTGCGGGTGGAGGGGGCCTCGGGTCCGGTGTCGCCTCCTCCTCCTCCCCCGCCCCCGGCCTCTGGCAACGGCGACAAGAGCAAAGATGGGGATGGATGCCCCGACGACTCCATGCATGGGTTCGATCTTCGTTTCACCCAGTAGGAGTGGGATGGGCTTTCTCCCGAAGATCAGGATTTGCTAAAGGAGAATGCGCCTGCTGGTAGGGGGGCCTAGGACTTGATGCCTGGCTTGGGCGGCGAGGATGCGGCCTCGGGAGAGGCTAAGGGCATGCCTTTCTCAGCGGTGTGCTCCAATCTCCCTGCCCGTCCCGCTTCTCCCTCCTTGTCTGGCATTGAAGATCTTCCCCCGGTTGGACCCGATGCTTCCAAGAAGAAAAAGAAATCCTCTGTGAAGAAATACTCCGCCAAGAGCCGTGCTTCTGGTGGCTCTAGGCAGTCCGCGGCTGGGCTCTGCCGAAGGCTTGATGCTGATCTGGGTACGCGGGTGGCCGATCGGGCTGCTCGGCGTGCTACGGCTCGGGATCTGCCCCCTTCAGGTTTGTTCCCAGCCCCCTCCCCGTCCCTCCCCATGGTTCCCTCTCTTGTGCGTTTAGTTCTTCCTTCACAAGCTGATGATCACTTGCTCAAAATTTTAGATGATGTGGGTATTTGCTTAGACTCTAGCTTGGGATCTCCCTCGTCTATTCTTGGTATTATTAGGGCAAATGAAATAGCCCAGGCTGATATTGCGAAATCCAAGGAGGTTGGGGTGGGTTCGGGTGCCCCACTGGTTGTGGCCGGTGGGGGCGAGGGGGGAGATGATAGGTGTCAAGCTCCCCCGGTGGTTTCTAAACGTGGGGCAGGGAAGCGTGCAAAATCCTGCATGGCGCCGAGCAGGTCGAGTCTCCGTATTAAAAACTTGTCTTACAGATGAAGGCCTTATTCTGGAACATTAGAGGTTTCGGCGCTAGGGGGCGCAGGGACCAACTTAAAGACTTGGTTCGGTCTAAAAACGTAGAATTTATTGGTCTTGTTGAGACTTTCAAATCTTCCTTTTCCTCGAGCGAATTATCGGCCATTGCTGGGATAGACAGATTTCATTGGAATTTTGTGGCCTCGATTGGTCATTCGGGTGGTTTTCTGCTTGGTTCCAAAAAAGATACTTTCGATTTTGTGGCTTTTGACCATGGCATTTCTTGGGCTAGCACGGTGGTTTCTCTTCGATCTCTCAATTCCTTGCTCTAAATCATGGTGGTATATGGTCCGGCTAAGCACGCAATGTCTTATGCTTTCTTGGAAAAGCTTAATATTAAAATTGAATCATGCCAGCTACCCCTCTTGATCGGGGGCGATTTTAACCTGCTTCATTTCCCTTCTGACAAGAGCTCGTCTAACTTCTCTTGGCCTCTTGCTGATGCTTTTAATGCTTTCATTAGGGACACGGCTATTCGTGAGATTCCTAGGGTTGGAGCCCGTTTTACTTGGTCTAACCATCAAACTCCCCCCATCCGTTCTGTTCTCGATAGGGATTTTGTTTGTCCTTTGTGGGATTCTTTTTTCCCCCGTGTCAGTCTTAGAGCCCTGGCTTGTGTTGGCTCTGATCACACCCCCTTGATTCTAGATGATGGTACGCGCCCACTGGGTCTCCCGAGGTTCCAGTTTGATGCTTCATGGCTACATGTGGACGGTTTCAATGAGTTGGTGGCACAAAAGATTCTGACTTTCCTTTCTTCTACTCGCCGTTCTTTTGGCCCAATGGATGACTGGCATCAATGCTCTTATTTCCTTCATAGATTCCTTAGAGATTGGTCTAAAAACCACTACGCTGAGTCAAGGCATGACAAAGCTAGGTTGGTGGCTCAAATCGGCGTTCTGGACGAACGCGTCGATAGCTCTGGGCTGTCCTCGAATGAATGGCAAACTCGGTATGGTTTAGAAGAGGCGCTGCTGGGCATTCATAGGCAGGAGGAAGTGTACTGGAAACAGCGTGGTCCTATCAACTGGACCTTAAAGGGTGACTCTCCCACGTCCTACTTCTTTGCTATTGCTAACGGTAGGCATCGGAGATGCATTATTGATAGCCTTATGATAGACGGCTTCAGGGTTTCTGACCCTACGGTGATTATGCGTCATGTGGTTTATTTTTTCTCTAACCTCCTAGCGGCTAAAACTGAGCTAGGCTTTAAGCCGGCCTCGTCCTTCTGGTCTCCTCTTGATCAGCTCTCGAACGCTGATAATGATAGTTTGCTGATCCCACCCACGGAAGAGGAAATTTTCGAGACAATCCATTCTGCCAACTCTAATGCGGCTTCAGGTCCTGACGTTTTTTCCATTCCTTTTTTCCGGCAATTCTGGCCTCAGCTAAAAGGCCTAATTATGGCTATAACTCAAGGTTTTTGGTTGGGGACTGTTGACATCTCGAGACTTAACTACACAGTACTCACACTCATCCCTAAAGTCAAAGGCGCTGACTTGATCTCCCAATTTATGCCCATTGCTTTGATAAACAATTTTGCTAAGATCCCTGCCAAGGGCATGGCTACTAGGGTTTCTCCGATCGCCCATCGGGTCATTATCCCTTTCCAATCTGCGTTCATTAAGGGGAGATTCATCTTGGACGGGGTGCTTTGCTTACATGAGATAATTCATGACCTTTGTAGTAAGAACACCAAGGCTGTGGTCCTTAAGCTTGATTTTGAAAAGGCGTATGACTCGATGAGCTGGAGGTTTCTTCGCCAAGTTTTGTTGGCCAAGGGCTTCAATGGTTCGGTGGTTCATCGTCTGATGCAACTTGTCACTGGTGGCCACACGGCGGTGGCTGTCAATGGCCAGACCAGTCATTTCTTTGCGAACGGTAGGGGTTTGAGACAAGGAGATCCGTTGTCTCCCTTGCTTTTTAAGTTTGTGGCCGATGCTCTATCTCACATTTTGTCACATGCTGCGGCTGCTGGTCACATTTCGCCTTTTAGCTCCCACCTCATTCCTAATGGCATCTCTCACCTACAATATGCGGATGACACCATCATTGTGGTTGAACTTAATGATAAATCTATCATGAATCTGAAATTTCTTCTTCTATGCTTTGAAGCTCTGTCGGGCCTTGACATCAACTTCTCTAAGAACGAGGTCATTGTGACTGGGGTACCTATCTCGGAAGCGCAGAGGGTGGCCCACCTTTTGAACTGCTCTCTTGGATCTTTTCCTCTCAAATATTTGGGCTTACCCATTTCCCCTCTTAAGCTTTTGGCCAAAGATTTTGCCCCGGCTGTGACTAAACTTGGCAATAGAGTTTTGTCGTGGCGAGGCCGCTATAATTCTCAGGCGGGCAAGGTTGCCCTTACCAACTCCTGCCTCTCCTCTCTCCCGATGTTTCTAATGGGCTTTTACCTTCTGTCCGAAGGGACTCACTCGGGCTTCGATAAGCACAGGGGTGCCTTTTACTGGAATTCCTCCGATAATAAACGCAAATATAGGATGGTTAAATGGGATCTCATTTGTAGACCTAAGAACATGGGGGGCCTTGGCATCATTAATACCAGAATCATGAATAAATGCCTTTTGTTAAAATGGTGGTGGAAGATTATGTTCCTTGATGATCGCCCTGCTTGGCTTAACCTTCTCAAAGCTAAATACTTCCCCTCCTCGAGCCCTATGTTCGCTCCCTCTTCCGGTGGCTCTCAATTTTGGCGTCAGCTTGTTAGTATTAGACCGATTTTCCGGTCCCTTGTGAAATTCGTTGTTCGTAACGGTAAATCTACTCGTTTTTGGTTATACTGGTGGGTTGGGGACACCACGCTTGCGGTGGCTCACCCGACTCTGTTTTTGTATTGTGCTGATCCCGAGATCTCTATCTTTGAGCTCTCGGCTCAGGGTTGGGCTTTAGATTTCCGACGTTCTCTTTCCCCTGTGGAGTTGGAAGAGTGGCAACGCCTTACTACCTGCTTCCCCCTGCTCTCGGAGGAAGAGGACTCCGTTTCTTGGCCACATTCCTCTTCGGGGCGTTTTTTTTGTTAAGTCGGCGTATTCGAAACTTATCGCTGGTAGTCGCACTGACAAGTTTAAATACATTTGGTCTGCCCGCATCCCTCCTAAGATTAAAATCTTCCTTTGGCAAGCTCTTCGTCGCAAACTTCCAGCGGCTGACCAGATCAAGAAGAGGAACGGGCCGGGCTCTGACAGTTGCCAACTGTGTGGTGCCCTGGAGAATACCGAGCATATCTTTTTCCAGTGCTCTTTGGCTAAATTCATTTGGAGATGCATTAGACTTTGGCTTCGTGTTAATTGGAACCCATCCTCTTTTGAGGATCTACGGCGTTGTATTAATTCTCTAGCAGGCCGGTCTAAGCGGGTTTTCATGGTGGGCTGGGCTGCGATTTGTTGGCCGCTTTGGACTAGTAGGAACAAGTTCACTATTGAACACATTTTCCCGGCTAACCCAGTGAGTTGCTTATTTAAAGCCAATGTCTTTTTGCAGCAGTGGAGATTATTGACTAAGGATGGGGACCTAGAGGCGTTCGACGATATGTTGTCCAAAATGAAATCTACGGCTTCTTCTCTGCTGCGGCGTCCCAGGAGGACGGTTTCTTAGTGGTTTGGCTGTTCGTTTGGCTGGCCTGCGCGCCAAGACAGGCTGGATGCCTTGTACCCATACTTCTTAGCCGTTTTATGTTAAACTTATGTGGTGCCATGTGATGGTTGTGACTCTGCCTGATGGCTTTATCTATAAAGTCGGGCTCTCGCCTTTGATCTATAAAAAAAAAGATTGTCTGCATAAATCGATGCAGAGGCCGCGGATTATCTTCCTTTGAAAGAAAGAAGAAGAGAAACTAATTTTCACATGAACATATGTTAGATAAGCATGCTAACCATACCATACATTCCTACTTCAAAATTTAGTAACTCAGCCTTTTGTATGGTAACACCAGAAAGACAACAAAATGTCCAATGGGTCATCAGACTACGTATGGACCCTCATGATCTACTACCTTGTACGTACTTGACACAAACATCAGCTCATACAAAGTTATGAATCCGAGAAGCAAAACCATCAGAAAGAGATTTGGTATTACAGCTGTCGGTAGCAGAGAAGGCATTTAATTATAATTGAAGGGGTTTATTAGTATGTCTTTTCAGTAGTACCTACTAAGTAATAGTGCGTTTTAAAAGCACGCAGAGTACGTACGAGTCTGGATTTGCAGACCCTGGGTTAAAGATCAATCACTATGCATAAGGATATGCACGTGATGTTATAATCCAGGGTGACTCGCGGCTATATCCAATCCACCAATACTCCAGTTGAATACTCCCTTCGTCCCAAAATAAGTGTCTCAATTTTAGTACAATTTTGTATTAGAGCTAGTACAAAGTTGTTCCTAAATATAAGTCTTTGTAGAGATTTTACTACGAACCACATATGGATGTATATAGATGCATTTTAGAGTGTAGATTCACTCATTTTGCTCTGTATGTAGTCCATAGTGAAATCTCTACAAAGACTTATATTTAGGAACAGAGTGAGTACTCCATATATTAGCAGGACCGTCGGAAGAAAAAAAAGAACCGAGAGATGCATGCATGCAAGCATTAAGTACCTACGTGCTTGCGCATGCAATTAGTAGTAACAAATTAGGCCAAAAGAGGTTCAACTTCGAGCGCCACAAACTGAGAAGGCTGATGTTGCTAAAGAAATGTCGAAACTAGGATTAAACATCATACACAAGCAGTGGTGTACAATCAGTTATTACTCTTGTTGACTCCAGAAGTATATCCACATTTGTGTATGATTGAGTACCATGCATCTTCAATGAACTGCTGAATATAAAGTCTTGCTGTTGCCACATTATAACACTTTAGTTGTACACCAATTTAATGAGGCCATAATCTAGGAACAGCATGCATGCAAAGAAAAAGGAACAGTACTAGTATGCAAGTTACATGTACGCAGTAGATTCAAATGCATAACTCACCAATATTCAGAAAATAAATGGTTATATATACCTGCATAGTTGGAAAAAATGCATGATGGAGGAAAGCAAAGTTTGAAGGAACAATAACCGATGTAAAAGTTAGTGCTTTGAGTTAGCACAAGTTCGACTTAATTAATTCTTGCTATGAGGACAGAAGGATGGTAACATAATATCACCTCTATCCGAATTACAAGACGATTTGATTATTTCAATATGGACTACATACAGACTAAATGACTGAACAAATACACTAAACACGTCTATATACACCTGATTCAGAAAAAATAAAGTTAGAACATCTTATAATTCAGAACATATGTTGTACTACTATATAGCTCATATATGACTCCCTAGCTAATTGAATGAACTTACTATTATTTTTAATCCATAATTCAGAACATATTGAGTACTATATAGCTCATATATATGACCCCCTAGCTAATTGAATGAACTTAATATTATTTTTAATCCAACACCACACAGAAAATATGAAAATCATTAATATATTATTTTGCAATAGTTCAAAATTACAATTGTAAGTTTTAATTATCGACGCTCCCTTGACACATTTAGTGGACTAATGAACTGAAAATATTGATCGAATCATTTTAGAGAACTTGAGAAGGCGAAGTGATATTGCTGATCACATTCAGTGCAGTTTACTCGTCTATGTATATACACATATTTATAGAAGGGCGAAAATGATGTCAACATGATATATTGCGGCTTTTTCAGTTGGTACTATAAGTAGGTTAGGTACACAATTGTAAGTTTACAGGAAAATTGTAAATCATAGTGGACTTTTTCAGTTGTTACTATAAGTAAAAGATATATAAGAGACAGGGTGAAAACAAATTTTACTATCTATCAAACTGACATGCAAGCACCTTTTTGCCAAGAATCTAAATCCAAAATCAAAATACCTTTTGTATACTCCTACATGCACACAAAACCCAACCTAATTAAATGTCCTCCATTACAAGTGCCTTCTAGCTAGCACACACATTGCTTACTCTCTTTTTTTTTCAAATTGATCTCCCTTTCCTTTTATTGGCACACTCACGTAGCAGTAGTGTGAACATTGCTAGCATCAAAATACGGCTCCAAAAATGGCTACGAGACATGCAGGAAAGAACAAGCATATGTAAACAGACGTATTTTAACCTCGCCGTCTATCTGCAAAACGTGGGCATAAAAGATTCTGATCACAGAAACATGATAGCGCTAACTTGCATGAGTGGCACTGCATGCGGGAATCCTATGATCGATCCTTCACAAATAAGACAGGCCCTCCCAAAATGCACAGAATTCAAAGATCTGATCATGCGCTCGCTCGCGCATCCACAAGAGGGAGCGCAAATTAAAGCTCGCTAGCTAAAGCTGCTGCACATGACCAAAAGTGAGACATCCATCCATGCACTAAAAGTGAAGCAACTATAGCTAGTAGATAGAATGCGTGCATATAGTATTCATTCTTAGCTACACACACATATATAGGGACCTGTATGAATCATCATCAGGACAACAGTACCAGTTTTAATTTCTCATAACTCATAATGTCACCACCGGTACAACAGAGTTTGAACAAAAGGTAACCCCAAGAAAACGAAAGAAAACCACTCTAAAAGAGAGAGAGAGAGACAGAGAGAAAGGAAGAAGAAACCCTTAAAAAGGTGACCAATGCTGGAGAACTCAAAAACAGTTCTCTAATTAAGCTTCCAGGGGAGGAGTACTAGTATTAACTTATACATCTAACGGGAGTTGGCAAATTGGAGTAACCAATTAAACACACTGATTGAAATGCCAAGATGAGAGAGAAAGCTAGAGAGAGAGAGAGAGAGGCTCGTTACTTGCACCACCATTGCTGCTGCATGCTAGCTAGCTCTCATATATCCTCCCCACACCTACACCATATGCCTTATATACAAAACACCAAAGGAGGGAGAAGCAGCAAATCAAGTAGTATAGCCAGGAGTGATCTAGACTTACACTTGCTTGCGTACTTCCCTCTTCTCCGGCTTTGATCTAAGCATCCATGCCCTCGTCTTCTTGATTATCGATTGAATCCGATGCCGCAGAAGAACATGGACTGGACTGGTGGATCCACCTCTCATCGGCAAAACCCTACGAGTCTTTTTGGATCTAAAACTGCTTTCTGGCCTCCGAGACCATCTCTCTAGCTTCCCAGAGTATTCTCTCTCATCTTAGCTTCCCCCCACAAATTACATGTTATTTTAGTCAAGGAAAAAGTTAACCGGAAAAATGGAGGAGAAAAATCAAGAGGTTAACGACCAACGAGCTAGCCATCCATTCATCGAGACTCACTGGACGGCCGGCTAGAAGAAGGTTGCAATGGAGGATCCGCAGTTAGCCATATCCGGCCACGCCGCAGGCGAGCCGCCGATGCCCCCGTTGCCCCAGTACATGAGGGGGGAGGAGGTCGGCGCCGTGGAAGCGTTGCTGGCCGCCGGATTCATGGACGCGGCGGCGGCGGCGGCCATGAGGGCGTCGGAGGCCATGATATTAGCCTCGACGTTAGTCGAAGACGTCGGATGTTGATCCCAGCTCTGCTGATCCCCATCGCTCGCCTTCTTCTGCTGGTGGTGGTGGTGCTCGCCGGCGGTGGCCTCGGCTTTCACATGCAGCTCCTCCAGTCCCGGCACGATGGAGCCGGACAGCAACGGCGCGTAGAAGCCGTCAAAGAGGCCGCCAGCTCCGTCTTGAAGGTGCTGCTGCCATGGCTTCATGTGGATCTGCGAGCCGTTGCCGTCACCGGCGCCGTAGCCGAGCCCCAGCAGCTGATCCACCTGGGTCTGGTGCTGCTGGTGCATCTCGTAGGCGGTGGCGTCCGAGACGACCGACTGCATGGCGTGGAAGAGGCCGAGGTGGTCGCCGCCCGAGGCGCCGCTCCCGAGCAGCAGCGAGGCCAAGGAGCTGCTCCCGTGACCGTGGAGGCCCAGCGCCGAGGAGAGGGAGACCGGCGGCGGGAGCGACATGGCGGTAGACGAGGAGATGCCGCCGGAAGCGGCGTTGGAGGAGGCGACGACGGCGCAGGAGCCCGGCCTGCCCCCTCCGTTGCTGCTCCTGGAGCGCTTGTTCTTGCGGCAGCCTCCCCCGACGGGGACGTTGCGGAGCGTGCCCCCGCGCGTCCAGTAGCGCTTGCACGCCTTGCAGAAGTGGCGCGGCTGCGACAGCGAGTAGTTGTTGTAGTAGCAGAACTTGGTGTTAGCCGAGTCGCACCGTGGGCAACGCAGCGCCTCCGCCCGCGGGTCCGCCACGGCACCGGCACCAGCACCGCCTCCGGCCGACGAAGAGCTACTCCTCCCCGCGCCCGCTGGCTGCATCGCCGCAGCCGCAGCAGCCCCCCCGCCCGCGCCAGCCATGAATTGATATCCGGGTCTCCTCCGCCCTCACCCCCGTACGCCTACAGATCAACACGCGCAAAGGCGGCTGCTAGAGACGAAGGAAAGAGTGATCGGTGGATGGACGGAGGTGGGAATGGAATGGGATGGGGAGGAGAGGGAGAGGGGGAGGGGGCCGGGGTGGGTGGGGTTTTCAGCTGTGAGGTTCGCTGACAAGGGCTACACAACAAAATGGGCGTGCAGGTATTATTGCGAGCTGATGGTGATACTACTACACTTCCTTCCTTCCTTCCTTCCTTGCAGTTCCGCGAACCGCAGCGCAGCACAGCAAGACAAGGCAAAAATTAGTAGCTAGAGAGGGAAGCGGTCGCAGGCAGCCTACCTCAGCTTATATAGCAGCCCAGCGCGGGCCGGGCCACGAGCGGCGCGTCTGCAAGCTACCTGCTAGTGCTAGCTCCCGCGCACATACTGTTAGATCATATCCATGGTTAATTATGCTGAGTAAATAGGTAATTTTCTGATTAATTTAATCCAAGATTAACCACTTGCATGGCATTGACACAAATAATCGCATACTGATATTCAATCATGCAAACACATACTACGTTAATTGTAGACAGATCTACATATAACGCTAGCATGCCTAAAACAGAAAACAGTAGGAGCGGGATAAACGAGTTATACCCTCCAGTAGACCATGCAGAGGCCGCGGCGGCGGTGACGGCAGCAGCGTCCTCGGCTGCCTTTTTGTCGGTTTCGGTCTTCTCGGCGGCGGCACGTTCGGCGTCGGTGGACATGGTGATGACGGAGGCGACGCGGACGTAGAGGAAGTAGACGAACGGCGAGCAGTCGCGTCCAAAAACCTATTCGCCCCTCTCTCGTACAGGATCTAGAGAGGCGGGGTTTCGGAGACCTGCTCTCCCGTCGACCGTGTACGCGGCGGACGGGATGGAGTCACCGGCGGCAACAGCAGCAAAGGAACGACGGTGGGCGTAGAGGCAGATGCGTTCTGTTGTGGCGGCTAGGGTTAGGAGGCACCTCACACTTATATAGGTGCAGCCACGTGTGGAGACACGTGGGCTTGACCCACGTCCGAGTCCGTGACAGCCCACGATCCGACGTCTCAGATTGTGGCCCCGCTGTCAGAAACTCTCCGTTAGTGATTGACAAAAATAAGCGCATAGGTGTGAGATCGGCTCGGGTCAATCCCGCAACCCACGGCGCGTCGTGATGAGGCGGGCGACGGAGGAGTGCGCGAGGGCCTCTTCTCTTCTCAAGCTCCAATAATATGTGGAAGAGAATCCCTTATAAGGAGGTCCAACTCCTCTTCCACTTCCGGGATGGGACTAAACTTTCCACTACACCTAGTGTCAATAAACCCACATGGGCCCTTAGAGATGTTCCAGAAATTGCTATATGGGCCTAAAGCCCATCTCAAATTTCAGCAATGCCCCACCAGATCTCGAGGGCCCATTGTGTCCTGTGTTCCAATTGCTGTTTCGATATACCAGTGTTTCAGTAAAGACCTGTTAAGGTTGAGCTTCACCTAGAGCAAGTAGCTACACTCCTTCACAATTGAACAATGGACTATGCCTTAAATTGTCAGTTTGGCGTAAAGAAGCTTCACCACATGTCTTACTGATACTAGGCTGCCGAAGGCTGACACCTCGGGTGGAGCATATAAGTCACACTCCTGGCCTATTCATGAGCTTACTAGAGATTACCCCAATCTCATAGACTGTGACCAGCAGTCGGGCTCATATAGGTGTGTTCCTCCAAAGATCGATCTGTAGGATAGCATCTTGCTTGCATAAGCTTTGGAACACATTGAGACAATAGTCATCCTCCCATACAGTATCGAGAGTATTGCATCTCCAACGGAGTGTGCTAGTATAGTTACTCTCCTCAGTTCACCACTGGCTTGTTTTCCCAGGTCCTACTTCACAGGATCTCCGATCACATAGGTTGGGTTACCATCATGGCAACTCATGTGGGTCTCATACCCACCCACCTCGATGCATGATCTATCACAACACGTGATAGCCCTTTTGTAAAGGGATCTGCGAGATTCTTAGCCGTATGGACATATTCCAATGCTATCACTCCGGAGTTTCTCAATTTTCTGACAGCTTTTAATCTCATTCTTATGTGTTTGTTGGACTTCATGTTGTCCTTTGAACTCTTCACCTTGGTGATGACAGTCTGATTGTCACAGTTCATAAGGATAGCTGGAACCGGTTTATCAACCAATGGCAAGTCCATCAAAAGATCTCGAAGCCATCCTGCTTCAACACCAGATGTGTCTAATGCCGTTAATTCTGCTTCCATTGTCGATCTCATTAAGATCGTTTGCTTGCAAGACTTCCAGGAAACAGCGCCACCTCCAAGAGTAAACATATACCCAGTTGTGGCCTTCATCTCATCAGCATCAGAAATCCAATTCGCATCACTATACCCTTCAAGTACCGACGGGTATCCAGTATAGTGAAGTCTATAGTTCATAGTACCCTTCAGATAACGCATAACTCTTTCAACAGCATGCCAATGTACATCACCCGGTTTTGATACAAACCAACTCAGTTTGCTCACAGCAGAAGCGATGTCAGGCCTCGTAACACTAGCTAGGTACATCAGTGAAGCAATGATTTGAGAGTATCTCAATTGATCTATAGCCGTGGCTTTGGACTTTCGAATAAACACGCTAGGATCATATGGTGTTTGAGATGGTGTGCAGTCCAAGTATCCAAAACGACTCAGCACCTTCCCAACATAATGGGATTGCAGAAGTGTAATCCCACCCTCATTATCTCTCAGTAGCTTGATGTTCAAGATAACATCAGCCACACCAAGGTCTTTCATCTCAAAGTTCTGAGATAGAAACAACTTG
Organism: Secale cereale; assembly: GCA_902687465.1. Classification (NCBI taxonomy): domain Eukaryota; kingdom Viridiplantae; phylum Streptophyta; class Magnoliopsida; order Poales; family Poaceae; genus Secale; species Secale cereale. Next base: position 279,059,455 of record LR738710.1, read on the forward strand.
ACCTCCTCAATGACTTTGAGGTTGGTTCCGAATATCAGCATGTCATCAACATACATGCATAGTATAACTCCTTCGCCCCCACCATGGCGATAGTATACACATTTGTCAGCTTCATTAACAACGAAGCCAACAGATGTCAGAGTTGTATTAAACTTATCATGTCACTGCTTAGCTGCTTGTTTCAGGCCATATAAAGATTTTATCAACCTACACACTTTTTCTTCCTGACCATCTATCATAAAGCCATCTGGCTGTTGCATGTAGATTTCCTCGTTTAACTCTCCATTCAGGAAAGCTGTCTTAACATCCATCTGGTGGACGAGAAGACCATGCGAGGCCGCCAACGAGAGTAATACTCGAATGGTGGTCAGTCTAGCCACATGTGAATAAGTATCAAAAAAAGTCTTCCTCTTCTTTTAGGTCATAGCCCTTGGCCACAAGCCTAGCCTTGTACTTTTCAATCGTACCATCGAGCCTAAACTTATTTTTGAACACCCACTTACATCCCAATGGTTTGCAACCATAGGGACGCTCAGTAATCTCCCATGTCCCGTTAGTCATGATGGAATCCATCTCGCTACGGACCGCTTCCTTCCAGTAGTCAGCTTCTGGAGAGGCATACGCTTCTGAAATATAAGTGGGAGTATCATCCACGAGGTACACGAAGAAATCATCACCAAAGGTCTTTGCAGTCGTTTGTCTCTTTCCCCTACCAAGGGTTTCCTCATCATCCTCCTCAGGATTTTCATCATGTGTTTGTTCATAGTATTCCATAGGAATGGCAGACTCAGGAGTCTCCTCAGATTCCTGTCTTGAAGTGCTTTTCATATCTCTCATAGGAAATATATCCTCGAAGAATGTAGCATCCTTAGACTCCATAATTGTACCAACCTTTTGGTTAGGTACCTCAGATTTCACTACTAGGAATATATAGCCAACGCTATTCTTAGCATACCCCAAATTAACGCAGTCCACGGTCTTCGGTTCCAAGCTTGCGCGTTTTGGGGACCGGCACATTGACTTTCGCCAAACAACCCCAAGTACCCAAGTACGCAAGTATGAGAGTGTTGTCCTTCTCTTCACCCATTTCTCATAGGGAGTGATCTCATTGTCCTTTGTCGGAACTTTATTCAGGACATGACATGTCATCAATATAGCCTCCCCCCACCATGCCTTGGATAAACCCGACGTATCTAACATGGCGTTAATCAAATCAGTTAGAGTACGGTTATTCCGCTCGGCAACCCCAGTTGACTGGGGTGAATAGGGAGGCATCCTCTCATGAATAATGTCATGTTCCGCACAAAAGGAATCAAACTCACTAGAGAAGTACTCTCCACCACGATCTGACCGGACTCATTTAATTTGTTTTTCAAGTTGTTTCTCAACTTCTGCCTTATAGATTTTAAAGTAGTGTAGAGCCTCATCTTTAGTATTTAACCGATACACATAGCAATATCTAGTGGAATCATCTATCAATGTCATGAAGTATTTCTTTCCACCTTTAGTCAACACACCATTCATCTCACAGAGATCAGAATGTATGAGTTCAAATGGTGCCAAGTGTCTCTCCTCCGTGACCTTGTGAGGCTTGCGAGGTTGCTTAGCTTGCACACATGAAAGGCACTTAGAACCTTTGGCTAAAGTGAAACTCGGGATTAAATCCAACTTAGCTAGCCGCGTCATAACACCGAAACTAATGTGACAAAGACGTGAATGCCAAACTGCTGATTCATTAATATTCGAATGAATATGGTTCACGACTTTATTACAAAAATCTGCGAGGGAAAGGCAAAACATTCCTCCGCTCTCATAACCTTTTCCAACAAAGAGTCCATATTTCATAACAACTAATTTATTAGACTCGAAAACCAACTTAAACCCTTCTCTACATAGAAGGGAGCCACTAACGAGGTTCTTCTTGATGGCGGGGACATGCTGCACATTCTTTAGCTGCACGATCCTTCTCGAAGTAAACTTCAGATCGACCGTGCCAACACCATGAACAGAAGCACTCGCGCCATTCCCCATCAATACGGACCCTTGGCCTGTGACATGGTAAGAAGTGAACAACGAAATGTCAGCACACACATGAACACCTGCACCTGTGTCCACCCACCAATCGTTGGGCTGAAACACTGAAAAAAGTAAATAAATTACCATACCCAGATGCACCATTCTCATTGTTGCCCACAATCATGTTGACAGAGTTGGAGTCCTGTCATGGCTTCTTGTACTTGTTTGGGCACTTGTTGGCCCAATGTTCAATCGAACCACTAGTAAAGCAGCCCTCATCCTTCTTGTTCTTCTTGAAGGCCTTTTTACCCTTCTTTCTTAAAGTCAGTATTGTGTTGGACACCATTCTTTCCGTTGGGCTTATGGGAGTTGAAGTTCCTCTGGTTCACCATGTTGGCGACAGAAGTTCCTTCGACCGCTTTCCCGTTCGAGTTCTTTGCTCTTGAGTTCTGCTCAACACTCAGATGGCTAATGACATCCTCCACTGAGAATTCACACCTCTGATGTTTTAGAGTAGTAGCAAAGTTCCTCCAGGAATTAGGGAGCTTAGTGATTATGCAGCCCGCGACAAACTTGCTCGGTAACTCACACTTCAGAAGCTCGATGTCCTTAACGATGCATATTATCTCATGAGCCTGCTCCAGCACAGGACGGTTTTCAACCATCTTGTAATCGTGGAACTGCTCTATAATATACATCTCACTCCCAGCATCGCTGGCCCCGAATTTAGTCGAGCGCCTCCCACAATTCCTTGGCGACACGCACATGTAAATATGTGTCGACCAGTTTATCTCCGATCACGCTAAGAAGTGCTCCGAGAAATACGACGGTGGCCTCCCTGAACGCCTTCTCCTGTTCAAGAGCAATTGTTCCGTGGGCACACCGGCGACCCAGAATAAGTTCATAGCCGTGAGCCATAAAGTGGTCTTAGTCTACCAACGCTTAAAGTATGTACCGGTAAACTTATCCGGTTTCAGTGCAGCGGCAAAGCCACTTGTCGAAAAATTCCTACACATAATAGGTTTTTGGATTGCTGAGTAAATAGGCAATTTTCTGATTAACTTAATCCAAGAATTAACCACTAGCATGACATTGGCAAAAATAATCGCATATTGATATTCAATCATGCAAGCACATACTACGCTAATTGTAGACAGATCTACGTATAACGCTAGCATGCCTAAAACAGAAAACAGTAGGACGGGGATAAACGAGTTATACCCTCCAGTAGGCCAGGCAGAGGCCGCGATGACGGTGACGGTAGCAGCGTCCTCGGCTGCCTTCTTGTCGGCTTCGGTCTTCTGGGCGGCGGTGAACATGGTGATGACGAGGGCGACGCGGACGTAGAGGAAGTAGAAGAACGGCGAGCAGTCGCGTAGTCACTTCCCAAAAACCTATTCACCCCTCTCCCGTAGAGGATCCAGAGAGGCGGGGTTTCGGAGACCTGCTCTCCCGTCGACCGTGTAAGCGGCGGATGGGATGGAGTCACCGGCGGCACCAGCAGCAAAGGAACGACAGCGGGCGTGGAGGCAGATGTGTTCTGTTGTGGCGGCTAGGGTTAGGAGACACCTCGCACTTATATAGGTGCAGCCGCGTGGAGAGCCGTGTGCTTGACCCACATCCGAGTCCGTGACAGCCCACGATCCGACGTCTCAGATCGTGGCCCCGCTATTAGAAACTCTCCGTTAGTGACTGACAAAAATAAGCGCATAGGTGTGAGCTCGGCTTGGCTCAATCCCGCAACCTGCGGCGCGTCGTGACGAGGCGGGTGATGGGCCTCAAACCCCTCGTTGGTTACCCCAAGTGGAAGGTGTAAGATGCAGTAAGTAGAAGTGTTTTCCCCTAGCAAAGATGCCAAGGATCGAATCCCCAGAGACTCCTAGGTTCAACAAGTAGGTGTCAATTGCTAACGGTGCAATTAGCAATCAACGTGGACCTGCACACAGATACAAATAACTTTGCTCCCAACGAGTACAGAGAGGTTGTCAATCTCTCCGGCCTTGTAGTTCACAAAGGGTTAAAAGCAATGATAGTAGTGATAGATAGTTTTTGCAATAGTAAATAAATAGCGAAAAGTAAATAGTGGATGTGATCAATGATGGTAATATGAACCGGAGTCTCATGATGTTCACTAGTGATGTCTCTCTTCCAAAAGACGATAAAACAGCTATGTGAGGTAAACAAATTACAGCTGGGCAATTGACAGGACCACGAACGCAAACCAATGCTGATTACATTGCAAGAAAGGTTGAGGTTCAAAGCATGGGCGGTACGCCAAAGTAAGTAGACCGAAATCTATCAATATCTACTACTAATCATCCACCTTGAGATATCTATCCAGAACATCTCGCTGGTATTAAGTTGCGAGTCCCACCCATAGTGTAAACTCAATGCAACAGACAACTGCATTAAAAGAACTTTGCGTAAAGTAAACAATCCTTGCACCCGCGGGCTCAAGCACCGTTGTTTTCCCCCTTGTGGCAACAACACATCCCCTAGACTCATGTTTCTGTCACTCAAGCTAGTCATCGAGGGGCATGAACCCACAATCGAGCATAACGTTCCCTCTTGGAGTCACTACTTACTACTCGGCCAAAGCAATAAATAACAACGGAGAACATGCAAGAATTACTTATGAACTAAAATATAAAAGAGGTGAATCAAATATATTACTCAAGATCAATCTGAACATAATCTCATAATCCATCGGATCCCAGCAAACTCAACATAGCAACAGCATAAGGATTACATAGGTGCCTCGATCATGTAGGGCAGCTCACGAGGACTAATTAGTGAAGCACAAGAACGGGAGGAGAACATCACATAGCTACTGGTCATGGACTCATGGTCCAAGGGAGACTACTCACGAGTCATCCGGGAGGCGTCCATGGTGGTGGAGAAGCTCCCGGTGGTGATCCTCCCCTCCGGCAGGGTGCCGGGAAGAGTTCTCCTAGTGCTCCCGATCTTGGAAGTGGCGGCGGCGGCGAAACAGAGATGGGATCGCGAAAAGAAGTCCTGTTCTGAGGGTTACGGAGGACCCTTTAAATATATGCCAAAGTAGGGCACCGGGGAGCCTCGGGGGGCCCAGGGGGGGGGCGCGCCCACAGGGCGCTTGGAGCCCCTGTGCCCCCCCCCCCCAGGCTGCCCTTCGGACGCAGTGTTGTTTCCGGATCGCTGATTTTTTATATAATTTTTCTGGATTTTTCTGGGCAGTTCTCGAAACGTGAAAACCTGAAATACAAAAACAGGCGAAAACAGAAACTGGCACTGGGGTGCACTGGATTAGTAAGTTAGTCCAAATATGATCAAAAGTGTATGGAAGTGTATGAATATCATAGCAATATCACCCAAAAGTGGCATGGAGCAAGCAGAAATTATAGATACATTTTGGACGTATCAACATCCCCAAGCTTAATTCCTGCTCGTCCTCGAGTAGGTAAATGATAACAAGAATAATTTCTGTGGTGACATGCTATTAACCATATAGGACTTTCTCATAGTCATATGACAAAAGCTTACTGAGACAATGATTCAAGAGAAAATCACAAATGACTGAAAGTTTAACAATATGAAACTGAAACATCAAAAAGATTTGCAATGAACATGACATGCAAATATGATAAAGTGATATCTAGCTTGCCCCCTTTAGTGATGCAAAACATAAATGTAAGGGCACCTTCAAGGTTTAAGTGATGACTAGATACAATCATTTCAGAATAAACGATATCACAATCATGCAAAAGACAATGCTACTTTGGGACAATGCACATTACACTCAGAATGACAATCATGCTCTCAGTAGTTGGTGCTTCAACATTAAGGTAAAAGAAAGGTTAAGTGCTAGAGCTTTTTATTTTGAAAACAAGGAAGCAATTGTGTCAACGGTAGTAGTACTTCATATGTGTCATGTATAAAACATCTTATAAGTTGCAAGCCTTATGCATCGAATACCAATAGTGCTCGCTCCTTGTCCTAATTAGATCGGATCCCCATGGGTTATCATTGCATTGCATATGTTTTAACCAAGTGTCACAAAGGGGTACCTCTATGCCACCTGTACAAAGGTCCAAGGAGATAGATTGCATTTGATTTCTCGTTTTTGATAAATCTCAACTTGAGGACATCCATACCGGGACAACATAGAAAATAGATGATGGACTCCTCTTTAATGCATAAGCATATTCTCATGAGAGATTGAGGATTAAGGTCCAAGCTAAAACTTCCATCATGATGCATGGCTTTGTTTGGCGGCCCAATGTTCTTCTCTAACAATATGCATATTAATTCCACCCACGGTAAATCACCCTTACTTCAGACAAGACGAACATGCATAGCAACTCACATGATATTCAACAAAAGTGTGACAGTTGATGGCGTCCCCAGAAACATGGTTACCGCTCAGCAAGCAACTTATAAGAAATAAGATACATAGGCAACATATTCTTTACCACAATAGTTTTTAGGCTACTTTCCCATGAGCTATGTATTGCATGGTTAGTTTGCTTAGTGCAGGTGGAGGTTAGCAAAAGACTGGGAGCGACCAACTAAGAGAGCAATGGCGGTCATAATCATGCAGAGCGACAAAGCAATATTGAATCAGGCATGGCAGTTATATCGCTACTTAGAAACAAAAGATCATGAAGGCTTGACAGACTTTCTTTACAGTCTTGAATATGCGTGAGCATACGCCAAGTCAATCAAAATAAATTCTCGAAGGAAGATATTACTAAACCATACCATATCATAGGCAAACAAACCAAGTTGTTACTCCAATAACACATTGGGAACCTCCCAGCTATTTGAGATTAACCATAAGAAAACCTGAACTACTAAGCACCATCATGAAAGTAGCATCTTTATCATAGACACATTAACCCATGCAACGGAAGCAAACTCTCTTAATAAGGTGAGCATGGTAATTAAAGAGAGTTCAAGCAACCAACTAAATAAAAGCTCTTAAAAGGATAAGCATGAATACTAAGAGCAGAGTATGATAGTAGCTATTAAAAGATAAAGAACACACACAGCATAGATAGACATGAAAATTCTATGTAATGTTCTAGGTAGAGGTGGAGCGTGTTTCTCTCCCACATAAAGGAATGCTGGGTTCCGACTCGTTATGAAAAACTAAAAAGAAAACTAAAAGCAAGACGCTCCAAGCATAGCACATAACATATGAAGTGATAAAAATATAGCGAAACGAAAGACGAACTGATAATGTTGATGGAGAAGGGGATGCACGGGGGCATCCCCAAGCTTAGACGCTTGAGTCTCCTTGAATATTTCTTGGGGGTGCACGTGGGCATCCCCAAGCTTGAGCGCTTGACACTCCTGAATCTTTTTATCATCTTCCCTCGCACACTTGAAAACTCCCTTCATACACAACTCATCATAATCTGATTAGCGAGGTTAGTAACCTTAATAAAATAATTATACCTTGCTGGAAATAAGGATATTCTTGAAGTTCTACTGTTTTTCAAGATTGCCAAAAGGTTTTTGCAAAGAAAAAGCAAGTTCTTAATTTGGAAAGTGAAGGTAAGGCAAAACAGGACAGATCTGTGAATTACAGAACAGCAGTCAGTAATTGACCTGTTCGGGATACTTCTGCAACTCAAATCAAAAAACTCAAAACTGATGCACGAAAGAAAATTATATAGAGAACGCTGTCGAAAAAATTCAGACCAAAAAGATGGTCTGGTGATTTTATACGAATTTTTCTATCCAAGGACAGAATCTGTTTCCTGGACAGCACCTCACAACTTTTGAACTTTCTAGCAATCAGAGGCTATACTTGGCACAAATATGAAAAGCAAAGATACAATGATGATGCTACAGCAGTAAACAACATCAAGACACAACAAAAACAAAATTTTTATTCATGTGGGCTGCCTCCCAAAAGCGCTTTCTTTTATGCCTTTAAGCTAGGCATAATGCATAGATCAAGTTTTATCAAGAGTAAAAGAATAACTAGCCCGTACAACGGACTCAAAAGATAACTTGACCTTCTTACGAGGGAAGTGTTCCATCCCTTTCTTGAGAGAAAACTGAAATTTTATATTACCCTCTTTCATGTCAATGACAGCACCAACGGTGCGCAAAAAGGGACGTCCCAAAATAATTGGACATGAAGGATCACATTCAATATCCATAATAGTGAAATCAACGGGCACATAATTATCATTGACAACAATAAGAACATCGTCGATCCTCCCCAAAGGTTTCTTTATGGAAGAATCAACGAGACGAACACCAAAAGAACAAGAATCATAAGGTTTCAATTTAAGCATATCATATATTCTTTTGGGCATAACGGAGGTACTAGCACCAACATCACATAATGCATAACAAGAGAAGTCATTCAAATAAATTTTTATCATAGGATCCCAACCATCTTCTAGCTTTCTAGGTATGGAGGCTTCTACTCTAAGTTTCTCCTCCCTAGCTTTGATGAGAGCATTAGTGATATGCTCTGTGAAGGCAAGGTTAAGCGTGCTAGTGCGGGGATCTCTAGACATCTTGTGAAGGAAATCAATAACTTCGGTAAGAGTGCAATTATCAAAATCAAGGTCACGAGCATCAAGTAAAGTAGTAGTGGTGTCCTTAAGGTTCACCTGGTTGGTAGTTTCTATAGTCATAGCATCACCATTAATAGGTCCATTGGGACCAGGAGTACATTGGGTGCTAAGAGTGTGAACATCCTCAATAACTTGGATAGTAGCAACAGTGTGGTGGGTAGGAAGGCTCTTAATTCTTTCCTCTTCCTCCCTTTCTCTAGCCCATCTTTCTTTTAGCTTAGCCATCATCCTAATATTTTCATTAATTTGTATTTGAGTAGCATTAATAGGGATGACTTCCCTCTCTTTAAGAGGAGAAGTTTCAATTTTCAGCAATTTTACCTCATTGGCTAAGTGGTCTACCTTAAAAGAAAGATCATCTAGTTTATGTAGTTTCTCTTCTACATTCTTATTAAAGGCTTTTTGGGTAGTGATGAAATCTCTAAGCATGGTCTCTAGTTCAGTATTGGATTTCTTGGTACTAGGATAGGCATTGTTGTTCCCATAAGAGTTAGAGGGGAACGGTCTAGGATTGTTACCAAAGTTACTCCTATAAGCATTGTTGTTAAAATTGTTTCTAGAGATAAAGTTAACATCTACTTGTTCTTGAGCAATCAAAGAATTTAAAGGAACATCACGAGGATCAATAGTAGATTGCTTCGAAAGTAGAAACATGATCAAGTCAACTTTTTCATTGAGGGAGGAAATCTCCTCGACAGAGTTTACCTTCCTACCTGTTGGAGCGCGTTCGGTGTGCCATTGGGAATAGTTGGTCATCATCTCATCGAGAAGCTTTGTGGCAGCACCAAGTGTAGTTGACATAAAAGTTCCTCCCGCGGCCGAATCTAACAGGTTCCGCGAGGTAAAGTTCAAGCCTGCATAAAAAGTTTGGATAACCATCCAAGTAGTCAAACCGTGAGTAGGGCAGTTCTTGATAAGAGATTTAATACGTTCCCAAGCTTGGGCAACGTGTTCATTATCCAATTGTTTAAAATTCATTATGTTACTTCTAAGTTGGATAATTTTAGCAGGTGGATAGTATTTTCCAATAAAAGCATCTTTGCACTTGTCCCATGAATCTATGCTATTCCTAGGCAAAGACTGAAACCAAATTTTAGCTCCTCCTCTCAAGGAGAAAGGAAAAAGCTTAAGCTTAACAATATTACCATCTATTTCTTGGTACTTTTGTATATCACAAAGTTCTACAAAGTTGTTCAAGTGTAAAGCAGCATCATCTCCAGCACCGGAGAATTGATCTTTCATGACTAAGTTCAGTAAAGCAGGTTTAATTTCATATGCAGGTGCTGAAGTGGCAGGTGTAGTGATAGTTGTGCTGATAAAGTCATCGTTGTTGTGACTAGTGAAGTCACACAACTTGGTGTTCTCGGTGGAACCCATAGTAGCAAGCAAGCAAGATAACTATTTTTGTGATTTTCGATAAAAGGAACTAGAGCAAAAATGAAAGGTAAACTAACAAGACTAAAAAGCAAAGGTAAAAGATAGCATGCAACTCCCCTATCCTGAAGAGTGGAGTCCCCGGCAACGGCGCCAGAAAATACTCCTTGATGGGCCTCGAACCCCTCGTTGGTTACCCCAAGTGGAAGGTGTAAGATGCGGTAAGTAGAAGTGTTTTCCCCTAGCAAAGATGCCAAGGATCGAATCCCCAGAGACTCCTAGGTTCAACAAGTAGGTGTCAATTACTAATGGCGCAATTAGCAATCAACGTGGACCTGCACACAGATACAAATAACTTTGCTCCAACGAGTACAGAGAGGTTGTCAATCTCTCCGGCCTTGTAGTTCACAAAGGGTTAAAAGCAATGATAGTAGTGATAGATAGTTTTTGCAATAGTAAATAAATAGCGAAAAGTAAATAGTGGATGTGATCAATGATGGTAATATGGACCGGAGTCTCATGATGTTCACTAGTGATGTCTCTCTCCCAAAAGACGATAAAACAGCTATGTGAGGTAAACAAATTACAGCTGGGCAATTGACAGGACCACGAACGCAAACCAATGCTGATTACATTGCAAGAAAGGTTGAGGTTCAAAGCATGGGCGGTACGCCAAAGTAAGTAGACCGAAATCTATCAATATCTACTACTAATCATCCACCTTGAGATATCTATCCAGAACATCTCGCTGGTATTAAGTTGCGAGTCCCACCCATAGTGAAAACTCAATGCAACAGACAACTGCATTAAAAGAACTTTGCGTAAAGTAAACAATCCTTGCACCCGCGGGCTCAAGCACCGTTGTTTTCCCCCTTGTGGCAACAACACATCCCCTAGACTCATGTTTCTGTCACTCAAGCTAGTCATCGAGGGGCATGAACCCACAATCGAGCATAACGTTCCCTCTTGGAGTCACTACTTACTACTCGGCCAAAGCAATAAATAACAACGGAGAACATGCAAGAATTACTTATGAACTAAAATATAAAAGAGGTGAATCAAATATATTACTCAAGATCAATCTGAACATAATCTCATAATCCATCGGATCCCAGCAAACTCAACATAGCAACAGCATAAGGATTACATAGGTGCCTTGATCATGTAGGGCAGCTCACGAGGACTAATTAGTGAAGCACAAGAACGGGAGGAGAACATCACATAGCTACTGGTCATGGACTCATGGTCCAAGGGAGACTACTCACGAGTCATCCGGGAGGCGTCCATGGTGGTGGAGAAGCTCCCGGTGGTGATCCTCCCCTCCGGCAGGGTGCCGGAAGAGTTCTCCTGGTGCTCCCGATCTTGGAAGCGGCGGCGGCGGCGGAACAGAGATGGGATCGTGAAAAGAAGTCTTGTTCTGAGGGTTACGGAGGACCCTTTAAATATATGCCAAAGTAGGGCACCGGGGGAGCCTCGGGGGGCCCAGGGGGGGGCGCCCACAGGGCGCCTGGAGCCCCTGTGCCCCCCCCCAGGCTGCCCTTCGGACGCAGTGTTGTTTCCGGATCGCTGATTTTTTATATATTTTTTCTGGATTTTTCTGGGCAGTTCTCGAAACGTGAAAACCTGAAATACAAAAACAGCCGAAAACAGAAACTGGCACTGGGGTGCACTGGATTAGTAAGTTAGTCCAAATATGATTAAAAGTGTATGGAAGTGTATGAATATCATAGCAATATCACCCAAAAGTGGCATGGAGCAAGCAGAAATTATAGATACGTTTTGGACGTATCAGCGGGCGGGCGGCGGAGTGTGCGCGAGGGCCTCTTCTCTTCTCAAGCTCCAATAGCATGTGGAAGAGAATCCATTATAAGGAGGTCCAACTCCTCTTCCAGTTTCAGGGTGGGACTAAAGTTCCCACTACACCTAGTGCCAATAAACCCACATGGGCCCTTAGAGATTTTTCAGAAATTGCTATATGGGCCTAAAGCCCATCTCAAATTTCAGCAAATTAAGCTTCCAACAAAATACAGTATATGAAGAAGATGGTTAGGCTTCGAAAGGGGAAAATACAGATGATGTTTGCCTTGCTAAATTTGCGTGTGTTATGTATTGCATGTGGTGCCATATCTGAGCTTCGTAAAATAAAATGAACACGTCTGAGCTTTGTATTTTAAAAGTTGTTTTAGTGTGTAAGTGGGGGTGGGTATTGTATGTGTATGGTGTATAGTCTATGTGTGGGAGTTGTTGTTATCATTCTTATTGATGTTATTGCCTTTGAATTGACTCGCGCACTGTCTATTTGTATATGTGATGTACGTAGCCTGGTTTTAGGGCGGATTTCTTTTTTCTTTTTGAAATAGAGATGAAATCACAGGCATTTGCATTCATCAAAGCACATGATCCTTAATTAATTATTGCAAAATTTACAACTATATATAATGTCTAAATAACACAACTAAAATGCCATCAGGCCAAAGACTAGGGGGTTGAAGGGGTATTACAATCGCTCGTAAACAACAAGCCTCATGCGTCACATATTCTATTATTATAGGTCGCCTTGCAAATTGGTTGAACAGATTCCAAACGATTATCTCTCATAGGTTCTGCCAACAAACCATGGATGCCAAACCCCTCTCCCGGCAAAGATAGGATCCAGTAAGTTGCTACTATAAAAATGGATAGCTTTCATCATGTCAAAAACATAACCACTGCGACAATTTCATATTGCACAAAGTAAAGCATAAACCCGTGCTCGGATTTGAACTTTAAACTTAGGATGCACCCTATTCAACCGAAAATTGCAGGGACACGAACCCGCGGGGCACATACCTGCCCAATCGTGCTCGACCATTCGATAGTTTTAAGATTCGTAAACTTGAGTAGTCTTTATGTGATAGCCTGGCTTATTAGGGATGATAGACTACTCATATTGTAACGCCCCGGACACACCCGCCGGTGGTCGTTACTCCTGGCGGGATCTAGACTGACCCCACATATCAATACTTGTCTTTTCTGCGCACTTTGTCCTCACTCGTGCACACCCGGGAGCAACTTCCCGGTCGGTCACCCATCTTGAAACTACTCCAAGCTGAGCACGCTTAACTTTGGAGTTCTATCCGAATGGGCTCCCGGAAAAGAAGGAATTCCTTATTGATATGAGTAGTCTATCATCCCTAATAAGCCAGGCCATCACATACACCCTCACTCAGAGGAACCGACGTCCTCGTCGGGCCACAGAAACGTTCCCTCTTGGCACAAACATCTGTGCATCCAGTCCGATACATGTGCCTTGCTGTGTGCCATGACGGGTCACAAACGTCATGAACAACATGACCGTGAAGCTATCCGCATACATCCATGTAACCGCGAAGGCCGGCTCTGATACCAACTTGTAACGCCCCGGACACACACGCCGGTGGTCGTTACTCCTGGCGGGATCTAGACTGGCCCCACATATCAATACTTATCTTTTTTGCGCACTTTGTCCTCACTCGTGCGCACCCGGGAGCAACTTCCCGGTCGGTCACCCATCCTGAAACTACTCCAAGCTGAGCACGCTTAACTTTGGAGTTCTATCCGAATGGGCTCCCGGGAAAGAAGGAATTCATTATTGATATGAGTAGTCTATCATCCCTAATAAGCCAGGCCATCACACATATCAACAAGGAATTCCCTCTTTTCCGGGAGCCCATTCGGACAGAACTCTGAAGTTAAGCGTGCTCAGCTTGGAGTAATTTCAGGATGGGTGACCAACCGGGAAGTTGCTCCTGGGTGCGCACGAGTGAGGACAAAGTGCGCAGAAAAGACTAGTATTGATCCGTGTGGCCAGTCTAGATCCCGCCAGGAGTAACGGCCATCGACGGGTGTGTCCGGGGAGTTACTAGTTGGTATCAGAGCCGACCCTCTCGGTTACACGGATGTTTGCGGACAGGTGCGCGGTCATGTTCTTCATGACGTTTGTGACTCGTCGTGACACACGGCATGGCACATGTGCCGGACTGGAAGCACATACGTATGTGCCAAGAGGGAACGTTCATGTGGCCAGACGAAGACGTCGGTTCCTCTGAGTGGGGGTTTGTGTGATAGTCTGGCTTATTAGGGATGATAGACTACTCATATCAATAAGGAATTCCTTCTTTTCCGGGAGCCCATTCACACAGAACTCTAAAGTTAAGCGTTCTCAGCTTGGCGTAATTTCAGTATGGATGACCGACCGGGAAGTTGCTCCCGGGTGCGCACGAGTGAGAACAAAGTCCGTAGAAAAAAAGACTAGTATTGATCTGTGGGGCCAGTCTAGATCCCGCCAGGAGTAACGGCCACCGGCGGGTGTATCCGGGCGTTACACTTAAGGCTTTGATTACCGTAGGGCGGGGTCCATTCATGGATACTTTTGGCAGCTTTTGCCAAAGTTGCATACTCCGTCCATCCCATCTCCCATGCCGTATTCAATTCAACTTTCAATTTTAATCTATTTTATAGTTTGAACCGGAAGTCCAAAAAGTTTTGTTTACATTTTTTTTTCACCGCAACGAAAACTTTCAAACAAGACCAATCATGAATATGTTTCGACAACTTCAAAAAATTCCAAGTTTCAAATACTGAAATTTGATAGTCGTAAAATTAAGTTTTACCAAGTTTGCGAAGTTACATATGCTTTTAGGGTTCTGGTCTTAGGGCTTAGGATTTAAGTTTTAGTTTTTGAAACCTACTAAATTTATCATCATTCCTATCAAGTTCATGCCCGCCCACCCGATTTACCTCGCGGTCTCCAAAGTTCTTGGGTTTTGACACATGGAAAACACAAAATTTTAAGTTTCTGTTTCTGAAACTTGAGATTTTGTCGTTCCCTTGTGCCAAGTTTCAGCGGTTTAGACTTAACAAAGCTTTAAAAACTCGTCAAACATATTCAATATGAATCTTATTTGAAAGTCCTCGTCACAAGAAACATGGATATGGAAATAGAATATAAATCAGACTTTGAGTTTAAAAGATATAATAGATTCAAATTTAAAAGTCAAAAGAATAGGCATGGGATGTGGGATGGGTGGAGCCGCCAGAAGCTGCGAGAGGCTGCATGCATGGACCCCATTTAAGGTCATTAAGGGTTAACATACATGCAAAGACCAAACCAGTTTCCGAAGCATGAAGCAATCAACATCTAGAAATCTGCATGCTGCCACACCCGTGTGCGACAAATCGTCGTTGCACAAGAAATCCACAATACATACTTATTATTGGGAATGCTTTATGAGGCTAGTCATAGTGGGAGTAACTTAGCAAGTAACATAGCGCACTTCAACAAATTTTTGTTTATGTGGCAAGTAGTTAATGAGAGGTGGTAACATAATATGTTACTGTAACATAACGCTTCCCAAGACAAGATGAGTCTATAAGCTATTAAATGAAGCCACATATGACACTACTACAATGTTATTTTGCACTATGAAGGTAGTAACTTAGACTAGTGTCATATGCATGACACTAGTATAAGTTACTCCCCACTATGACCAGCCTGAAGAGTACATGGCAAGATCTTAGCAATCCTATCATTTAGAATATATCGAATTGGTTCCTTGTTTCCAGAAAAGACATATTAAGACAATTTTGTGCTTGCCATCTACATTTTTTTAGGTCCAACGGAAATTTCTTTCTATTTGACAATATTGCATAGACTAGAAAACATAAAGCTAAGGGTAAGTTGTGCAATAATCTGTTGTGTGTAGAGAGGCAACTTAAGAATTTCGGGAAGAATATAATCTGTCGTGTGTTCTTGTTGCGGATACAGCAGGAGAATCACACATAATTCTAATAGTAAAAGCTTTCAGACCCAATTTGGTTATTGAAATGTTAGCTAACAGATGCATGGCAACCCGGTCGGTTGTGATTACGATCCATTTTCTTGAGTAAGGCTAGTCATAGTGGGGTAACTTAGCTAGTAACATAGCACACTTTGAAAAATTTTCGCTTATGTGGCAAGTAGTTAATGAAAAGTGGTAACATAATATGTTACTGTAACATAGCGTTTTCCAAGACAAGATAAGTCTACAAGCTATTAAATGAAACCACCTATGACACTACTACTATGTTACTTTACACAATGAAGATAATAACTTAGACTAGTGTCGTATGAATGACACTAATATAAGTTACTCCCCACTATGACCAGCCTAAGATCTCTAAGTTCCCATTAGCTTGCAGACTTCGAGCAGCATTGAACTGATGCTGCATGAACTGGATTTAATTAGGTATAATTAATGCGGATTTATGCACTATAAATACTCGGGTGTATAAAATGCTACTCCCTTCATCTCGGTTTAGGCTACTTCCAATGCATTGGTGCTTACATGAAGTGCTAAGCACATTAAAAACTTTAACAACTAAAACCCCCAATGCATAGGTGCTTAACTTGTTGGTGCTAACCATCCATCATTTAATGATTTTGCAACTAAAGTTCTTCATGCATTAGTAGGATTCTTCTCTTTAAATGTTTTGCCTAGGTTCTTGCGCTTGGCATTGTTTCTTTCTGGGATCATCACACCCATCTCTCTCCTCTTAATTACCTTGCCACATCAGACTTTTTACCTACATGGCAGCCTTAGCACCTGTACAAGGTGGAGCATTGGGAGGGGCCTTACAGGGCATGCACGTCGTTTTAGATTGACAATTTAATTAGCTATAAACTTATATGTGATGAAAAATGTATGTTTTAGAAACTACATGTGCTTAAGAATCCAATGATATACTTTTGGTGACATATAACTCATATTTAGTTAGTCAAATATATATGAGCTAGAATTGCGCGCACACCCACTAAACTGAGATGGAGGAAGTACGAACAACTTCAAAAATAGAAGAAAATCTTTGATTACATGAATATTTGAAGGTGTAATCAATAATTGTACGTTCTCTCTCCCAAAACAAAAACTACAACCTAATTGTAGTACATACTATTTATGCGCTATAAAAAACCAGGTGCATAGAATGCTACGAACAAGTTCAAAAATAGAAGGAAAATCTTTGATTACATGAATATTTGAAGGTGTAACCAATAGTTGTACGTTCTCTCTCCCAAAACAAAAACTGCAACCTAATTGTAATACATACTGAGAATTTATGCGCTATAAACACTCAGGTGCATAAAATGCTATGAACAACTTCAAAATTCGAAGGAAAATCTTTGGTTACATGAATATTTGAAGGTGTAACCAATAGTAGTACATTCTCTCTCCCCAAAACAAAAACTGCGACCTAATTGTAGTACATACCAAGAATATATGCGCTATAAACACTCAGGTGCATAAAATGCTACGAACGAGTTCAAAAATAGAAGGAAAACCTTTAATTACATGAATATTTGAAGGTGTAACCAATAGTTGTGTATTCTCTCTCCCAAAACAAAAACTGCAACCTAATTGTAGTACATACCAAGAATTTATGCGCTATAAATACTCAGGTGCATAAAATGCTACGAACAAGTTCAGAAATAGAAGGAAAATCTTTGATTACATGAATATTTGAAGGTGTAACCAATAGTTGTGCGTTCTCTCTCCCAAAACAAAAACTGCAACCTAATTGTAGTACACACTGAGAATTTATGTGTTATAAATACTCAGGTGCATAAAATACTACGAACAAGTTCAAAAATAGGAGGAAAATCTTTGATTACATGAATATTTGAAGGTGTAACCAATAGTTGTACGTTCTCTCTCCCAAAACAAAAACTGCAACCTAATTATAGTACATACTGAGAATTTATGTGCTATAAATACTGAGGTGCATAAAATGCTACGAACAAGTTCAAAAATAGAAGGAAAATCTTTGATTACATGAATATTTGAAGGTGTAACCAATAGTTGTACATTCTCTCTCCCAAAACAAAAACTACAACCTAATTTTAATACATGCTGAGAATTTATGTGCACCTCGTCGTACATACGTTCATATGTACATACGTATGGTTACGGGATCTTTTCACGTCATTTTGCTTGTGGAGCATGTTGTTGACACTATACATTTACTTTTTTAGAAAACGAGGTTAAACCTTCGGCTTTTGCATCAATCGATGCATGCATCCATCTTTATTAATTATTTCACAAAGATCTGACGAGTACATACATCAATCCATCTAAAGCCACCACTCATACCTACAAACTCGATAATGTGAAATGCTCGCACTCTTTATATCTAAAATTAGTGTCGTCGTTGATCCATTCACATAACGTATCCGGACCAATAGCCGGTGCAGCCCACATAAAGCGCACACCACATGCATACATTTTAGATGACGCCATCATCATCGAACCACTGACCCATCTTCAGACGAGATATCCGCATCGTCCTTGCTAGTCCGGACATCCGTCGACGCCACCACGACATCCAACGACGCCACCGCCTAGACGCGAAGACTGTACATTTACTTACGGAGTGCTTGCTACTATTGTTGGTTACTGCAGTACTCCCTCCGTCCGGTGAAGAGTGAACATCTAGAGATTTTAGGACAAATTGTGGAGTGAAGTAAAAATGCATTGGAAAAGTGCAAGTCATCTTCTCTCCCCTCTTTAATTAACCAACCCCCAATGAGCTAAGTGCATGTAGAAATTAAGAAGACCATGTGTAGCTTGTTATTGGTATTGATTACCGTGTGATGAGAGAGAAGTATTTTTTTCTACTTTAAAGTGCATTGGGAAGATAGAAGTACACTCTTTTGTGGACAAACTTTAAAGCCAAACGTTCACTCTTTACCGAACGGAGGGAGTACTAATTAGTTGAAGGCTGGCACACCTGCATGTTATCGTGATTAGAACGTTGTCAATTCCATCTTACAGTACATTACATACACATAATTGTCCTGCGACGACGAGATCTAGAATCCATGTAGTGTAGGACCACAGCACTCGTGATGCTCTAAATAGTAAAGCATCGGCTCGTACAGCGCTAGTACAACGCTCGATCGATAAAAACCAGCAAACTACTCTAGATAAGCAAAAAGAAATGTTAGTGGGCGGTCAGAATCCCGAGGCCGGCCGCTAGCCAGAGAAGTTTTTCACGGCTCCCGAGAAGAACAATTCATCACTGTTGCAGCCGCTTGTCTTTTTTTTTCTCTCCCTCCTCTCTGTTGCTTTTTGGTACTATAGGGTGAATATTGTTTTTTCTTGGTTAGTGGGTGGGGCCCAGTGTTGAGAGGTCCAAAAAATGCACGGAAGCAGTGGAGGTGAGAATTCCCTGGAGGGAAAACGACAATTGATGCATCGCCATCCGCTGTTGATCGGTCGGCAGATTGGCACGCCGGGCCCAACGTGTCGTGGGTGCTCGTTGCTGTAGCGGACTGATGGGAGCCGTCCGATCCATCCGAGTCATGCATGCAAGAAGCTGCTGTGTGTTGTGTGCTGTGAAAAGAAGAGAAACATGCATCACTGCTGCCAAACATGTAAATGTGTAGTTTTCACCGTGCGTGCTTGGAGTAGTACTACCTTCATTTAGGTGAGTAAGTCATCTTAGATTGTGCAGTGTGACGAAGACAGAGTGAAAAACAAGAGAAGTTAATGTTCATTTGCTAATTAATAGCATTGCATGCAATGAATTGATCACTGTATGTCGTGCTTGGTAGTCTCAAGTCATTAAAAGCAGACACACCCCATATCTCTTATTGGTTGATTCCTTTGTTTATGGCAAGAAACAAAAAACGAGGTGGGAGTTAATGTACCGCGCCTCAGTGTTTTGGGATTATTTGTTTTTCGTAAGATGACTTAGGCTGGTCCCAATGGGGTGGAACTTAGGAGTAACATCGCATATTTCAATACAACGTTGCTTATGTGGCACATATTTAATGCAGAGTGAGGTGCTTGTGGTAACTAGCTAAGTTACCGGAACATCACACACTTCAAGAAACAATGAGTTTATAAGCTAATAAGGCTGGTCCCAATGGGCAGGAACATAAGGTAGTAACATACACACTTATCTAGACTATGTTACTACCTCCACAGTGGGTAGGAACATGTAGGTAGTGTCATGCAACGATGCATTTATTAGCTTATAGACTCATTGTTTCTTGAAATGTG